>JXCR01144486.1:116521-206024 GCA_002079205.1 Phalaenopsis hybrid cultivar
TTTTATGTTCAGTTCTTTATCATGAACCAATGTATAATTCAGCGATTTTTAACCACATTAAGAAGAGTTCATGTCAGAAAAAGACTCTGAAATTCNTTTACATCGATGTGATGCTTAGTGTGTTTAAAGATATTTAATTAAAAATATTTTACAAGATATGGAATGCCTAGAGTAATCATTACTGTTGGAGAATCTCATTTTAGAAATGCAACAATTGCACGATTGGTGAAAAAATATAATATAATGCATAAAATTACAACTGCTTATCATCCCCAGACTAGTGGTTTAACATAATTATCTAATCATGAAGTTAAGAGAATTTTGGAAAAAAGTGTAAAATCTAGTAAAATGGATTGGTCTACTAGATTATATATGACATTATGGGCATACAAGATAGCTTAGAAAACACCTATAAAAATGTCCCCTTATAGATTAATTTTTGGGAAGGCTTGTCACTTACTAGTAGAGTTGGAGCATAAAGCTTATTGAGCTATAAAAGAATTCAATTTCAATTTAAAAGAAGCTGACGAGAAAAGATTATTGCAATTGAATGAGCTTGAAAAAATTAGAAATGAATCTTACGATAATGCTAGGATTTATTAAAAAAGAATGGAAGGATGGCATGATCGAAAGATAATAAAGAAGGAATTTGAATCTGGATAGGAAGTTTTAATATAAAGTACAAGATTGAAATTATTTCTTGGAAAACTGAAGTCTGGGTAGAAAGGGCCATTCAGGGTTGTAAAAGTCTATCGTGATGAAGTTGTTAATATTAAAAATCCTAATAGTGGTAGAATATTTAAAGTGAATGAGCACAGATTGAAACCATATTTTAATGATCAAAGACTAGTTTTCAAAAAGGCTGTAATGTTGGGTCACCCAGAATAAATACTGGAATGTCGGGCTAATGACATTAAACCAAGCACTTTGTGAGAGGCAACCCATACTTATCGTTGTTTATTTTGCTTTTAAGTTTTTGTTTGAAATATTTTACATGTATTTATATTTATGTTTTACTAGAGTCCATGTATTTGATAAAATATTTAAAAACATCTTTATTTACCTAATTTTAAAGAAGAATTTAGATTTTTTTATCGAAGTCAAAAATACAATTTTTTTGGAACTGGCGCATGAAGTGCCATATTGGCATATGATGTGCCACATTCCAGAGATCTGGCACATGATGCACCAGAATCGACGCATTATGTACTGCGGCAATGAAAATGACTTAAAAAGTTCAAAAGGCAATTTTTTGCAATTTTTGGCGGGTTCTTCTCCTTATAACTTCCAAAAAATGATTCCAAAGACGATTTTAGGGGTGGGATGAGGGAAGAGTCACTAGATTTCAATTTCATTAGTGTCCGATTGTAAAAATTCCTTTATATTTGGAATTTTCAACTAGAGAAACTTCATTAGTTTCAATGCACAGAAGTTGTGTGATCGTGTTCTAGTGAAGAAGAGGCTAATCAAAGAAAGAGGGTTTGTGCATCGAGGATTCAATACACTGAATACTGGAATGGAAGAGATTGTTGCACAAAGATGTTGGGAAGTGCTTTGTTACACTACTACCGCCGTAGTTGTCCCTGTGGTGAAAAATTTTTATGCAAATCTACATAGAATCAACCAAGGAATTATCTATGTGCGAGGAAGGTTTGCACAATTCACTCCTTCAAGAATAAACGAGATGTTTATGATTGAAAATATGCATATTATTCATTACGCAAATTTACACCTACGAGAGATAATATGAATGAACTTTATCAACACCTTACGGATGAAGATGCAAATTGGGAGGCCAGAGATGATGGAAATGTAAATTTTTTGTTAACATTATTAAATCCTGCTTCTAAGGCATGATACTTCTTTATTGCATCGAAATTACTTCCTACTATGAAAATCAGTAAGGTGACTAAGGAGAGTACTATTTTGAATTGCTGTATTCAAACTGGAAAATCTGTTGACAATGGAGCGATCATTGTGAAATCATTTTTGGTTTTGATTGTTAATGGATCTGCAACTTGACTCGAACATCCATCCAATATTTTCCTACTATGTAGTCAATCAAAAGTACCTTATGAGTGTTGGGAAAAGTGCTTCTTCCTTGGAAGTTGATGAATCTAGAAGTTTATTGCAACTATATTGGAATGGGAGATTAGAACGATATGAATTTGTTGATGGATCAAGCATCCAAGAATTCATCACCTATTCAGCCTTACTTCAGTTTGAACGCACTTTTGAAAAGGATCAAGAAGATAAAAGAAGAGGTGCAAAATCTTATGCATGCAATTGGGAATTTTTCTGAAATGTTTAATCACTTGAATTGGAGACTTAAAGAACATTTTGAGCATACTAGTCGTATTGAAGATGGTTTGGTACATATGTTCAAGAAACATGCTTGTATTGTGGAGGATTCAACTGATGAGTTTCCTTATTGATCCTTCTACAATCTGTATGTGAACTACCAATCAATGGGAGACATCTAGGAGGACGAGAGTTAAGAAGATGTTTGAACTTAATCTATGCATGGAACATTTTGTATAGTATTTCTTGTTTTAATTGTTTGTTATGTTGGATTGCATTTAATTTTATTGTTGAACCATATCGATGTTTGTTTTTGGTATTTTGATGTTTAGATTTCAGTGTTAGGATGTTTGGTTTGCTTTGGACACTGAATTAGAGTTTGTTGGCTTGAAAAATGTTAGTTTGTAATAGTGCAGACTTTATAAATAAAAGTGAGTTTTGTGTTCTTTGTGTAAGATTGATGTTAGAATAATGTTCAATCATGCTTATAAAGGTTCATTTGAGTTAATTAGAAGTAGATGTAAAGCGAAAGAAAGCATATTTTCACATAAAATGAAATCTGGAAAAATTAAGGTGTTGGTACAAGATGTGCCAAATTGGCGCATTATGCACCGATTTACAGAGAGTTGGCACATGATGCGCCAGATTTGGTGCAAGATGCGCCAAATTCCCAAAAATGACAGATTGCCTAAGAAACTACAAAATTTCACAGTAAAACTCCATTTTTACTGCTTAGGTCATCTCCTACTTCTAAATCTTGACCTAGGGCTTCACATTAAGCATGATAGAGAAGATTTTGGAGACTAAAAATTGTAGATTTCATCTTCTCTTGGTAAGAGCTTCACTTCAACTTAAAAAAATTTTATTCTCACCATGGATTTTTCCTACATTTTGCAAAATCCAAATATTGGGATTTTTTTATGAAAAAGCCTGAAGAAAACTCATGGTGAAAAGTTTCTTACCAAATAATCTTACTTAGGGAGTTAAATTTTTTATTTTATAATTTATTTCGAATTTATTTGGATTTTAGTAGCATTTCAAATGGCTCCACGAGTGAAGAGAGGAAGTCCATCAAATGATTTTGATGCACAAAGATTTGTTAATTTGACGGGCCAACACAGTTATAACACTCAAATGGAATCAAGAAAACTGATTCAGAAGTGGGCATTTGCTAACCCGGGTGGCGAGATCGAGAGGTTGATCCTTACCAGAAATTGGGAACAATTTTGCTACTTCACTGCATTAGTGATTGTACCAATGATTCGAGAGTTTTATGCCAACTTGAGATTCATTAATAATGATCACATCCTGGTGAGAGGTAAGCAAGTTCAATTTTCTGGAGAAAGGATCAATGCTTTTTATGGGCCGAGAAATGAATTTCATGATGAATACACTGCATTCATGATGATTGATTCATCACTAGATGAAGTGATTGCCTATCAGATCGATGGAAGAGGAGAATGGAGAATTAAAAATTATATAAAAGTCAACTTCTCCACTTTCGTGTTGGCTATTCAGTCAAAGGTATGACACTACTTCACTTCTGCTAAATTACTACCTAAAAATCATCTGCCCTACGTAACAAAGGATAGAGCTGTATTAAACT
This sequence comes from Phalaenopsis hybrid cultivar, assembly GCA_002079205.1. Taxonomy (NCBI): domain Eukaryota; kingdom Viridiplantae; phylum Streptophyta; class Magnoliopsida; order Asparagales; family Orchidaceae; genus Phalaenopsis; species Phalaenopsis hybrid cultivar. Next base: position 120,429 of record JXCR01144486.1, read on the forward strand.
ATTACATTCAAAACATGAAAGCAATAGATGTTGGTGCTCTCATAATTCATCATGCACGGAGCATAGCTAAGAGCTCTACAGCAAGTGGTTTCGATTATCCTGCCCTGACTTTCACTTTATGTGAGCAACCAGAAGCATAGACCAATAGAAATGAAGAAAGATTACAGCCACAGAATCTTATTATAAAGCATATGATTCAAAGAGTTGAATCATTTGTTGAGTCTAGGAGTGAAGGTAGTGATAGACCATCTACACCAGCTGCAGGGGCATCTGCCTGCAACACTAGAAAACATTATAGACCAATTCATGATTCAACAATTGGATATAGTAAATATTCAGAACTAGATTAGAGAGATTGGAATGAGAAATTCTTATAATGATGAGTATCAGCAAGGAGAATTCAGCATGATATAGCTTTTGAGGATGCTATGGTGAGATATCTTAGGGGTGAATACAATGTGTAATTTCCTACTTTCCCCAGCTTCACTCCTTATGCTCCTATTCATGATGAAGAAGAAGAAGAAGAAGAAGAAGAAGAAGAAGAAGAAAAAGATGATTATGAGGAGGAGGAAGGCAATGAAGATTGATATCTTCTGGAGTAAGTTTATTTGTTTGGTTATTTGTTTGTTTGTATGTTGTTTGGATGTTATTTGGTTGGCATTTGAAACTATTGTATTAAAAAAATTTATTCTGTGTTGTGAACTTTAAATTATAATGGTAACTGTAGATTTTAATTTTTCCTACTTTTTTAGTATTTTCAGTTTTTATTTTTGTTTTTAATTCTCAACAAATTCTTTAGAATATATTACGCCTCATTTAATTATTTAAAGTCTGTATGTATTTTAAAGTTAGTACTTGCAGTATACCAGAGCTCAGTTTCATAGTAAAAAATCCTCTACAAGTTAGTTTTTATTTTCATGCATTTACTATTTTCTTTCACCAACTAAATTTTGTGCTATAACATTTTTAAAATACCTAAAAACTTAATTTTAGGGGGAAGAAAATTTCTTTTAAAAAGAAGTAACAATATTTTTAAAATTAATTTAACATGATCTAGGATGTTAAAATTTAACTTAAAATGACTATACTTATGTTTATGAATATTATGGTAAATTTAGGTAAAATTTTTTAATAATGAAGGTCGATTCTAAAGTTAAAGATATTTGGTATGATAGGATAAGACTAAGTTTTTCTATTTAAAGTAAAGGAAATTGTATTTTTGAAGTATTAAGAATTTTAGAAGTTCATGTAAGAAGAAAAGAATGAGATTTTATGATAATAATAAAATAATATGAATTTATAAAGTAAATAAAGGCAAGGAGTTTTGATTATAAGAAGAGAATAGTGAAGTCTAAAACTATTAAAGGCTATCAAAATATAGTAATCCTCACTTGAAAAACAAAAAGAAAAGAAAGGATTGAAAAGATCCTAAAAGAAAAAAAAGAAAAGAAAAAGAAAAGAAAAATAAGTGAGAAGAAGCTTGTGGAGATGCTTAATCAAAAATTGACTTCACTTGAATCAACTTAAGGAAAAAACTTTATTACATTTTCTAAACTTATATTGGATTATTAGTAGCATTAGTAGTAAATTTTTCATGATGTTCTTTTTCATATGAATATTCTAAATATCCTTGATATGACAAATTGAAATTCTTCTTGAAAAGAATAGAGATCCAGAAATCTTAAAATTGACTACTAAGTACTCTCAGAGTTAGAAATTAAATCTAAGTTATTAAATGTTTTTCTTAAATTTTACCATTTTATTTATTGAAATAAAGTATAGAAGTTATAAGTTAGTCTCTACCCTAAGTCAAATGCTTTTATGTAGTAAATGTGTCACTTGAGAACAAGTAACATTTAAGTTTTGGGGGATTTTGATACACCAAAATAATATGTAGTTTTAAGTGTATATTTTATGCTTATTTTTGGTGATATTACACTTTAAAGAAGGTTATTTTAATTTTTTTGTTGTAGGTATATCAATATTAGGCATTTGAAGGAAAAGTAGCAAAAGGATGAAATTTGGAGCCAAAATAGCGAATTTTTTAATTCTGATGCAAGATGCGCCAAATTGGCGCATAATGCTCCAGATTGGTATCAGATGCACCAGATTGGTGCTAGATGCACTGGATTGGCGCTAGATGCAACGGGTTAGCACCAGATGCAACAAAACCAGAACAACATGTTCTTCAATAAATTGGCGCATGATGCGCCATTTGACTGAGAGTTGGCACATGATGTGCCAGATTTGGCGTCAGATGCACCAGGGTCAACTTTTTGGGGATTAAGGTGGTTTGAGATGAATTTTTCATGAATTTTCAATGGTAAACCTGTTCTAAACATTTCTTGGAGTAATTCAATGCATCTAGACACTTTGGAAGGTTCTTTTATGAAGGGATATGTCTCTTGGATCAATGGACATGCCTTTTGAATTGAAAAGAGTTGGCTTTTGGATAGAATTTTTGGAGGAAATTTTGAATTCTTTTTGGAGGGAGGCAACCTTTGATAAAAGAGAGGGAAATCTAAGGCTTGAAGTAGAGTTGGTGTGACATGAAGGGGTGATAAGGAGAGTTAGAGAGAGAGAGAAAGTCATGGGCTTGGAGAGTTTCTTCAAGGATTGTGAGAGGAGAGGGAATGTGAGAGATTTCTTCTTCATTACACTTCTAAGAGAGAATTGAGAGTGCTAAAGGCTTGAAGAGAACTTCTAAGGATTTTCTTGATTAGGACTGTAAGACATGTTATGTCTTTTATTTTGTAAACTTATTTTTATATATGAAATTCATTTTTTGTCGTATCCTTCTCATGAATTTTGAGTAGTCTTCTTCCTTCTTTCTACTTTTAGATATGATTTTGTGAAGAATTGATTTTGTTTATTCAGTTTTAAATGTCAATAATTTGTGATGATTTGAACCCCGATCTTCATTTACTTTTTGATCTGGCCAATTAAAATGTTAAAATGTGTTGAGAAACATATTTTTTGAAAGGGCTATGTTTTCTACAACATGGGGAGAATAACATTTAATTTCTTGGGAGAGTATTTCATCCATGAGTTTGGGCGCAAATAAATAGGGAAATATACTTTATAGAATGCAGAATTAGAGATTTTATGGTGACAGATTAAAATCCCCAATTTTTTCCACTTGATTGGAAACTGATGCGAGATTTTTAGCCCTCTGATGAGAGAGTAGTGGCAACTAGTATCCTTCCAGCCTAACCAAAAAATTAGGGACCAAACTTTAGATTAGTCAATGTTCTTTATGCACTTGAAACAGGGTAAAGAATAAGGTTGTTCTTATTTGGCACAAAAATAGTTTTTATAAATATTTTCAATTGATTTTAATTTCTTCATAATCCATATACTCATTACAAAGAGGAAGGATGTTGTCTTAATTTTGAACTTTTCGTCGCAAAAACTTAGTTCAATTTTCATAAATTTACTTTTGAAAGTTTAGCATTTAGTTTAGTTAACTTTATCTTTCAACTGCATTTTATTTAGCATTCACTTATTACTTACTATTCAAATTTAGCACTTTACTTTTTGAAATTTTAACATTACTTTACATTATAATCTTAAGAACTTATTTATAGGCATTTCCAACTTCCCTGTGGGATCGATATCTAGGACTCCATTAGAGCCCTTTATTACTTGAGCGATACATATACTTGTGTTATTTATAAAGGGGATTTTGTAGTTTAAAGATTTTTAGAAGATAAACCTATTTTAACTAAAGCTATTTTTTTGGGATTAATTTGCATATTTGCTATTGTATCTGTTGTGTGTAATTTGTAATATTGAAAACTATTTACAAAATTAACAAACTAAATCCACTCGCATCACACCCCACTCTTGGGATACTTGAAATATTAATGTTCACTGAGCATAAAGTGTGTTAAACTACTAATCATAATCTAATCTTGAATGATCAATTGAAAAATATATTAAGTTCACATGAACTTAAAATGTTTCAAAAGGTTTTAAAATTTGTCCAGGGTTATGCCTCGAACACTATTAAAATCCTTTGAGTACTTTGAAAAATAATTGAACTTATTATTCTCTGTTCAAGGAAATCATCCATTAAAACATTTAGGGATCCACCAAGTTATGCCTCGGGGCCTGTTAATCTACTAAAATCAATAAAAATACCAAACACTATGTATCCAATATTAAATGACCCAATGCTCAAGGATTTGAGACTTAGCTAAGGTATTTAAATCCTTACGAGTAACAAGAGATTTTTTTTTTGCCACATAAGGATCATTGGGCTTGTGTAAGTTTGAGGTTCAAGTGGCTAGGGAAATGACGATAATGTTAATGTATGCTAAGATGAGGGATTCGATGTGAGATTTTAGAATAGAATCTCCTATCTCAGAGACCTTTAATAGAATGAGAGGATAAAGACTGATGGTACTATTTGACAATGCTTGAGAAGACGATTTCCCACATTTACTAATGTTTTACACTTAGCCTTGATCATCTATATGTGACTACGGGTTTTCTTTTACTTGTGTTTTCTTACGACTAGTCTTCTGACTTTTTTTCTCTTACACGGATATTCTCATTTACATTCCCACAATTTTTTTAATTCCTACAAATATATTTTGGTTAATGGGGTTAACCATGCAACAGGAGTAGTAAGAAGATTACATGTATACATGCATTACAATTTTATTTCCTTACTTTACAACACTTATCTTACCTGCATTTATTTAGTTCACCTACAAAACTGTGCAAAAACTAAAAAACACAAAACATGTTTTAAAAAATTAAACATTTTTTTTCAAAATAGCCGAACGAACAATTTCATAACACATCCTCTTAAACCTATGGGAGTCCCTCAAATGAGGTAACCCATGGTTACTAACGAGATCTCCCCAGTCTCAATGAGCTTAACAACTCGTTTAGATTGAAATTAATTCAAGAAAAAATAGTGGTACCGTGTCGGCCGCTATATTTCATGATTTTTATTTAAGGGTGTGGTTTTAATTTAATTTAATAATAAATATAAATTTAATTTTTAGAAAAACTAGTATTTTTAATTTTGAAAAAGGTAACATTTTAATTTTTGAAAAACTTGAGACTAAAGTGATCTCATATAAACAATAGTTTAAATGATCAAACATAATATTGCAAGCAATGTACCTACCCATAAGGATAGATACACTAATTATTGGTGATAGCTAGTTTAAATAAACTTAAAATTTATGACACTCATTTGGTCTACAAACCATTTTATATGTCTTGATATATTCCCCTATCTAATATATAAAATTAGATAGGGTTTATATTAAGTTGGGCTCATAAAGTTTCCTATAAGGGCAAGCCTCTAAAGATAATTACATATTAAATGACCAAAGTCACTTAAGATGACTCTCAATTTAGATTATAAAATATGGCCTTCAAGAATTTCAAAAGGTAGGGCTTTTCAAAGATCAAACAAAGAGGTGTGAAATGGGAAAGGCTCAAATTTGGAACATTTTATCATAGAATCCAAAGGAAGAAGAACAAGGGGATGTCACGGATTTTGAGGAGAACTTCAATCACTTCTCAAGCTATTCTACAATTTGGCTTCAATTTCAGTGAGAAAATTATTGATTGTTTCGTCCTGCTAATTTTAATAGTTAGGGCTTACATTTGCATGAGACAATCGCACAAACAGCCTGGAAAATATGAGGATTTAGGTTGTGAAAAACAACAACCTTGGAATCCTAAAATGAGTTAGGGCTTAAATTTCATAACATGGTTGTGCAAAGGCCTAAAGATGAGTTAACGATTTATGTTACACTATGCAAACAACCTCAAAATCCTATGGCATGTTATTTAAGTCTAGGAAAGGTTTATTGTTGTAGATCCTCGTATTTTTATAGATCTGTTTGCTCTCTCATATTTTTTCTTCTGTGCATTCACGTTGTGTTGCCCACGATGCTGGCTCTAAGCTCCTCGGCAAAGAAGCAACCCTAAATTCTAAGGTTTAAAGGTTTAAATGACAAGTTTTAGTTCAACTACTTTGGGGGGTTAAAACTGATTAGAGCGAAATTGGTTAGGATTTCACAGTTCTCTCATTTTGGTACCACTATTTTCTTTTAAATTTACTTAGCTTAAATGAGATGTTAGCTCATTTAAATTGGGGAGATCTCATTAGCAATCGTGGGTTACCTCATCCAAGGGACTCCCATAAATTCAAAAGGAAGTGTTATGAAAATGTTATTTTTGTTGTTTTAATTTTGAAAATCTTGTTTAATTTTGAAAAAAAGGTGTTGATTGGTTTTGAAAAGGTTTGTTTTTATTTTGCAGGTAAAGTATGGTTTACAAACAAGCATGGATAATGTTTTAAAGCAAAAATACATTACAATATGTAAAATGATAGAAATTAAATAAAACTAAAAAAGTGTACCTGTCATCTTCTCACTGCTTCTGTTGAAAGATTAGCTTTTGCAACATGTATATAATTTTGCAGAAATATAAATGAAAATTGCAGGAAAGGAAAACAGGGAAAAAGGTTTAAACCACCCTTAATAAGTTTTGTGTTGCAACCTGATGGCTCCCTAAAAGTTCTAATGGATGATTTTCTTGAGCAAAGAATAATATGTTCATTTGTCCTCCAACAATATCCAAAAGATTGTAAAGGTGTTCGGAGCCTAACCTCAAACAACCATTCAAATCCTTTAAAACATTCTGAGTTCATTTGAACTTATTATATTGTTCAATTAATCATCTGAAGTTAAGTTTAGGGTTTGACTGGTCAAAATACCCTATGCTTAGTAAAATTGATGTTTTAATCATCTCATGAGAAGGGTACTTAATTAGTCATTTAATAATTCACTTAAAAGTTATATAAATGGGTACCTGATACGCCTAAAAATTACCTACTTTTTCATATATATTTTGTGCTTAATTTTAATTATTTTTAATGATATTACACTTTAAAGGAAGGTATTTTGCATATTTTTGGTTTTAGGTACATGAAATGAACTTTATGAGAAAATGAAGCAAAAATAATGCAATTTAGAGTAAAAACGAGCAAGAAAACAAATTCTAACTTGGCACATTTTGATATGTCTTTCTATGCTTAATACACTTCAAAGTTCTCATACATTTTTGAATGAAATTACACTTTAAATAAAGTTTATTTTCATGCTTATTTTGTAGGTATATATGTTAGGAGCAAAAGACAACTAAAACGGGGTAAAACGTAGCTAAAATGAAACCAAACAAAAAAAATTGTGGAGCTGCTGTAGAGTGGCACAAGATGCACCAAACCGGTGAAGGATGTGCCAAAATACAGAGAACTGGCACATGATGCACCAGAACTGGCGTAAAATGTGCTCGAGATGACTTTTTGAGGATTAAGTTGTTCAGAATGAATTTTGCACAAATTTTCAAAAGGAAACTTTTTCTAAACACTCCTTGGAGTGATTTAATGCATTTAAACACTTAGGAAGGTTATTTTATGAAGGGATATGTCTCTTAGACCAATAGAAATGTCTTTTGAATTAAATAGAGTTGACTTTTGGATAGAATTTTAGAGGGAATTTTGAATTCTTTTTGGAGGGAGGCGACCTTTCATAACAGAGAGGGAAGTCTAGGGCTTGAAAAGGAGTTTTGGGTGTGTATGTGTGTGTGTATGACTGGAGTGAGAGTGAGAAGAAGGAAGGGGAGAAAGAGAGAGAGAAAGCTAAGGGCTTAGAGACTTTCTTCAAGGATTGTAAGAGGAGAGAGAAGGTGACATAATTCTTTTTCATTACTTGTCTAGGAGAGAATTAAGAGTTCTTGTAAGGGGAAAAAGGCTTGAAGAGAACTTCTAGGGATTTTCTTGAGAAGAATTGTGAGATAAGTAGTGTCTTTTATTTCTTTTATTTTGTAAACTTGTTTTTATTAACAAAATTTGTGTTTTCTCGTATCTTTCTCAAGAATTCTGAGTAGTTTCTTTCTCCTTCTTCCTACTTTGAGAAATGGTTTTCTGAAGAATTGATATTATTTTATATTGTTTTAAATGTCAATAATTTGTGATGATTTAAACTTTGATCTTCATTTACTTTTTGATCTAGTCAATTGAAATGTTAAAATGTGTTGAGAACACATGTTCCAAAAGGGCTATGATTTCTACAACATGTGGAGAATCACATTTGATTTCATGTGAGAGTATTTCATCCATGGAGTTTGGTGCAAAAAAAAAAAGGAAAATATACTTTATTGGATGTAGAATTTGAGAATTTAAGGTGACAGATTAAAATCCCCAATTTTGGTCCAGTTGATTAGAAATAGCTGTGAGATTGTTAGCCATAAGGTTAAGGAGTACTGGGAGCTCTGGAGTGGCAGTCGGTATCCTCCCAACCTAACCACATAATTACGGACCAAACTCTGGATTAGTCAATGTTCTTTAATTTTATATAATTTTAATTACTTCACTAACCATGTACTCATTGTAAAGGGGAAGGATGCTTTCTTAAATTTCAACTCTTCATCACAAAACTTTGTTTAGTTTTTGTAAATTTAACTTTGAAGTTTAGAAATTAGTTTTGTAAACTTATTTCTCTTAGTTACTTTTTTGTTAGCATTCATTAAACCCATTTTAACTTTGCTTTCTTACTTTACTTTTTATAGTTTGAATATTGTGATTTATGTTTTTATCATAAGAGTTTTCATCTTCCAAACTAAGACTTCATCGTAGTAGACTAGAATTAGCCAAAGGGATTTCTTAATGTGCTTCTCTGTGGTATCGATACTGGGGTTTTTACAGAAAACCCTATATTACTTGAAGCGATACGTGCACTTGCGTAGAACCACTTATGTGTGAACTATTTTATATGTTTTATAAAATTTTTATTTTGCACATTTACTTAATATAAATTTGGTCAGGTTTTTTACCATATTTTTTAAAGCAAAATTACTGTGTAAATTTCAAGATGGGTCAAGTTTTTGGCACTATTACCGGGGATTTAAATTAACATAAAACATGCAGAAAAATAGTTCACACTAGGGGCACATCAAGTTTTTGGCATCGGTGTCGAGGAAGCTTCGGTGAGAACTTTAGGAGAATTTTAGTTAAACCTAAGAATTAAATTTGAAATTTATTGTATCATTATATAGTGTGTTCAATCATTTTTTGTTTATTTTAAAGAAAATCCAAAATACCAAAAATATTTTTGATATCTATACTATTAGTTAATTCCTTAGATTTGTACTCATAGTTCAGGAGCTACAGACCTTGAATTTTGCAAGTTAGATTTAGGGAGAAATTTTGGGAGAGATTTGAAAAGACTCCATGAAGTTAATGTAGAAATGGTGGATCAACGATATAATGAATATTTATATTTGGATTATAATGCTAGTAGCTTTGAAAGAGCAAACCCCAAGAGAGTGGCTAATTTTCAAGAAAATATTCTTACAATTTAATTCCTCAGGTTGCAAATATTAAGAGGAAATTGTATCAATGCATAAAAAGATATTTTGAAGGACCCTCAGCTATTAAGGAAAATTTATTTGGAAAATTGATTGAGCCTAATTATTTTGAAACTGGCCATTGGATACATAATTCTTATTCTGATTATTATAATCCATGTTTGGAAAATCATTTAAATTTTAACAGGAATAATACTTTTGGAGGAAAAGACCAATTTTGGGAAGATAATCAATTTAATCGGACATGTAGTTGGAATAATCATGGCTATCATAATGATGAACATTCTTTTCCTCATAATTTTGACTTCAACCCCATGAATGTTGAGAAGGATTTATTAGGATAGGTTGTTATTCAAATGGAGAGTGAGCTGGAGTGTCAAGGGACCGCAATAAGGAATTTTAAAAACCAACTAGGGCATATTATTAATTTAATTAATAATCCTCCTCAATTTAACTCCAACCCATAGGATGAGGAGAAGGAATTATTGTTATAAGAGGTTGTGATTCAAATGAAGAGTGAGCTAGAAAATTAAGAGGTCACAATAAGGAAAATAGAAAACAAACTCGGGCAGATTATTAATAAAATTAACAGTTACCCCTAAGAGTGTTTACCTAATGACCATGAGATAAACCCTAAGAAGATGAATGATGATTAATTTAAAATTATTGAACTAATATTTAGAAGAGAATTCGAGGATATGTTTTAAAAGACCTTTGAGATGAGAAATGGGGATAAGGAGACTGAAAGCCAATAGAAAAAAAATTTAAGGAATTAGAAAAACCTATTTCCTCAACTAAGAAAAATATAGAAAGACCATCACTACCATTTACTTAGTACCAAGGGGAAGAATTGAAAAACAACCATGAACAAAAGAGTAACCTAGAAGAATTTGGTCCAATATTTGAATTATCTAGAGAGAATCTGATCCAAAATTTTGGAGATGATGAAGGTATTTATAAAAATCCATTTCTTAGAAAATTTAAGGATGATATTAATATGAAAATTGAGAAAATCACTAGAAGATTATTGGAGCTAGAAAGAAATATGAGGAACAAGGATATGAATCATTTTGAAAAGGAAGAGCTGAAAGAAAATTTTAAATTCAAGGACTTTGTAGGAATCCATGGAATTATAAAAGTTTAGGTGATTGATTAAGGATTACTTAAATTGAATTTTGATCTAGGTGGAATCATTTGTTGGGCTAATGACGTTAAACAAAGCACTTTATGGGAGGCAACCCATAGTTATCTATGTGGATTGATTTATTGTGCTTGAGAGTTATGATTGTTAGTGTTGTATTGTGTTTGCTTTAGTGTGGAATGATCATTTTGATTGATGATTAGTGGATGTTTGTATTATTAGTGGTTTGATTTGATTTTTGTGTGGGATGAGGGAGGTGATTCCTTAACTTCTTATTATGGCTAGACTTATATATTCTCTTATAGTTGTTGGATTGACAAGTTCACTACAACTTAGGTCTCAAGCAGACTTGAGTTTTAAATGAGACATCATGAATTTTAATAGTGACAATTTCTTCTCAATTTTGTTACTTCTTTTCTCTGACTTTGTTTTCATTTGATAGGAGTAGCTAACCCATTTGATGAGTAACATGTGGATAAATTTACACTATCCTTATCACTTCTAGTGGTGCTTAATTAAGGGATATGGTGATGTCTTAGGTTGGTTCTCAAGAAACAATATATCACGGATAATCTTATATTTGGGATTAGAATCTATAAAAATCATTTATAAGTACCCAATATATCTGTGTAGTGATTCTATTATAAATTAGAAGTTAGTTAGTGAGATGCAATTTATCATGTGTGTTTGTGTTTGTGTTATTATAATATAAAGATTTGGAGAACACCTAAATATATATTCCTATGTTGATTCATGCTCTGCTTGTTATACCTTTCTTTCCATTTTTTTTAGCATGTTTTAGTTTAGACGTACTTTCTATTGCATATTGTTCTATCCTGATGAATACTTATAGATGTTTGTGATAGATATAATTTCTAAACTATTTTTCTTCTTGCTTATATTTTCTATATTGAATGTTATACATGTTTAAAATTAATTTTGGGGGTAGGAAGAAAAATAAATTTTAAAGTTAGTATACTTCTTTTTAGTTTTGTATTATTGCAAGCATGTTTTAGGCTTGATTTACTTTCTCCTGTAATCATTCTATCCTGATTATACACATATATGAATTTGATAGGATGTTATAGTAGTTAGTAGATTCAACTTTTACTTTTTCTTCCTACTACATTTTATGGAATTAAGTGTAAACTATTTAAAAATTCAGGTTTTTGGGGAAGAAAATTTTCTTTTAAAAAGAGAATCAAACTAAATTTTATTTGTCCTCAATTAACTATATTTTTAAAATTAATTTAACCTGACCTTGTATATTAGATTTTAACTTTAAATGACTATATTTATGTCTGTAAATGTTATGGTAAATTTAGGTAAAAGTTTGTAATAATAAAGGCCAATTCTAAAGTTAAAGATACTTGGTATGAAAGGATAAGACTATGTTTTTCTATTTAAAGTAAGGAAAATTGTAATTTTGAAGTATTAAAAATTTTAGAGATTTGTGTAAGAAGAAAGGAATGAAACTTTATGAAAAATCATAAAAGTAATATGAACTTATAAAGTGAAGAAAGGTAAAGAGTTTTAACTTTAAGAAGAGGATAGTGAAGTTCTAAATTATTAAAGGCTGTCCAGATATGGTAATCCTCACTTGAAGAAGAAAAAGACAATAAAGGATTGAAAAGATCTTGAATAAAAAAGGAAGAAAAGAAAAAAATAATAATGTGAGGAGAAGCTTGAGGAAATGTCTAATAAAAAATTGGCTTCACTTGAATAAACTTGAGGAAAAGGCTTTATGGCATTTTCTAAACTTGTATAAGAGTATTATTAACATTATTAGTAAAGTTTCCATCAAGTTCTTTTTCATATGAATGTTCTAAGTATCCTTAATATGAAAAATTGCAATTCTTTTTTAAATTAATAGAGATTCAGAAATCTTAAATTTGAATACTAAGTACTCTTAGACTTAGAGTTGGAATCTAAGTTATTAAAGAATTTTCTTAAATTTTAATATTTTATTTATTAAGCTAAAGCATAGACATTTCTAAGTTAATCTCTATCATAAGTCATATTTTTATGTACTAAAAGGGTTACTTGTTCTAAACACCCCTTAGAGTGATTCAATGCATCTAGATATTTTGGAAGTTTCTTTTATGAAGGGTTTTGTCTCTTGGATCAATGGACATGTCTTTTGAATTCAAAAGAGTTAACTTTTGGATAAAAATTTAGAGGGAATTTTGAATTCTTTTTGGAGGGAGGCAGCCTTTTATAAAAGAGAGAGAATTCTAGGGCTTGAAGAGGAGTTTTGGGGGACATGAGTGTGTGTGTGTGTGTGTGAATGGCGTGAGAGTGAGAAGAAGGAAAGAAAGAGAGAGAGTAAAAAAATCAAGGGCTTGAAGATTTTCTTCAAGGATTGTAAGAGGAGAGGGAAGGCGATAGATTTCTTCTTCATTACATTTCTAGGAGAGAATTGAGAGTGCTTGTAAAGAGAGAAAGGCTTGAAGAAAATTTCTAGGGATTTTCTTGGGAAGGATTGTAAGATAAGTTGTATTTTATTTCTTTTATTTTGTAAACTTGTTTTTATTAATGAAATCCATGTTTTGTCGTATCCTTCTAAAGAATTCTAAGCAGTCTTCTTTATCCTTCTCCCTACTTTAAGATATGGTTTTGTAAAGAATTGATTTTATTTTATACTATTTTAAATGTCAATAACTATAATGATTTGAACTTAAATCTTTATTACTTTTTGATCTGGCCAATTGAAATTTTAAAATGTGTTGAGAAACATATGTTCCAAAAGGGCTATGATTTCTACACATGAGGAGAATCACATTTGATTTCATTGGAGAGTATTTCATCCATGGAGTTGGGAGCAAAAAATAGGGAAATATACTTATTTGGATGCAAAATTGGAAATTTTAAGGTGACAAATTAAAATCCCCAATTTAGTCCAGTTGATTGGGAATCGATGTGACATTGTTAGCCCTCGCGTGAGTTAGTAGTGGGAGCTCTAGAGTGGAAACCAATATCCTCCCAGCCTAACAACGGAATTAGGGACCAAACTCTAGATTTGTCAATGTTCTTTATGCACTCGGAAGAAGGTAAAGAATAGGATTGCTCCTATATGGAACAAAACAATTTTAATATATTTTTAAATAATTTTAGTTACTTCACTAACCATGTACTCATTGTAAAGGGAAAGGATATTTTCTTAAATTTGAACTCTTCATCACAAAACTTTGTTTAGTCTTTGTAAATTTAACTTTAAAGTTTAGAAATTAATTTAGTAAACTTAGTTCTTTTAATTACTTTTATGTTAGCATTCATTAAACCCATTTTAACGTTTCTTTCTTACTTTACTTTTTATAGTTTGAATATTGTGATTTATGTTATTATCATAAGAATTTCTATCTTCCAAACTCAGACTTCATAGTGGTAGACTAAAACTAGCCTAAAGGGTTTCTTACTGCGCTTCTTTGTGGGATTGTTACTAGGGCTTTTAAAGAAATCCCTATATTACTTGAAGCGATTTGAGCACTTGCGTAGAACCACTAAGTGAGCAATTTTATATATTTTATAACATTTTGGTTTTGCACATTAACTACTTAATATAAATTTGGTCAAGTTTTTTGCCATATTTTTTAAAGCAAAATTAATGAGTAAACTTTGGGATGGGTCAATTTTTTTGGCACTATTACTGAGATTTAAATTGACATAAAATATGTAGAAAAATAGCACACACTAAGGTTGTATCAGTACCCTTGAAGGTAAGATTAGGTGATTAGGAATTTCATGCCTAAAATTAAAGTTGGTCTTGTAGTGTTTTCAAAATGTTCAAAATTAGTTATATTTACTAAACCTCATTAAATAAATCTAAATTTAAGCCTAGTTCATTACTAAGCCCTTAAGCCTTTTGTGTGGATAAATTTAAGACTTATAAGAATATTAAATTATATGGTGTTTTTTAAATCTTTATCAATGACTATAATAACACTCAAACATTAATTAGGGGTTTTAAATCAGTGAATTATCATCTTCCAAAATCTAAACCCTCACCTTAGAATTATTTAATTTAATTAACTCTCGAATTATAATAATTGCTGAAAATTACAATTATATTTTTTATTCTTGAAAAGTGAGGTATTGGTTTCTACAATTTAATCCCTTGTATTTCAATCATCTAAAAGAGTTTATTATGATCAAAATTACTCATTTACCCTTTACTAAATCCTAAAATTTAATTAAGGCATAAAAATTCAAAATTACCATTTTACCCTTAGGGTTTCCCACTTCATAACTTATTAAATATAACTCCAATGACTTTGAAATTTGTCTGGTACCCCACTCATGGGTCAAATAAAATATTAGAGGAGAAAATGTGATTTTTCAAAATTTAATTAATTTAAATAATTTTTTTATTCAAAAATAGGGGTTTTCAAAATTAAGTTATTTAATTAATAAAAAAACTATCTGTGCTTAGGAAAATTATTGGAGGTTAACCTAGACCAGAGGACCACTAGGACCAATTTTTATGATTTTTCAAGTTATATTTTAGTTATTAGATTTATTTATTCATTTAAGTATTAATTAAATATAAAATATTAATTATGTTAAAAATTAACTTCAATATTTTTATTACATGTCTTTGAATTCACGAAACCTAAAGAAACAAATTCCATATTTTTGTGATTTTATTTTATTTATTGTAATTATTTTAGTATAAATTATGGAAAACTCATTTTTAGGTCTTTAAAAATTTATAATTTTATTTATAAAATTTGAAATAATATTTTAATTACTGTTAAGTGATCAGAGAACTGATTGTGACATTTTTAGGGTATTTTTGAATTTTAATGATTTTTATCATTTTTTTATTATTTTAATTATTTAAAATTTAAAACATAACTTAAAAATTAAATAATTATTTTAATTTTAATTTTATTTTTCTTTAGTATCTGTGAACACAAGGAACTCAAAAAATCAATTCTTATATTTTTTTACCTTTAATTTAGTTTATATAATTATTTTAATGCAAATATCAAATTTAGCTTAGAAAAACATATTTAGTGGGTAAATTAATTCAAAATAATTTTAAATTTTTACAAAAAGTTAATATGACTATTTTTACAGTGTGGGGGGGGGATTTTTGTTAAATTTTGAATATTATTTTTTTATTTTAATTTTAGTGAGCATTTAGGATTTAATTAACTATAGTAATTTAAATAAATATATAAACTTGATTTATATTTTTTTCTAGGGTCGTCTAGTTACAGTAAACCTACCAAAAAAAGTTTTGTATTTTTTAAATTTATGTTTTAAATTTTATAATTTTTTCAATAAACAGGGGTGATTTATTTTGAAAATTAGGGCTTCCACACTTAGAGGTGTTCTCTTACCTTGGAAAAATTAGAGAACACACCTTAGAATATGAAGTTTAAACCCCCAAAATATTAAGCTATGGTGATTAATAGTTATTCAATTAAAATTAAAAGATTACATAGGGTATTTAATTAATTAAAAATAAAATATAATTCATAATTTTAATTTTTGTTATACATTGTTCTTCTGCATTTACTGAACAACAATGTATTTTTCTTTAATTTTCATGATCTTAATGTGCAAAGATATGGATTTTCTATGTTCTGGGCATTAAATAAATCCTAAATCCCTATTTTCCTACTTATCCAGCTCAGCTGCCACGCCGTCATCGGATTCTCCGCACTCCATGTGTCACGCTCCCAGTAGACCACATCATATGACTCGGTAGCCACGCGGTGCACCTTTACCGCTTTGTTCCTTCTTCCGACACAAAATGGGTCATCTGTTCGAAACATGCACGATCGGACGGGTCCTGGTCATCGTCCCCAACTGGCCTAAACCGAGAACCGCTCATTTTCTAAGCCTAATTTCTCCCTTGATTGTCTACTAAATTAAGTGTTGTTTGTTCCTACACGTGCATCTAATCGAGATGAACACGTATATGCAGTTGATAATACATGGAAGTAAGGTTTTCTTAATAAAAGCCCAAACTGAGCTTGATTTGGGGGGAAGTGATCAATACCTTGGTCCAAGAGGTATAGCTTCAATTGGAATGCTTCTTTGCGTTCGTTGTGACCTCACAAAGCTCCTACAAGTGTCATCTTGAGCTGAGAAAGAGTCTAGATATGAACTTGATCAAAGGGTGATTCGGATTTGGTCTAACTCTATGAAAAACAGCTCAATTAATGGGGGTTTCAAATGGGAAGTTTCCTACTTTGCTCTGGTGAAGCTCAGGAGCAAAGCAATTTCTAAATTGGATGCACTTGGTGGTATGACCGTGAAAGCATCCTCTATTTGAGCTCTTAAATTTAGATCAAACATAGGGAATTAGGGCTAACAAATGGTGAGGATAAGTCTCTCTTGGTTGCTAGGAGGTCTGGGAAAATTTTGACAGAGTTTTGTTAAGGTTTGAGCATATATCTTTTCTTGGTCGTGGAGGGTGCCCTTTTTATAGAGGGGGCTTTGGTGGCCAACAAGGTATGCCATGGTGGCAAGGTAGCTGCTTAGGTGGTTGGCTTGGTCATGGGGTTTAATTATTGCATGAAGAAGGAAAGTCCAAGTGAAAGAGGGAGAGGGGAGTGGTCACCTCCTCATGCCCAATTTTGGTAAAGTGTCATGTATGCATGAGGAAATTTAGGATGATGCTATGGTAAAGTGGTTTTAGATGTGATGGGATGATGAAAGATTGAAATTATGTCATGTGGGCTCAATTGGGCATTTAAAATTTTATGGAATGGGCTTTTATAAATGCACATGGGTATGGACTTTTAACATGCACATGATGATTTTGATTTTAAAAATTGATCATGGGCCAATCAAATGGATTTTGAATTGGTTGAGATTGAATTTAAATATGTTGAATTTGATGTGAATTAGGGCATTTGATTGATCATGAAGTCCAATTTGGGGAATTTTGGGTTTTGGGTCAATTTGAGGAAATTCACTTGGGCTTGGATTTGGAGTTTGGAATTAGGTTTAATTGGGCTTGAATTTGGTCTCAACAAAATTAGGACATGATGAATTTGAGTTTAGAATTGAAATTGATGAGTTTTAAAATCAATTGGGGGCAAATTGGGGTGATTTGGGGACTTTTGACATTTAAGGGCAATTTGTGAATCATTGTCAAAATGGGTCAGTTTGGTCAAATTAGACCCAATGGATGGTCAAGAATTGGTTCTAGGGGTGCTTGAAATGATTTTGGAGAATTTGTGAATTTTTGGGCCACCAAGGGAATTTTGATAATTTTGACAAATTTGGGGGTATTTTGGAAATTTTAAAAATTTTGAGTTGTTTTGGGTGATTTGGTTAGGATGAAATGTTTTGAGATGGTTTTTGAATAAAATTGAGGAATTTTGACCAACTTTGGAATTTAGGGTGCTAGGGGCAATTTGGTAATTATGGGAAAATTTATGGCTAAAAGGTCAAAATTGGGTAATTGGGTAAGGTTGAGTTTTGATACAAATGTTGATCATAGAATTACCATCATGGTGTCATGCAACTAAAGAACCCCCTTTGGATTCTCCATGAGCTGGTCTTATCCACCCTAGCCAAGGACTAAAGGTTTAGGGGACCACCCTTATGGGTCTCCAAATAAGCAAGGGAGCCAAACTAGACATCTGTATGTTATGGTTCAAGGTTACAAGTGGAAGTGTGAAGTGCAAGTGTGCTAGACCAAGCCACATCACCCAAGATCAACCAAAGGTCAGACGGTCCTATAAGGAACCTTTCTTGAGCTTCCTCATATTGGCTCCACCTACTAAGTGTTAGAGGTTAGAACCAACATGTGGAACTTCAAGATGAGCAAAAAAAAGTTTGGAATTTCTATTGGTGAGGGTACCATCACTAGTCCTCTAAGAATAGGCAACAAGAAAGTCCTATGGCTAGATCATAGGCTCCCAAGGAAGAAGGCTAAACCTCAACCAAAAATAACGTCAACAACAAGAACGAGGAAACAGATACACCTAAAATATATAGCATTTATGTACACATTTTATACCTATTGTTGAGGATATTATGCTTTAATGGAAATTCTTTGTGTGTTTTTCTTTCAAGTGCAGTCAAATAAATGAAAAATGGTGAAAGGAGTGAAAAAGTATCAAATTCAGAGCAGAAATGAAGAAGGTGTGCAAATGAACTGTGGTGCCTAGGGGCTCAGTACTGGCGCTTATGCTCTAGGAGAACAGAGAAATCCATGCATAAGTGTCAAATACCTCTTGCTTACATGTCATAAGTAATTATTTGAAAATTCAAAGAATTTAGACAAATTTTTGATGGGTTGTTTGAAGCAAACCTTTGTTAAAACGTTAATGGGCACAAAAATACATTCAAATGGCTATTGAAAAGAGGCAACTTCTGGAAGACTCATCGAATGTGGACATATTTCGTAAGAGACACCAAAACACCTTTTGGAAAATTATAAAACAATGACTTATTTTGAATTGAAGAGGCCGCTGCTGCCCCCCTCTCTTTGAGACTTCTTTCTAACACTCTCATCATAGAATAATTAGGATACATTTAGAGAAAAGAAAGTGAGGATTTGTAGTTGTGTTAGTAGATAGTATTGTAAGAGAAAGGAAGATATTCAAAGAAACTTTAAGAGTTTGGTGGAGAGGAATTTGAGATAATTTTGTATCCATGTGACTACATTTGGTTTTAATTTAAACTTATTGTGTGTTTACATGATTTCTACTTTTAAACTTAAGTGTTATTGTGTTTTCTCCATGAATTCTTAGTAGTTTTCTTTTCCTTTTTCCTTAAAATGATAAGTAATTAAATGTTGGATGGAATTTGTGTGAAGTCTTAACCTTTAATGTCAGAATAAGTTGTGATGATTGAATCCTTGTACTTCACTTAATTCTTGATTTGGCCAATAAAAATGACAATATTTGTTGTGAGAACATGTAAGATCCGAGATGGTATTGTCTCAATCAACTAATGTTAAGAATCACATGAGATTGTATGGATGACAATGTAATTCATATGGTTGAGTGCAAATAAATAGGGAAATAAACTTTGAAGGGAGTAAAGTTAGAGGACTTTAGAGTGAATGGCTAAAGCTCCCAATTCGGTTTATTATCTTAGGTCTTCAGGACTATTCAAACTTTATATTAGCCAATGCTTTTTATAGCATCTCTAGTAAGGGTAAAGAATAATATTGCTCCTATTTGGCACAACACAATTTGAATACTTTCACAGTAGAAGTTCTATACTTGTTACTGATTCATAATAAGAAGAAATATTTTATTTATTTTGCCTTAATCTTATAGAAAATCCAGTTAAACTTAGTTAGTTGTTTACTTTATTTTTTATTATCAAAAAATTACCATAAAAGAATCAAACTTTCATTCCTATTATAACATCTATAGTTTGAGTAAGAATATTTTTCAAAGTACGGTTTTTTATCTGATTTCTTCTTAAAAATTTATATTACTCCCCATGGTTTCGATATTTGAGGTTTAATCAAAAAGGCTTATATTACTTGATAAAGATACATATACTTGTGTAGTATCTCAATATTTAAATATATTAGTTGCACTCTTACTTTCTTTGGAGTCAAATTTTTGGCACTCTTGTAAAGGAAGAAATATAAATAAGGAAATTGAGAATATAACCACACATACTTCATAGTATTGTCATAAAAGTCGGAATTAAGTTTTTGGCGCCATTTTCAAGGAGTAAGAAAAAAGAAAAAAAAATTAGTAAAATTTTTTAAGGAATTTTTAGGAGAGCAAATTTCTATTTTTAGAAAGTCTTATTTAAACTTTTAGATTTATTATAAGAATATTATAGTGTTGTTTTTATATAAGTTCTTGTTTGTGTGATTTTATTTTATTTTGTAGTAATGTATGCATAGTTCAGGTTCTAAAGGACCGGTGCCCTAAGATTCTGAATAAGAAAGAACTATTAGAAAAATCAAAAAAATCAAGAATACAGAAAAATATCAAAATTTTCAAGAAATGGCAAACCAAAATAATCAAAATAATGAAATTAATCAAAAATTTAAACTTTTAAGAGATTATGCAAACCCTATAGTTAGTGAATTTCATTATAGTATTCAAAAATCTTCTTTAGTGGCTAATTCACTTGAACTTAAACCTATTATTATTCAAATGATATTAAATAATCAATTTGGGGAGCACCAACTCAAGATCCAAATTTACATCTTACCAATTTTTTAGAATTGTGTGTTACATTTAAATATGATAGTATTTCAAATGATGTCATTAGACTTAGACTTTCTTCATTCTCACTGAGGGATAAGACTAAGATATTGTTAAATTTGTTAGCACCTGGATATATCAGAACCTGGGGTAATTTAGCACAGAAATTCCTTCCTAAATATTTTTCACCATAAAAAACTGCAAAGCTTAGAAACGATATTACATCTTTTTGTCACTTTGAATGTGAATCTATTTATGAAGCATGTAAATGTTTTAAAGAACTACCAAGAAAGTGACCACACAATGTTGTATTAGATTGATTAGTAATTCAAACATTTTACAATAGATTAGTTGGATCTCTTAGATCTCTTATCGATGTCACTATTGGTGGTTCATTGATGTCAAAACCATTTCATAACACTTATGCTTTAATTGAATAGATGACTACTAATAACGTTCAATGGCTTTCTAAGAGGGTAAATCCTAAGAAAGTATCTAACATTCATGAATCTGATATTTTTGAAATGTTAACAAATTAAGTTGTTACAATTTCAAGGAAGTTTGATCAATTTGGAATGATTTTTTCTCAACCAATTTCAATGATTGAACAGAATTCATGAGAACAAATGGTAGATTCTCAAACAACATTAGAAACATTAAATGCCATAAATAATTAGCCAAATAGCTCATATTCAAACTATTATAACCCAGTTTGAAAAAACTATCCTAACTTTAACAGGAATTACAATAATCTGAGTAGTAATAATCATAAATGTGGTAACAACCCAGTAAACCCATTAAGAAACTAGAAAAGCCAAGGTAATAATAATTATAGACCTACTTATCTTCCAGGTTTTAAGAGTAATCCATCATTTAAGGAGACAAAAGTTATTTATAAAAGAAATGGTGTTATAAATGTGAAATCAAATACAAAATCAGGGAACTACAACTAGAAATATTGAGAATCAACTAGGAAAAATAGCAAATTTATTAAGTAATAGATCCTAAGGATCACTTTCTAGTAATACAAAAGTAAATCCAAAAGATGAAAATTAAGAACAAGTAACAGCCATTCAACTTAGATGCGGAAGAGAGTTGGAAGGTAGAGTTCAAAAAGAGATTTAAACAGAGAGAGAAGAAATTGAAGAACCTAAGAAGGATGTGTCGAAATGTTTAGAGTGACCTATTTCCCCATTAAAAATTGACTTGGAAAACCCACCACCTCCATTTCCTCGGAGACTTCGTCATCAAAAGTTGGAAAAACAATTTTTAAGATTTTTTAAAATCTTTAAAAAGCTTACAATTAATATTCCATTTGTTGAAGCCTTCAAACAAATGTCAAGCTATGTGAAATTTATGAAGGATATTCTTAACAAAAAGAGGATGTTTGAAGATAATGAGACTGTTGCACTTAGAGAGGAGTGTGGTGCAAAAATTCAGAAAAAGCTACCTGAAAAGTTCAAAGATACTGGTAGCTTCACAATTCCATGTGTAATATAAGACAGATTTTATGGGAAATCTTTATGTGATTTAGGTGCAAGCATTAACATTATGTCATTATAAATATTTAAAAGACTAAGATTATGAGAAAATCCCCTATTACTGTAAATTTGTCGTTAGCAGATTATTCAACAACATATCTTAAGGGAGTTATAGAAGTTGTTTTAGTGAAAGTGGATTGATTTATCTTTCTTATTGATTTTATTGTGCTAGATATGGAGAAGGATAAGGAGATATCTATCATTTTTGGGAGACCTTTACTAGTTATGGTAAGAGCAATGATAGATGTACAGAAAGGGGAATTAGCTATGCACGTTAATGATCAAATAATTACTTTTAATATTTCAAAATCGATGAAGAGAAAACAACTTTTACCAATCTTTATGGTACATTTGCTTTTAGAAGAATTCCATTTGGTTTATGTAATGCCCCTGCTACATTTCAAAGATGTATGATGGCTATTTTTTGTGATTTAATTGAAAAAGGAATTGAAATTCTTATGGTTGTTCTTTCAGTGTTTGGAACTTCATTTGAATCATTTTTAGAACATTTATCAATAGTTCTAAAGCACTGCGAAGAAACAAATTTAGTTCTTAATTGGGAAAAATGTTAATCTATGGTAGCAGGAGGAATTGTTTTAGGACATCATATATCAGAAAATGGTACAGAAGTAGATCCTACAACAATTCAAGTGATCACTAATTTACTTCACCCTACAATTGTGAGGGAAATTAGGTGTTTTTTAGGACATGTTGGATTCTATAGGTGATATATTAAATACTTTTTAAAAATTTCTAAGCCTCTATTCCATTTACTCAAAAAAGATGTAAATTTTAATTTTGATAAGGAGCGCCTAAAAGCTTTTAAGCTACTAAAAGAAAAGTTAGTCACTGCACCAATTATTGCTTCACCAGATTGGAAAAATCTTTTGAATTCATGTGTCATGCAAGTGATTATGTTATTGGAGTTATTTTAGGACAAAAAATGATAATATTTTCAAAGTAATTTACTATTGTAGTAGAACTCTTGATGAAGCTCAAATTAATTATAACACAACTAACAAAGATCTATTAGCAATAGTATATTCTTTTGATAAGATCATATTTAATTGGAACAAAATTTGTTGTGCATGCAGATCATTCTATTATAAAATATTTAATGAAAATAAAGGATGCAAAACCAAGAATGATAAGATGGATTCTTCATATTTAAGAATTTGTCTTTGAAATAGTAGATAGGAAGGGAGTTGATAATCAAATTACTGATCATTTGTCTAAGCTTGAATTAGAAAAATCACTCAGTTTTGAAAAGGAAATTAATGAACATTTTTAAAATGAAGAATTGTTCAATATTAATGAGTGGTGTGTTTCATGATATCTCGACATTGTGAACTTTATAATTAGTGATATTATACCCTATGGTCTGACATATTAACAGAAGAGAAAATTTTTATATGAAGCTAAGACTTATTTTTAGGATGGCCCATTTTTATATAAACAAGGAAGGGATATATTCATTCAAAGATGCGTGCCTTTAGAAGAAACTTATGAAATTATCCATAAATGTCATAATTTCAATTTTGGTAGCCATTTTGGTGTTTATAAAACAACATAAAAAAATTTTGCAATATGGATTTTATTGGCCTAAATTCTTTAAAGATGTTAATGCTTATATCAATGCTTGCGATTGATATCAACGAGTAGGCATTATTTCTAGGAAAAATGAGATTCCCCTCAATTATATGTTTGATGTTAAGATATTTGATGTTTGGGGATTAGAACTCATAGGACCATTTATACCATCTTCCAAAAATTTATATATATTTTTAGCAGTAGACTATGTATCCAAATGGATAGAAGTTGTTGCTTTACCTTGATGTGATGCTCAAAGTGTTGCAAAATTTTTAAGAATAAACTTATTTAGTAGATTTTGGATGCCGAGAGTGATCATAAATAGCAGGGGAAGTCATTTCATGAATGCAATAATGGAGAAATTATTAAAGAAATATCATATCAATCATTGTTGACCTCACTTTTGGTTGAACTCAAGTTTCCTCTTTAGTAGCCTATGCTCTAGCCATAGGACTTTCCTGTTAACTTCTCATATAGGACTAGAACCATTAGAAATTCTCAACCTTCCTTTACTCAACTTGAAGTTCTACATGTTGGTCTTAACCTCTAGCACTTAGTAGGCAACATGGGGGAGCTTAGGGGGCATCCCCATATGACTGCTTGGCCTTAGGGTTGACTCTAGGTGTTGGTCTAGAGCTAATACAGTCACTTTCACTCACTTTCACTAACAACCCTAAACCTAAACTTGGTGGCCTTGACCCCTTAACCCTTTGGGAGACTCATGTTGATGGTCTCCTAACCAAAGGAAAATATGTTGAGATTTTCATACCTATTTTAAACTATTTTTAATGATATTGCACTTTAAAGAAAGATATTTTTGATGTTTTGTGGTAGGAATGATGAATTAGGATCATTGGAGCAAAAAGATGCAAAAAAGAGTGAATTTGGAGCGAAAAAGGGCCAAAATGTGGAGATTTGAACTAGGCTGCCGACGGTGAGTTTTTCCTGAGGCTACAGGACAAAATTCTCCAGAAGTCCGCCGACGGCGCCCTCGAGGCCACCGACAGCGAGATCAACGGTTATACCTTCTCAAGCTTTGGATAAGGCCAAATTTTGAAGGGATGCTTAGAAAACTCTTGGGAAAGCTCATCCACAACTTTNTGTGTAATTTCAAAAGTTTTTATTTTATTGAGGTTAATTTTTTACAAAATTTTTGGACCCGGTCATAGACGTTTGGTCGAATAAATAACCCCAGAACAATCAAAATTTCAAAGTTTCAATTCAAGCAATGTCAAGTTGCGTAATATGTCTTCAAGTATCGTCCATTAATCAGCAACATGGGCCTTTCACCTCAAAAATCCACCAGGTGGTAGGTTCCTCCTGAATAGACCTTTTCTACGATAAATGGTCCTTCCCAAGTTGCCTCGAATTTTCCACCTATCTTGCAGCGTGCAGGAATAGACCTTTTGAGAACAAGAATGAGATCACCAATTTTAAATGTCCTTGGGGGAACAATTTGTCATGGGCTTGTATCATCTTGGCCTGCTAAAGCTCCAGATGTTGTTGTGCTTCTATATGTTTTCCTTCGAGACTTTCCAATTCTTCAAGTCTGTGTTTTGTACTTGCTTCTGTTGTAAGTTGATTGGCGACAACAATTCTGAGAGACGACGTCTGAACCTCTAACGGTAGTATGACATCAGACCCGTACACAAGCATGTAGGGTGTACATTGATTGGGAGTCTTGAACGTTGTCTGGTAGGCCCACAAAGCTTCTAATCATTTGTTATGCCAATCTCTTTTGTTTTCATGCAGTGTCTTCTTCAAATTTGTACTAGTATCTTGTTGAAGGCTTTGACCAGGCCATTTGCCCTAGGATAGTAGATCGTAGAGTATCTCTAGTCTATCTCGTGCTGTTTAATGAAGTTGTTGATTTTTGTGATCTTGAAGGCTATCCCTTTTTTGGATATTATTCTGTGCAAAACTCCGAAGCGGTAGACAACTTGGATTTTGAAGAACTGACTTACATGCTGTGCTGTAACCTCTCGTAACGACACTGCCTCTACCCATTTGGAAAAGTAATATATAGCGAAAAGTATAAATCTGTGTCCTTTTGAGGATGGAGGGTCTATCAGACCTATTATGTATGTGCCCCAACACTCAAATGACCATGAGGCAACGATCAGGTGTAGCAAATTTGGAGGTTCTTGTAAGACCACCCAATGCACCTGACATTGGTGACATCTTCTGACTGTATCCATGCAGTCGGACATCATTGCCGGCCAATAATATTTGAGTCTCTTGGTCTTCATTTTCATCTTTAGTCCTAACTTATGAGTTCCACACAATCCGGCATGTACTTCCTTGACAATATTTTGTGCTTCTGCTTTGCTTAGACATCACAACCATATCTGATCGAATGATCTTCTGTAGAGAACATCACCCACTAAGGCGTACAAAATAGCCCTTCTTGTGATGTGGTGTGCTGCTGACTTGTCCTCCGACAACTTTCCAATATGCATATATGCTATCAATGGCTTACACCAATCTTCGTTGTTATCAACAACCGCAATCGTCGTTTCTTCTTCTTTTTCGAGCTTGTGTAGATTTTCAAGGTCGATTCGAGACAGAACCTATCTTCCTTATACAGTGATGTTAATGGAATCCTTTAGGGAACATGCCAATTCTTTAGCAAGTTTTTCTAGAGCATCGGCATGGGCATTATCTCCCCAAAAAATCTGGTAGAAAGTCACATTAGGAATCTGCTCGAGCAGCTTCATGGTGTACCGATGGTATTCTGCTAACCTTGATTTTAAAATCCTATATTTTCTTGCAACTTGTTGAACAACGAGTTGTGAGTCTTCATAAACGACAATATATGTTATACCCATTGAGATTGTCAATTCCAATCTAGTAATTAAGGCCTCATATTCTGTTTCGTTGTTGGTACATGACTTTGTCTGGTAGTAGGAGAATCTCAGCATACCCCTATCTAGTGTGATGAAAATCAGCCCAATTCCTGCTATCCCTGGTATAACTGTGTCTGATTTTTTGCCTTTTCTGGCTGACGAAGCTCCGTCGAAGTACAATCCCAGCATTGCGCATAGGAGAATTTCATCTATAATATCTGTTCATCTGGTAGTTTGTCATTAAGCAGGTACCCAGCTGGAAGTGGGCGTGCAACGATAAAATCTATCTCTTAATTGCACAAAGGGGAACAAAAGTTATATCGAATTGTAACAAAATCATTGACCATCTAGCTAGACGTCCATAGAGTGTGGGTCGGGTCATCATATATTACAATGGATTGACTTTCAAAATAAGGGTAATCCTATGAGAAAGCATGTAGTGTCTGAGCTTCTGGGAGGCAAAAATCAAAGCTAGATAATGTTTCTCAATAGGTGGATACCTTATCTCCATTGGTATTAGACGAAGACTCAAGTAGTAGAGAGCGTTTTCTTTACCCTCGTCATTAACTTGGGCTAAGAGGGCTCCAAGAGAGTCATATAAGGCCGTAGAATAAAGTATCAAAGGTTTCCCTGGGATAGGGGCTGCCAAGACTGGGGGTGTCATTAAATATTGCTTAACGTCCTCGAAAGCCCGCTGTCATTTCTCTTCCCAAACAAATTTGGAGTCCTTTTTAACTAATGCTGAGAAGGGATGACACCTACCTGAGAGATTAGAAATAAAGCGTCTCAGATATGTTAACTTTCCTTGGAAAGAACATAGTTGTTCCAAGGTTTTGGGTGAATGCATCTCTAAGATAGCTTCAATTCCTCAATAACAGACAACGAATCCTAGAAATTTCCCGGAGGTAAAGCCGAAAGCTCACTTTAAGGGATTCATCTTAAGGTCGTACTGTCATAATAGTTCAAACACGATCCTCAAATCGTACAAATGGTATATTTTCTGTTTACTTTTGATGACCAAATCATCCACGTAACATTCCACTTGGTTATGAATGAGGCGTCAAAGATGTTTGTCATAGCTCGTTAATATGTTGCTCTGACATTCTTTAACCCAAATGACATCACTGTGTAGTAGAAGATCCGATCAGTGTTCTGAAGGCTGTAAGTGCTGCATCTTCTGAAGCCATCTTGATTTGGATGTACCTCGACGATCTGTCCATGAAGGAGAAAATTTCAGGGTTTAGGGTTTAATATTGAGATTTTCATACCTATTTATATTGTTTTTGATGATATTGCACTTTAAAGAAAGTTATTTTTGATATTTTGTTGCAGGAATGATGAATTAGGGTCATTGGAGCAAAAAGATGCAAAATGAGTGAATTCTAAAAATATGAGCAAAATGTGCAAAATTGAACTAGGGCGTCGACGGCGCCATCGACCCCGTCGATGGAGAGATTTTCCCGAGACTCTAGAATTAATTCATTATGAAGGTCTGCCGACGGCGCCCTCGAGGCCGCCGACGACAAACGGTTATGCCCAATCAGACTTTAGATAAGGCAAAATTTTGAAGGGATGCTTAGTTAACTCCTAGGAAAGCTCATCCACAACTTTAAAAGACTATTTTGGCCGAAAATTGGAGGAGCCAATGGAGTCTGGAAGAGGGGGAAGTGCTAGAGAGAGTTCCTGGAGGTTAGAAAGGTTTCAATAGTGTGAGGAATTCATCGAGAGATTGTAAGAGTGGAGGGAAAGTGAGAGATTTTTTCCTCCTTGCTACTTTAAAGAGGAATTCTGTGTGTTGTAAAGAAAGGAAGAGATTCAGAGGAACTTCGAGGNTACATAGGATTGAAAGCAATCCAAATGAAAAAGAGAAAAGAAAAGAAAGAAAAAAAATATGAAAAGTGAGGAGAAGCTTGAGGAGATGCCTAATTAAAAATTGGCTTCACTGGACCTACCTAAAGGGAAAACTTAAATACATTCTTGAATTTATATTTATGGATTAGATCTTTTACTAGTAATGTTCTCATGAAGTTCCTATCATTTGAATATTCTCAGTGACTTGATATTACAACATATAGTCATTCTTGAAATGAATAGAAGACTAAAACTCTTAAACTTGATGACTAGATAATCTTGTACCTACAGAGTTAATTTAATTACTTAAATTTTTTTTGAAAATCTCACTATGGTATTTATTTAAATCAAACTTATAGTACGTCTGAATTAAAACTTTACCACAATAGATCATAACTTTTATAGTACTGAAATTACTTAAGGACAAGTAATAGTTAAGTTTGGGGGATTTTGACCAAAAGAAAATATGTTGAGATTTTCATACCTATTTTACACTGTTTTGATGTTATTGCACTTTAAAGAAAGATATTTCTGATGTTTTGTTGCAGGAATGATGAATTATGATCATTGGAGCAAAAAGATGCAAAAATGAGCAAATTTGGAGCGAAAATGATCAAAATGTGAAGATTTGAACTAGGGCGCCGACGATGAGCCAAACGACGCCGACGACAAGAATTTCCTGAGACTTCAGATTAAACAATATAGAAGGCTCACCGACGGCGAGATCGACGGTTATACCCAAAGGTGTATTGGATGTGGACGAATTTTAGAGAGATGCTTAGGCAACTCTTGGGAAAACTCTTTTACATCCTTAAAAGAAGATTTTGACTTAAAATGGAGGGGGAGTTCGAGGAGTTGGAAGGTTATAACAGCATCCAATAGTTCCATTAGTGTGTAGAGAGTCTAATTGTGAGGAATTCTTTGAGAGATTGTAAGAGTGGAGGGAAAGTGAGAGATTTCTTCCTCGTAGAGTGTAACAATTGTGAGGAATTCTTCAAGAGATTGTAAGAGTGGAGGGAAAGTGAGAGATTTCTTCCTCCTTCCACTTCGAAGAAGAATTCTGTGTGCTGTAAAGAAAGAAAGAGATTCAGAGGAACTTCGAGGAGCGCTTAAAGAAGATTAAAGAAAGGAAGAGATTCAGAGGAACTTCGAGGAGTTTTCTTGGGGAGGAATTAGAGATAAGGTATTTATTTATTGAAGTTTGTATGACTTTGCTTTTATATATAAGTTCTAAGTTTTGTCGTATTTGTTTATTTATTGTAGTTTGTATGACTTTTTTTTTATATATGAATTCTGAGTTTTGTTGTGTCTTCCCCATGAGTTCTGAGTAATTTTCTCTGTCTTTCTCCNAAATTCTTCGAGAGAATGTAAGAGTGGAGAGAAAGTGAGAGATTTCTTCCTCCTTGCTGCTTCGAAGAGGAATTATGTGTGTTGTAAAGAAATGAAGAGATTCAGAGGAACTTGGAGGAGTTTATTTGGGGAGAAATTAGAGATAAGTTTATTTATTGTTGTAGTTTGTATGACTTTGATTTTATATATGAATTTTNGACAACTTGGAATTCATAAATAAAATCAAAGTCATACAAAATATAACAAGTAAATAACTTATCTCTAAATTTTTCCCCAAGAACACTCCTCGAAGTTCCTCTAAATCTCTTCTNCGAAGTTCCTCTGAATCTCTTCCTTTTTTTACAGTACACAGAATTCCTCTTCGAAGTAGCAAGGAAGAAGAAATCTCTCACTTTCCCTCCTCTCTTACAATCTCTCGNTACTTCGAAGAGGAATTTTGTGTGCTATAACGAAAGGAAGAGATTCAGAGGAACTTCGAGGAGTGTTCTTGAGGAGAAATTAGAGATAAGTTATTTACTTCTTGTAGTTTGTATGACTTTGATTTTATATATAAATTCTGAGTTTTGTTGTGTTTTCCCCATGAGATCTGAGTNCGTCAAAAATTGAGAAGAGTCTAGAGGCCCTAGAGGTTAGAGAGGTTTCATTAGTGTATAGAATTTCCAATAGAGTGCAACAATTGTGAGGAATTCTTTGAGAGATTGTAAGAGTGGAGGGAAAGTGAGAGATTTCTTCATCNATTGTGATTATTTTTTTTTCTTCGATCTTAATTTTACTTTCAATATGGCCAATTGATTTTTTAAAATATGTTGAGTTTTATAATTAAAGTGAAAAACATCCAAGATTCAGGGAGGTCAAAGCCCTTGGAAGTTGGGTGCAAATAAATAGGGAAATANTTGGTGAAGTTTTGAAAATGTTTAAGAAATTGTGATTATCTTTTCACTTCGATCTTAATTTACGTTCACTCTGGTCAATTGATTTGTTAAAACATGTTGGATTTTACAACTAAATTGAAGATTACATCCAAGATTTAGGGAAGTCAAAACCCTTGGAAATTGGGTACAAATAAATAGGAAAATAATATTATCGGACGTAGAATTGAAGATTTTAGAGTGACAGACTAAAATCCCCAATNTTGTCTTTCTCCTTGTCTCGAGATTTGTGAAATGATGATTTAAATTGGTGAAGCCATGAAATTGTTTAAGAAATTGTGATGATCTTTTCACTTTGATCTTAATTTACTTTCAATCTGGCCAATTGATTTGTTAAAATATGTTGACTTTTACAACTAAAGTGAAGATTACATCCAAGATTCAGTGAGGTCAAAGCCCTTGGAAGTTGGGTGCAAATAAATAGGGAAATAATATTATCGGGCGTAGAATTGGAGATTTTAGAGTGACAGACTAAAATCCAACATGAGGTTGTATGAATGAGAATGTAATTCATATGATTCAGGGCAAATAAATAGGAAAATATTCATTGATGGGTGTAGAGTTAGAGGACTTTAAAGAGACAGGTTAAAGACCCCAACTTGTTTTATTATTTTAGGTTCTGATACGAGAATGTTAGCCCCTAGGTGGAGGGAATCAAGGGAACTCTAGAGTGAGAGCTAGTATCTTCCCTGCCTAGTCCGTCTTCAGAACTATTCAAACTTTAGATTAACCAATGTTCTTTATAGCATCTCTAGTAAGGGTAAAGAATATAATTGCTCATATTTGTCACAANGTAGTAAGGGTAAAGAATATTATTGCTCGTATTTAGCACAACACAATTTGCATACTTCTACAACAGAATTCCTATACTTATTACTGATTCATGATAAACACAACACAATTTGCATACTTTCACAACAGAATTCCTATACTTATTACTGATTCATGATAAGACATTTTCATATTAAATACTTTTCTTTTACAAAAACTTTAGTTATCTTTTTAGTTGTTATTATTTCGTTAAAATAACAAAAATACCAAAAATATTTTTATTTTAAATTCCTGCAAAAATCATTTTTAGTTTAAGTAATTATCTTTTTTAAAATAGAAAACTTTATAAAAAGTGCATATTGCATAATCTTCCCTGTGGGTTTGATAATCAGATCTTAATAAAAAAATCCTATATTACTTGATAATGATATGTATACTTGCGTAGTATCCCAATATAAATATATATAAATTAAAAAGTTAAATTCTTATTTTTCTTCTCAGAATCAAGTTTTTGGTTTTGTTGCAAAATAAGGAAATATAAGTGAAAAATACCATAAGAACTATTGCTATACTGTGCATAAGCATTTAATATCCAGGGATCAAGTTTTTGGCGTCGTTGTTGGGAAAGAAAACTAAGTAAATTTCTATTTTTAGAAAGTATTATTTAAACATTAAATATTGTATCTTATTTTGCATGTTTTATTTTATTTTATTTCATTTTATTTTATGTTAGTGTATGCGTAGTTCAGGTTCTGAATAACTAGTGTCATACAATTCTAAATTAGAAAGAACTATTAGAAAAAAAAAAACAAAAAAAAAAAAGAATCTTGAAAAAATAAAAAAAAATATAGAAATAGCAAACCAAAATAATCAAAATGCTGAAATTCATCAAGAGTTTAGACCTTTAAGAAATTATGCCAACCCTACTGTAGATGAACTTCATTGTAGTATTCAAAAACCTACTATAGTGGCTAATTAATTTGAGCTTAAACATGCTATTATTCAAATGGTATTAAATAATCAGTTTGGGGGACCACTAACTGAAGATCCAAATTTACATCTTATCAATTTTCTAGAATTGTGTGCTACATTTAAATACGATGGTTTATTAGATGATGCCATAAGTCTTAGGTTATTTCCTTTCTCACTGAGGGATAAAGCTAAGATGTGGTTGAATTCATTAGCACCTAGATCAATCAGAACTTGGGGTGATTTAGCTCAAAATTTCCTTGCTGAATATTTTCCACCATAAAAAACTGTGAAGCTTAGAAATGATATGAAATCTTTTAATCAGTTTGAAGGGGAATCTATTTATGAAGCATGGGAAGAATTTAAAGAACTCTTAAGAAAGTGTCCACACCGTGCTATACAAGATTGGTTAATAATTCAGACCTTTTATAATTGATTAATTGGTTCTCTTAGATCTATTATAGATGACGTTGCTGGTGTTTCATTAATGTCAAAACCATTTCATGATGCTTATGTTTAATTGAAGAGATGGCTACCAATAATTTTTAATGGCCTTCTGAGGGGGTGAATCCCAAGAAAGTAGCTAATATTCATGACTGATGCATTTACTATGTCAGCAAATCAAGTTACTACAATTTCAAGGAAGTTAGACCAATTTGGAACCAATTTCCATGATTGAAGAGAATTCATTAGGCCAAATGGTAAATTCTCAAGCATCATTAGAAACTTTGAATGCCATAAATAATAAGTAAACTAACCCATATTCCAATTATTATATCCCAGCTTGGAAGAACCATCCCAACTTTAACTGGAATAACAATTCAGGTGGTAATAATCAGCAATGGGGGAACAAACCAAGGAAACCCATTAGGAAACTGAAACAACCAAGGGATTAATAATTATAGATCTACTTATCCTCTAGGAATCAACAGTAATTCAAAATTTAAGGTTAAAAAGTCTATAGAAGAAGTGGTGTTACAAATAGGTAATCAGTTACAAAGTCAAGGAGCTACAATTAAAAATAATGAGAATCAACTTAGGCAAATTGCAAGTTCATTAAGTAATAGATCCCAAGGAACACTTCCTAATAATACTGAATCAAATCTAAAATACCAGAATAAAGATCAAGTTAAAGCCGTACAACTTAGAAGCAGAAGAGAGTTAGAAGGTAGGGTTCAAAAAGAAATTAAAGTAGAGAGAGAAGAAATTGAAGAATCAAAAGAGGATGCTCTGAAAGATTTTGAAAGACCTATTTCTCCATTGAAAATTGATTTAGAAAAACCACCACCTCCATTTCCTCAGAGACTTTGACAACAGAAGTTGGATAAGCAATTTTCAAAATTTCTAGAAATATTTAAGAAGCTTACAATCGATATTCCATTTGCTGAAGCCTTAGAACAAATGCCAAGCTATGTAAATTTTTTGAAGGATATTCTCAACAGAAAAAGGAAGTTTGAAGATAATGGGACTATTGCACTTAGTGAGGAGTGTAGTGCTATAATTTAGAGGAAACTTCCTGAAAAGCTCAAAGATCCTGGTAGCTTTAGAATTCCATGTGCAATAGGAGACATATTTAATGGGAAAACTTTATGTGATTTAGGTGCAAGTATTAACCTTATGCCATTATCAATATTTAAGAGATTGGGATTAGGAGAAATAACCCTTACTACTGTAACTCTGTAGTTAACAGATCATTCAATAACCTATCCTAAAGAAGTTATAGAAGATGTCCTAGTGAAAGTGGATCAATTTATCTTTCCTATTGATTTCATTGTGCGTGATATGGAGGAAGATAAAGAGATACCTATCATTTTAGGGAGACCTTTCCTAGCCATAAGAAGAGCAATGATAGATATACAAAAAGGAGAATTAACAATGCACGTCAATGATCGAACTGTTACTTTTAACATTTAAAAATCAATGAAATACCATGCAAAAGGTAAAGAAGATGAATGCTATAGAATTGATGTTATAAGATATTTGAGAGAATCCCATTTCAAGACTACTTATGAAGAAAAATATGAAGAAAAAGATTTGGAACACGAGCAAGAAGGGGAATTAGATCAATGTGTAAACCTTTTTAAGGAAGATTCAAGTTATGATCAAGAATGTTTTGAAATTTTGAACACGATAAACAAAGACAAATAATTTTGTCCATCTATTGAAAACCTCCAGAACTTGAGTTGAAATTACTTCCTTAACATTTAAAATATGCCTTTTAGGAGATTCCTCTACTTTACCTATTATAATTTCCTCAAAGTTAACAAAGGAAGAAAAATAAAAGCTGATAAAAATTCTGAAAAAATTTAAGAAAGCCTTCAGATGGACAATTGCTAATATTAAAGGAATCAATCCTTCAATTTGTATGCATAGAAATAATCTGGAAGAAAACTGCAAACCCAGGGTTGATCCACAAAAAGAAGATTAAATTATGTTATGAAAGAGGTTGTTAAGAAAGAAATTTTAAAGTGGTTAGATGCTGGAATTATCTACCAATTTCAGATAGTGCATGGGTTAGTCCAATCAGTTTGTTCCTAAGAAAGGAGTAATTGTAACTGTGAATGAGCATAATGAGTTAATACCTACTAGACAAATTACAGGGAAAGGAAGAACAACTGTAAACTGTGAAGGAGCATAATGAGTTACTACTTACTAGATAAGTTACAGAATTGTGAATATGCATTGATTATAGAAAATTACATCTTGCCACTAGGAAATATCATTTTCCACTACCCTTTCTAGCTCAAATGCTAGGTACACTAGCTGGGCATAAATACTTTTATTTTCTGGATGGATACACCGGTTATCACCAAATTCAAATATCTCCTGAGGATCAAGAGAAAATATTATTTAGCAGTCCTTATGGTACTTTTGCTTTTATAAGAATGCCCTACTACGTTTTAAAGATGTATGATGGCAATTTTTTGTGATTTAACTGAAAAAGGGATTGAAGTCTTTATGGATGACTTTTTAGTGTTTGGAACTTCATTTGACTCATGTTTAGAACATTTATCTAAAGTTCTTAAGCACTGTGAAGAAATAAACTTAGTCCTTAATTGAGAAAAATACTAATTTATGGTAGCAGGAGGAAATGTATTAGGTCATCAAATATCAGAAAATGGTATGGAAGTAGATCCAGCTAAAATTCAAGTGATCATTAATTTACCTTATCTAACAAATGTAAGGGAAATTAGGAGTTTTTTAGGACATGCTAGATTCTACAGGCGATAGATTAAGGACTTTTTTAAGATTGCTAAGCCTTTACGCCATTTACTAGAGAAATATGTAATTTTGAATTTTCATGAGGAATGCCTAAAAGATTTTAAATTATTAAAAAAATTTTAATCACTGCACCAATTATAGTTTCACCAAATTGGGGAAAACCTTTTGAACTTATGTGTGATGCTAGTGATTATGATATTGGAGCTGTTTTAG
The DNA here is from genome assembly GCA_002079205.1 of Phalaenopsis hybrid cultivar. NCBI lineage: Eukaryota > Viridiplantae > Streptophyta > Magnoliopsida > Asparagales > Orchidaceae > Phalaenopsis > Phalaenopsis hybrid cultivar. Next base: position 156,399 of record JXCR01144486.1, read on the forward strand.
GACAAAGATATTGATAAAATTTTGAGAGTTATTTACTATGCTACTAAAACTCTTAATGAAACTCAAATTAATTATACAACAACTAAAAGAGTTATTAGCAATAATATATGCCTTTGATAAATTTAGATCATATTTGATTGGAACTCATTCTCTAGTGCATACAGATCATTCTGCTATTAAGTACTTAATGAAAAAGAAGGATACTAAACCGAGACTTATAAGATGGATTCTTCTTTTACAAGAATTTGATTTTGAAATAGTAGAATGAAAGAGAATTGGAAATCAAATTGTTGATCATTTATCCAGGATTGAATTAGAAAAACCACTCTGTTTTGAAAAAGAAATTAATGAACATTTTCTAGATGAAAAATTGGTCACTGCAAAAGAGTGGCGTGTTCCGTGGTATGCCAACATTGTGAGCTATATTATTAGTGATCTTAAACCTTATGGAATGACAAACAAACAAATGAGGAAATTTATTTTTGAAGCTAAGACTTCTTTTTGGGATGACCCATATTTATATAAATAAGGAAAGGATCTGATCATTCAAAGATGTGTACCATTAAAAGAAACTTGTGAAATTATTCAAAAATATCATAATTCTGATTTTGGGGGACATTTTAGTGTAGATAAAACAACATACAAAATTCTACAATCTAGATTTTATTGGCCTATAATTTTTAGAGATGTTAATGCTTATATCAAAACTTGTGATAGATGTCAAAGAGTAGGCGATATTTCTAAAAGAAATGAGATACCCCTCAAATATATACTAGAAGTTGAAATATTTAATGTTTGGGGATTAGATTTCATGGGACCATTTATAACATCTCTTGGAAATTTACATATTCTGTTAGCAATGGACTATGTATCCAAATGGACAGAAGCTATTGTTTTACCTCAATGTGACGCTCAAAGTGCTGCAAAATTTTTGAAAACAAACATATTTTATAGATTTGGGATGTTGAGAGTTATCATTACTGATGGGGGAAGTCATTTCAAAAATTTCATTATGGAGAAGTTATTAAAGAAATATCATACAAATCATAGGATTGCTACTGCTTATCATCCTCAGACAAGTGGCTTGGCTGAATTATTCAATTGGGAAATTAAAAGAATTATGAAAAAATCTGTGAATCAAATAAAAATGGATTGGTCAGTCAAACTTGACTATGTTTTGTGGGCTTATAGGACTGCATATAAAACTCCTATAGGAATGTCCCCATATAGGCTAACATTTGGGAAATCTTGTCACTTACCAGTTGAACTTGAGCATAAAGCACATTGGGTTATTAAAGAGTTCAATTATAATTTAAAAGATGCTGGTGAGAAAAGATTGTTACAATTAAAACGATCTTGAAGAGAGAAGGAATGAATATTATGAGAGTGCTAAGATTTATAAAGAAAAGATGAAAATGTGGCATGATTGAAAGATTCTTACTAAAAATTTTCAGCCTAGGGCAACAAGTTTTGCTATATAATGCAAGGTTAAGATTATTTCCAAGAAAACTTAAGTCCAGGTAGCAACAAGTTTTGCTATATAATGCAAGGTTAAGATTCAGGGCTACAAGTTTTGCTATATAATGCAAGGTTAAGATTATTTCCAGGCAAACTTAAGTCTAGGTGGATGGTCCAATTTGTTGTGATAAAAAATTATCCTTATGGAGCTATGTATATTGAAGATCCTAATTCTGAGAACATTTTTAAAGTGAATGGACATAGACTGTAATCTTATTATAGAGGGGATCAACATAAATATAATGATGGAATGATGTTGGGTCAACCAAAATGAGCACTGGTTATGTCGAGCTGACGACGTAAAATCAAACACTTTGTGGGAGGCAACCCAAAGTTATTAGTGTGTTTCTCCTTTGATTATTGTTTTGAGTCTGATTAAGAAATTTGGGGTAGTATTTTTGAGTTTATTATGTGCTAGTAATGATTTTTAGACTTTATTTAGTGACTTAGATATGTTAGAATAAGAATTTGGACGTTAAGTTGAATGATGCAAAAATGTGCACTGACGCTTAAGCATGGTAGTTTAATCACATGTGCAAATTTTGATTTCTAGAAGGTATAACTACAATTTAGTTGGAGTAAACATGTCTTGGCAGTTTCTAATCATGCCTAAAAGTTATGAGGGGGAATTAGGCCTATAAATAGAAGGGGTTTGTGTAGGAATTTCACCCCGGATTATTTTTAGCCCTAAAAGTCTAAGGAAGAGAGAGATTTAGAGAAAATGTCTTCATGGTAGATGGATTTGAAGAAGAAGAAAGAAACCATGAAGAAGAAGTTCATTAGTCAAAGTGCACATGAAATGTATAACGGTTTCTTAGCCATTAGTATTGAAGGAATATTTGAGAAGATCAACAATATGGAGAATACTATATATGTATTAGAGACTAAGGTGCTTGAATTGCATGCTCATTTAGAACATATTGGGTGGTAACTTAAGATGCAATTCAGCAATACCAGTTATATAGAGGAAGCGGATAAGGCGATGTTCCTTAAGAAAAAGTGGATTGAAGATGATAGTATTAAAGCTCGTCACCACTGTCCGTTTTATCAACTCTATATTCCTCAAGAGACTACTGAAAGAGAAGAATTCATTCCTTCTAATGAATAGTGGCATTAAGTTAAGTGTTAGGAACTGTGTGTTTGGAGTCATGTTTTTAAGTGTGTTAGTGTTTATGTCTTGTGTTTAGTGTTTGTGTCACTTATGTGTTTAATTGTAAATGTGTGTTAAGTGTTTTCTACTTAGGAAAATGTTCTCATCCAAGACTATTTGGAGAGAGAACCAAGTGATAAATGTATTTTTACTTGTTTGTGAATTAATATAAGTTTTTTTTTTGTGAAAATTCGTGTTATTTTTAGCCTCAAATTGAATTAAATATTATGGAGAATTTTGAGAGAGAAGGGAGTTATAGGAAGTAAAAATAGTCATTTAAGTGCTATGAGAACATTTAGTGGGTGGTTTACTTAGACTAATAGTGCATTATACTTAGAATTAAAAATTTCAAAAATTGTGCACTCGTGCCTAAGCGTCATATCTCTCGCTTAAGCGTGAGCCAACCCGAGATGTAGGCGCCTAAGTGCCACTTACCCGCGCTTAAGCGCCGATTCACGAGAGCCGGTTTGTGAATGGTTAAAAGTGAATTTTTGGTCCAAAAATGCCATTCTTACCGCCTCCTATTGTCTTCCCCAACTCGAGTTTGCAATTTTAAGGGCTAGGGCAAGTAAAACTTTGAGATTTATTAGTGGAATTAAGTGAGATTTGCTAGATCCAAGTTCCTTGAGGTAAGAACTTTACTTCTATGCAAAAATTTTGGATTTTCACCATATATTTTAAGCACATTTGGAAGATTTCAAAAATTTACTATTCATGGTGAAAAGTGAAGACAAATCTATGGAATTTGCTTGAGAAGCTTAGTTAGTGCTTTTGGAAGTTTAGTTTAATGATTTAAACTTGATTTTTAAAGTTATTTTTGGAATTTATCAAATTTGTAGAATTGCACCAAGAATGAAAAGGAGAAAAGGAAAGAGCACATTTGATTCGAGCAAATTTGTCAGTTCAAAATCTCATGATCGATATAGTGATGCTCTACAGTCACGAAAATTGATTCAGGAGCGATGTTTCAAGAGTCTAGGTGGAGAGGTAGAAGACCTGATAGTCCGCCGATAGTGGCAATAGTTATGTTGTTTCTCTACTGTCGTTGTAATTTCTGTTCTAAGGGAGTTTTATGCAAATCTCCCAGAGGCTGAGGACGATCGAGTTATGGTGAGAGGGAAGTTGGTACCTTTTACTCTATAGGTAATTAACTAGTTTTACCATTTACCACCGGAGACTTTATGTTTTTATGTGAATTATATTCCTAGTGAAGCGGAGTTGGACGAGATTATTTCATATTTGACTATTGGGACAGGACTTTGGAAGATAACCAATCAGAGGAGAGCAAATTTGCCAACCTTAAAGTTATGTGCACCTTCAAAGACCTGACACTATTTCATTTCTGCTCTTCTGCTTTCGACCAATCATTTCAGTGAAGTGACCAGAGAGAGAGCAACATTGAGTTATTGTATTCAGGAAGGAAAGCCCATCAACATAGGGGATTCGATCTATCACACTATCATCAGTTCAGCTGTTGTTGTTACTACTGCAGGTATTGAATTTGCTTCCTTGATATTTTCATTATGGGAGCAGGCTGGAGTGAAGTATCATGGTTGTGAGGAAGTTGTGTTACCTTTAAAGCCCATTATGAAGGTGAATGTGAAGACTTATTCTGAGCAATTGATTTTTGGCTAGAGAGGAGGATTTTCTAGAAGTTATGGATTAGAGATGTCTGCTGCATCTACCTCTGCTACATCTTCATCATGACCATCTACTTCTCCTGCTTCTACATCTAAAGGTAATACCAAGACTCATGATGAGTTATTGCAGAAGGTGATGGACAATATCAATTTTACCACTGATAAGGCACAAAATTTAGAGCTTTTTACAGATCACACTAATAGTTATAATAGAAGGAAGAGTGATTATGAAGAGAAATTCCACTCATCTTTGGAAAGTCTGATTAGAGGTGAACAAGGAGTGTAATTTCCTCCATATCCTCGATATCCTGTTTATGAGCCTGCAGAAAAATGGTACAACGGTGATTCTGAGGATGTAGAGTAGAGCTGAGAGAGTCATTTTATGATTGTATTATGATGTGAACTATGTGGTTTGAGCTTGCTACATTTACACCTGTGTGTTGTTTTGGACTATGTTGTGTTTTGGACGTTTATGTTTTATTATTATGACGTTTGTGGTAGTTAATATTTTATTTTTAAATTTTAGGGTAGTAGCTATTGTATTGTGTTTAGTACTGTGATTTAGTTAGTTTAGAACTTAACTTATTTTCATATCTGTTATAAAGTAGAAAATCTTGCTAGCTTAGATCTTAAACTTTAAATTTACAAACTGCTTCCCTGCATTTTTCTTTTATCATGTTAGTGTGTTGTTTGCTTTTATAATCACTGTTTAGAAATCTATTGAATCTTTACATGTTAAACTAAAATAAAATATAGAAAATTTGATCAAAAATAAATTTTACTTCTGCCTTTAGTTTTATACTTTTATAATTAGGATGTAAAAATTTTTGTTAGCTTGTTATTTCAATTTTCATTTCCTGCCTATATAATTATTTGATGCTAAACTATTTAATTTGTTAAAAATTTAAGTTTGGGGGGGCGGGTNTTTTCTAAGTAATACCCTCTTAGGGCAGGGTGGGAGTGGCCTTCTTAGCCTTTTCTTTCTCTTGAAGAGACTTTTCAGCCTTCCCGGGCTAGGGGTCTTAATTTCAGTAAGTTACTGTTTCATTGGAAGTCTGCAGCCTTCTGTAGATGTTGGTCGGAAGTGAGCTTGGGTGGGTACCCCAAGTAGTTTGGAGCTTATTTTGGATCACTATGAGTTGATTTTTACTCACTTGGGCTCTCTCTCCTGGCCCTGGTCATTCTCTGATTCAGAGTGAGTTTTAATATGACATCTCCTATTGACTTGGAGACTAATGCACAGTGGACTAGAGCCACTTATGCTGGAGTGGTTGGGAAAAATATGGATACACTGCAGAATATGGAAAAACTTGTGTTCCCACAAGAGTTCCATGACACACCTGCAGGAAAAGGTACTTCACCTTGCATTCACCCTATTGGTCTTAAGTAAGGGGAACCTTCTGCTTTTTTCTCAAATCAAGAATTAAATATTCTCCACAAGGAAGTTCAATTTACTCTGATTGGCAAATTCAGCTTGGGTCACCCCAAAATGGAGCTAGTGAGAGGTTTTTTTGACTCACTACAGTTTATAGGCTCATGGAAGCTGGGATTACTTGATGGAAGGCACCTCCTAATAAAACTTACCACAGAGGAAGACTATGCTAGAGTCTTTGCCAAACAAACAATTAGAATTGTTGGAGTTGATATGAAAATACTAAAATGGACACCAGATTTTGATCCTTCCAAGGAACCTCTAGTGGTACCAATCTGGTTCAAATTACCTGGACTTCCACTCCACCTATTCAATCTAAATGCTCTTTTCAACATAGGAAGTTCTATTGGCACTCCTTTCAAAGTGGATGCACCAACCTACAACAAAGCAAGACCAGCAAGTACAAGAATCATAACAGAAAGGAATATCACATTGCCTGAGCTAAAAAGAGTGTGGATTGGTGATACAGTAGAAGGGTTTTGGCAGGAGGTAGTCATGGAACAAAAACCTTACTATTGTCAACATTGCAAAATATTTGGACATACCAAGGAAAAAAGCTAAAGACTACATCCTCCCACTAAAAGACTACCAACTAATCCAATTCCAAAAGTTATTGAGGAGGCAGATATTAATCTAAATCAGGATGATGAAATACAGTAAGCAAGAAGGAGCAAAAACTTAATTAAAATCACAGCAAACACTACTTAAGGACAATGGGGTGATCCAAGGGAGCATGAAGGAGGAACTCATCCTGTAGATTTCTCACACATCAAAGCCCAACAAAAATAGAGGTAGAAGTACAGATCAATGATAGAACTATAGATGCTGAACTGAATGAGGTCACTGAAGTTAGCAATCACCCAAGCAAGGAAACAGAAAATTTAGGACAAGTCCCACAAAATAAAGGAAATAAGGAGGGGTGCTCAAGCAGTAAAATGAAGTGCACCACACCTTCAGAGCAAATGATACAAGAGATACAATACTCAATAGAAAGTGAATGACAACGCAGCAGAAAAAAAAGAAGAAGAAGATAAGAGAATACATTGAAACAAATAATGTGGAACAACAGAAGGACCAAATGAAAAATAATTCTCACACAACCCGGGGAAGGATGGGATCTAGTTCCCAACCCTTTTCCCATTTACCCCAACAACAAGATTAACATGCTATGTTGGAATATAAGGGGGATTGCTGATCTTCCTAACTTAAAAAGATTAAATTTTTTAAATAAGAAGTACAAGTGTTGGTGCTTGGTTATCCTTGAACCTTTGGTTCACCAAAATCTTCAGAAATATGCCAAAGCCTTCCCAGGGTTCTCATGTACCACATATCTGAACAACAAGATCTGGATTTGGAGTAGAAATGAAATGAACTGCAAGGTTTTGCTCAATCACTCACAATTTATACACTGCTCTTTCAACATGCAGACTAATTTGGTTATGCCACTTTTGTTTATGTTGGATCCTCCAAATCAGCCAAACATGAACTGTGGAAGGAGATCCACCAAATCAAATTTTTGACTAATACAGCCTGGATTGTTGGAAGAGATTTTAAATGCATTGCTTCACCTGCTGAAAAAAAGGGGGGAAGAAATCCATCCATTAGAAATATAACTAAGTTTAATGACAACATGAATACTGCTGAGCTGTTTGATTTGGGTTTAATGGACCTGAGTTCACTTGGAGAAGGGGGAAAATTTGGGAAAGATTGGGCAGGATATTGGCTAATGACAGCTGGATACAAAATTATTTGCAAACAAATGTCACTCATCTTAGTTTGGTAGGGTCTGATCATAGACCTATGTTAATTTTCATCTCTGCCAATGAACACAACAGCAGACCTCCCTTTAGATACCTCAATGTTTGGTCAAGCCACAGAGAGTTCATTCATATTGTAAAGTAGAATTGGACGGATTTTAATTATAAAAACCCTCTAATCAAGCTGTGTAATTTACAAAAAAAGACTTTTAAAGCTCTCAATAAATGGAATTGGAGCACATTTGGGAACATTCTGACAGAAGTAGAACAGGCTGAGAAAGAGCTTCAACTTCTGGAGAAAGAACACAACAAGGGTCNGACAACCTTCTGTAGTTGTTGGTCTGAAGTGAGCCTGGGAGGGTACCCCAAGTAGCTTGGAGCTTATTTGGGATCTCTGTGAGTTGATTTTTACTCACTCGGGCTCTCTCTCCTGGCACTGGTCCTTCTCTGATTCATAGTGAGTTTTAATATGGCATCCCCTATTGACTTGGAAACTAATGCACAGTGGACTAGAGCCACTTATGCTGGAGTGGTTGGGAAAAATGTGGATACACTGCAGGATATGGAAAAACTTGTGTTCCTACAAGAGTTCCATGACACAGCTGCAAGAAAAGGTACTTCACCTTGCATTCACCCTATTGGTCTTAAGGAAGGGGAACCTTATGTTTTTTTCTTAAATTAAGAATTAAATATTCTCAACAAGGAAGTTCAATTTACTCTGATTGGCAAATTCAGCTTGGGTCACCCCAAAATGGAGCTAGTGAGAGGTTTTTTTGACTCACTACAGTTTATAGGCTCATGGAAGCTGGGATTACATGATGGAAGGCACCTCCTAATACAACTAACCACAGAGGAAGACTATAATAGAGTCTTTGCCAAACAGACAATTAGAATTTTTGGAGCTGATATGAAAATACTAACATGGACACAAGATTTTTATCCTTCCAAGCAATCTCCAGTGGTACCAATCTAGTTCAAATTACCTGGACGTCCACTCCACCTGTTCAATCTAAATGCTCTTTTCAACATAGGAAGTGCTATTGGCACTCCTCTCAAAGTGGATGCACCCACCTACAACAAAGCAAGACCAGCAAGTGCAAGACACTAATAGAAATAAATATCACATTGCCTGAGCTAAAAAGAGTGTGGATTGGTGATGAAGCAGAAGGGTTTTGGCAGTAGGTAGTCATGGAAAAAAAAACCTTACTATTATCAACATTGCAAAATGTTTGGACATACCAAGGGAAAATTCTACATACTACATCCTCCCATTAAAAGACTACCAACTAATCCAATTCCAAAAGTTACTGAGGAGGCAGATACTAATCTAAGTCAGGATGGTGAAATACAGCAAGCAAGAAGGAGCAAAAACTTAACTAAAATTTCAGCAAACACTGTCGAAGGATAATGGGGTGATCCAAGGGAGCATGAAGGAGGAACTCAACCTGTAGGATCTCTCACACAACAAAGCCCAATAGAAATAGAGGCAGGAATACAGATCATTGACAGAACTATAGATGCTGAACTGGATGAGGTCATTGAAGTCAGCAATCACCCAAGAAAAGAAACAGAAAATTTTGGACAAGTCCCACAAAACAAAGGAAATAAGGAGGGGCCGTCAAGCAGTAATATGAAGTGCACCACACCTTCAGAGCAAATGATACAAGAGATACAATACTCAATGGAAAGTGAATGGCAAACACAATAGAGAAAAAAAAGAAGAAGAAGATCACAGAAGACATTGAAACAAAGAATGTGGAACAACAGAAGGACCAAAGGAAAACTAATTCTCACATAACCAGGGGAAGGACAAGATCTCACAGAAGTTCCAACCCTTTTCCCATTTACCCCAACATCATGATTAATATGTTATGTTGGAATATAAGGGGGATTGCTGATCTTCCTTCCTTAAAAAAATTAAATTTTTTAAATAAGAAGTACAAGTGTTGGTGCTTGGTTATCCTTGAACCTTTGGTTCACCAAAATCTTCAAAAATAAGCCAAAGCCTTCCCAAGGTTCTCCTTTACCACAAATCTGAACAATAAGATCTGGATTTGGAGTAGAAATGAAATGAACTGCAAGGTTTTTCTCAATCACTCACAATTTATACAATGCTCTTTCAACATTGCAGACAAATTTGGTTATGCCACTTTTGTCTATGTTGGATCCTCCAAATCAGCCAAACTTGTACTGTGGAAGGAGATCCCCTAAATCAGAAGTTTGACTAATACTGCCTGGATTGTTGGAGAAGATTTCAACTGCATTGCTTCACCTGCTGAAAAAAAGGGGGGTAGAAATCCATCCATTAAAAATATGACTGAGTTTAATGACAACATGTATACTGCTGTGTTGTTTGATTTGGGATTTAATGAACCTAAGTTCACTTGGAGAAGGGGAAAATTTTGGGAAAGATTGGACAGGATACTGGCTAATGATAGCTGGATTCAGAGTTATTTGCAAACAAATGTCACTCATCTTAGTTTGGCAGGGTCTGATCATAGACCTATGTTAATTTCCATCTATGCCAATGAACACAACAGCAGACCTCCCTTTGGATACCTCAATGTTTGGTCAAGCCACAGAGAGTTCAGTCAGATTGTAAAGGAGAATTGGAAGGATTGTGATTACAAAAACCCTCTAATCAAGCTGTGGAATTTACAAAAAAAAGACTGCTAAAGCTCTCAATAAATGGAATTGGAGCACATTTGGGAACATTTTGAGAGGAGTAGAACAGGCTAAGAAAGAGCTCCAACTTCTGGAGAAAGAACAAAGCAAGGGCCAGGTGGGAGAATCATTCCTCCTGGAAGCCAATGAAAAGTGAATGAATGCAGTATAGTGGCAAGAGCAATTCTTGAAACAAAAGGCAGCAAAGAAAAAGTTTATTGATGGAGACTGAAACACTAAAATTTATCATACCTGCATCAATTATCAAAGAAAATGCAACACCATTCACTCTATTAGAGAGAACCAGGGAAATTGGATCAGAGATGCTCAAGGGATTACTGAGAGTGTTGTGGCCTACTGTAAAGATCTAATGCAGTGTGAATTAACTGAAAGACTACAAGTGGAATCTGAATTATTCCAAGACGAGAAGGATCTTTGTTCTAAAAAAGCTCTTTTCTCTATTGATTGTTCCAAATCAGCAGATCCTGCTGGATTCACTGTTGATTTCTATTAGAAGGCTTGGGAGGTCATCAAGGCAGAGATTGTTGAAGCTATCCAGCACCATTTTAAGGGACAACCTTTACCAGACTATTTCAATAATGCCACCATTATTTTTGTCCCCAAATCCTCACTAAAAGATTATTGGAGTAACTACAGAACTATTAGCCTCACCAACATTGCTAGTAAGATCATAAGCAAAACTTTGGTATTCAGAATCCAACCCATTCTTCAACATCTCATTAGTCCCAAACAAGCAACCTTTGTCAAAGGGAGAAACATTGGGGATAATATTATGATTGACCAAGAGCTTTGTTGGATTTAGATAAACCTTGCAGAGGGGGCAACATGATCTTTAAACTCGATCTGAAAAAGGCTTATGATATGATTAATTGGAACTTCATCATGGAGATTATGAAGGCTAGGGGATTTACAAAAGACTCCTGCAAAATCAACCAAAGATGGCTTGAAGGAAATGTTAACACTGTCTTAATCAAATGGTAAAACCCATGGTTTTTTCAAGGCTAATAAAGGATTGAGACAAGGGGATCCCTTATCTCCAACCATATTCATACTGGCACTGGATTACCTGTCAAAAATTATAGATAAACCAAGGAACAGAAAAGATTACAACATATATCTCAATAGATCCAAACAAGACATTAGCCACCTTATTTATGCTGATGACATCCTAATTTTCTCCATAGCTAATAAAAATGCTATCAAAAACCTGTATGTAGATATGCAAAAATTCCAGCAAGCTTCTGGCCTTAAAGTTAACAAAGATAAAAACCATATCATCTTCAGCAAGAATTGCTCCACTGCCTGCAAACAGTAGAATTTAGAGCTCACTGGTTTCAAAGCTATGGATACCCCCTTCAAATACTTGGGGGTATATCTTACTAAGGGAAGGAACAAACAAATACATTTCAATGAGATTGTGGATAAAACCATTGCTACCCTCCAAGGGTGGAAAAATTCCTTCCTGTCTAATGGAGACAGAATAACCTTGCTGAAAAGCATCTTAACCACCTTCCCCCTATACACATTACAAGTGAATGTGATGAAGAAAAGCACTCAACTCATGTTGGAAAGAACCTTCAACAGATTCTTGTGGTCTAGGCAAAGAAAACAAATGATCTGGGCCAGTTGGCAGAAAGCTGCCAAACCTCTATATGCTGAGGTTTTAGGCTTCAAGGGACTTCAACAGCTACACCAAACTAGCATGTGCAAACTTTGGCTGAAGTTTAGATAGAATGACAACCTCTAGGAAAACTTCATGCACTCCAAATATTGCAGAACTGATCACCCTAACCTGGTGAGGGCCAAACTTGGGGATTATAAGACCTAGAAACAGATTTTAAAAATGAAGGAACAAGCTGAAAAATTATACACTTGGGAGATGGGACAAGGAAACATCAACTTTTGGCAGGACAAATGGTGCCCAGAGAATACAATTGAACTCTTGGATGATAAGTTGGATAAGAACCTCATGGTGAAGGATTGCTGGGAGGGGCAGAATTGGTCTCAGGAAGCACTACAAAATGTTGTTACAGAAAACTCTATGAGAAATATTTCTAAACCCCAATTTGACAAAAAAAACAAAGATAGGGTGATTATTAAAGCTAACTCCACTCAAAGTGTGACCCAACCTATTTATAATCAGTTGTTCACCTGGGAGGAAACTTCTTGGGGAGATAATTTGTGGAACAAATTCATGATCCCCTCTATGGCATTTTTCTCTTGGAGAGTACTAAATAACTTAATTCCTATAGATGACATTCGCATGTTAAAGGGCTTGAAGGGGCCTTCAAAATGCAATCTCTACTAGAGCAGTGAAGAGACATCTACTCATTAGTTTTTCTAGTGTGACTTCTGCAAGAAGGTTTGGAGCTCCTTGATAACTAATTTCCACATCAACACTCTTAACTTGGGGTGGGAACAACTAAAGATGTGCTGGATAGATTGGCAAAGAACCAAACTTTGTACAACCCTTTCATCACTGCCTGGTTCATATGGAATGCAAGGAACAAAATCAAGCATGAAGATCAAAATGTGAGTACTGCAACAAGGGAGACAAATTGTCTTGCTTATATCAAAAAGCTGATCATTTGGAAGGATTTCCAAACATCCTTAAAATTAAACAAAGAAAGGATCAGACTTGCAGAAAAGTTAATAAAGTTTATTGGGAAAAACCTCAATACTCCCACCTTAAAGTAAACACTAATGGAAGATTTTCATCCCACACAGCAGGAATTGGAGGGGTGTTCAGAGATTATAAAGGCAGATGCATAATGTTTTTCAAAGCTCCAATTATTATTGAAGATGCCCTGGAAGCTGAGACAGCTGCTCTTCACTGGGCCATTAAAATGGTCGCCATCAATAGGTGGACACCACTCTAAGTTGAGGTTGATTCCTCAATGCTGATTGAGTACATGACAGGTAAAGATGTCCCCAAATGGCATATCCTACAGTGGATTCTTAAGATAAAACATATCATCAAGGAGACACAAGTCAACTACTATTTTAACTACAGGGAGTGCAACAAACCAACTAATTATCTAGCTATTGAAGGTGTTGAATCCCAAAGAGTAACTGTTGCTACTAACCGTACACAGATTTTGGCTGACCTGATAAAGGGTGATAGATTACACATACCTTACCTCAGAATTGCTAGGAGCTAGATGTTATCTTTTTTTCTAGTTTAGACAAGTCTTGTATTTATTTAACTTGCTTTACATTTTGTTGTTGCCTTTTACTCTCTCTTCTCTCTGTTGTAACCTAATCTTTGGATGTAATGATGAAATTTAAGTAATCAACATGGAGGGAGACACAAGAGGCTCCTTTTTGCATATNTTTTAAGTAATGAAGAAAAACTTCAAGTCAAAAATTTTTAGTAAGAACATGATTAATATAAGTGACTATCTTTAGTAAGAAAAATTGTATTTTTGAAAAATTTAGATAATTTAGACTTTTATTTTTAATACTTAAATTTCTTTTATTAAAATGATTTTCTAAACTATTATTATATCTATAAGTAAAAGTATTATATTAAGAATTTATTTTAGAAAAGGAGAAGTGGAATTCAAAATCATTAAAGGCCTATCCAGATATAGTAATCCTTGCCTCAGAAAGAAAAAGAAAAAAAAAAGGAAAAAGAAAAGAAAAAGAAAAGAAAAGAAAAAGAAAAGAAATGTAAGGGAGGAGGAGCTTGAGGATTAGTGCCTAATCAAAAATTGGTTCTACATTTGATCTTTTTAAAGTAAAATACTTGATAAAATCTTAAGCTTATAAATATAATATAGTAAGTAAAATTATTTTTAATAAAAAATTTTTAAGTAGAGAAAATAAAAGAACTAAAATCTAAATTTAAAGAACTTACAATATTTTAAAATTAGATAGAAACTCATATTTTCATAGTTCTTAACATTAAAAATTTTCAAACTTTAAGTTCATCTCATTTACTAATTATTTTTTCTAAATTGGACTACTATATTTCTAAATCTAAATTTTAGTAACTCTTAAAGAAACTCATATACATATCATACATATTTGGTTTTTAAAGATTGAAGTGTCACTTGAGGACAAGTAACATTTTAAGTATGGGGGATTTTGATACACCTAAAATATATAGTATTTTTAGACACATTTTTATACATATTTTTGAGATATTGTGCTTTAATGGACGATATTCTTGTGCTTTTCTTGCAGATACAAGTAAAAATAGAAAAAAATGCTTAAAGGAGTGAAAGAGGATGAAATTTGGAGCAAAAAGGTGAAAAATTGTGCTAAAGAGTTTTGGCGCCTAAGTGCCGAGACCCCGAGCTTAAGCGCCAGTGGTAGTTACTAGACGAGTAAAATCAGTTTTCACGTATTTCAAAAAGACTTTTGAGGCACCCATTAGCATAATAGGTGGTTGTAACCACCATGGACATAAATTATCATGAAAGGATGCATCTCTTGGGCAAATACATCGAATCAAGTAAGGAACCTCTTGAAAAACTATAAAAGAAGAAGAGAGGGCTTAGGAAAGAGTCCTGAAAATATTGGCAAGTTTTGAAAGTTCTATTCTGGGAGTAATTTCAGAGAGATTTTCAGGAACCACTTTATATTTACTTTACCCTTTTTGTTATTTTGTTTTGAGTGATTGTAAAAGAGAAGAGATTTAAAGGAACTTCAAGAGTTTGGTGGAGGACTTGAGATTAGTTTTTTATTATTTTATTTTTAGACTACTTTTGGTTTTAATTGAGACTTGTTGTTGATTTGACAATGGTTTCTTCTTCTAAACAAAAGTGTGGTTTTGTTTTCTCCATGGATTTTGAGTATTTTTCTTTATCTTTCTTCTTAAAATGATAAGTAATTAAGATTTCGATGGAAGTTGTGGAAGTATTGATCTTTATTATTGAAAGAAGTTGTGATGATTTAAATCCATGCACTTCATTTACTTCTAGATTTGGCCAAACTAGATGTTATAATTTGTTGTGAGGACATGTAAGAACCGGGCTGGTATTGTCTCAGTCAAAAATTGGAAAGAATATGAGGTTATATGAATGAGAATGTAATTCATATGATTGAGTGCAAATAAATAGAGAAACATTCATTGATGGGTATAGAGTTAGAGGACATTAAAGTGACAGTTAAAGCCCCCAACTTGGTTTATTGATTTAGGTTCTGATACGAGAATGTTAGCCCCCAGGTGGAGGGAATCGAGGGAACTCTAAAGTGTGAGCTAGTATCTTCCCTTTCTAGCCGGTCTTTAGAATTATTCAAACTTTAAATTAGTCAATGTTCATTATAGCATCTCTAGTAAGGGTAAAGAATATTATTGCTCATATTTGGCACAACACAAGTTGCATACTTCCACAACATAAATCCTGTACCTATTACTGATTCATGATAAGAAGAAAAATATTTTCATATTAAATACTTTTCTTCTAAAAAAACTTTAGTTATATTTTTAGTTGTTATTGTTTCGTTAAAATATCAAAAAAAAAATAAAAATATTTAAATTTTAAATTCCTGCAAAAATCATTATTAGTTTAAGTAATTATCTTCTTAAAAATAGAAAAACTTTCTAAAAAGTGCATATTGCATAATATTCCCTATGGGTTCGTCATTCAAATCTTAATCAAAATGTCCTATATTACTTGATAATGATATGTATACTTGCTAGTATCCCAATATAAATATATATAAATTAAAAAGTTAAATTCTTATTTTTTTCAGAATCAAGTTTTTGGTTTTGTTGCTAAATAAGGAAATATAAGTGAAAAATACCATCAGAACTATTGTTATACTGTGCATAAGTATTAAGTATCCAGGGATCAGTGCCCAAAAAAAATTTACCAATCAGTGCAAATTTTCATCTATTATTGAGCTCATTGGTCTCAGCTCCAGTTAAAATGAGAGCTAGCTCACCCCTGTACCAGCTACCTTTTCTAAAGAGAGGGTTAAAATCACTGCATTCAAAAGAGTCATGATATTCTTCAAGGAATAACAATCTATCCTCCAAGGTATCAGCACCAAGGCCCACAAATTCAACAAAAGATGACTTTCCAACAATGTTTGGATCAGCTTGGGTAAGGGTATTCTCCACTGCATCAAAATAGATTAGCAAGCAAAGAAGTAAAATAGGTGCAGATTGGAAAAAGAGTGAGCTCGGGAAACCTCAAAAGAAAAAAGCACCACAGTAGAAGAGGAGACCACTTCACCAGTACTTCCAAAAGACCAAAAGTGTGCAATAGTAGTAATGAAAAGAGCACTAAAGGAGCAAGATGGTCACCAGCCGCCATTGCTAGGGTCCAAACCCTAGCAAAGCAATATGCGCCGCCATATATATATATATATATATATATATATATATATATATATATATATATATATATATANGGCTTGGTGGTTGCTCTGCTAAGGTTTCCATGGACTGTTTAAGGTTGGTGGGGTTCTCCATCCCTTCTCTACTCACTGCTTTCCCTCTTTCCTTGACAGCTTCTTCTCTGGTTTTTCTGCTTCCTAGAATTTTTGTCTTTCAAGTGGCTGTCAGGGTACTGTTCCATTAATGTGGAGTTCTGATGGCTGAACAAAGCAATGTGGATTTGGCCACTAATATTCAATGGGCAAAGGCTACTTTTGCTGATGTTGTTGGAAAAGGCTTTGACCCTATTAAAAATTTGGATGATTTGGTTTTCCCTCAAAGCTACCATGAGGTGGCTGACCCCATCATTAAACCTCTGAGCAGGAAGAGTGGTAAAATTGCCATCTTTTATAATGAGGAGGATATTCAAATCCTGACTGAAAATTGCAAATTTACTCTTATAGGCAAATTTCAGCTAGGTCATCCTAAAATGGAAGCTATAAGGAAGTTCTTTGATGGCATTAAACATAAAGGAGCTTGGAGAGTTGGCCTTATTGATGGTAGACACATTCTTATCCATTTAACAAGAGAAGATGATTATGCTAGAATCTTCTCTAAACAAATTTTACAGATTGAGGGTAACACAATGAAGATTTTAAAGTGGTCTACTGATTTTGTTCCTAGCAACAAACTCCTTATAGTCCCTATTTGGTTCAAATTTCCAGGACTAAAACTTCATTTTTTCAACCATAAAGTCTTGTTTAACATTGGAAAGGTCTGGGGTAAACCCCTAAAATTAGATGTTCTAACTTTTAATTTATCTAGACCATCAGTAGCCAGAATCCTAGTTGAAAGGGACCTAACTCTCCCAGCAGTTTATGAAATATGGTTGGGAACTAAACATAATGGGTATTGGCAGAAAATCATTGTTGAATAGAAGCCTTACTACTGCTTCCACTACTATATGTTTGGGCACACTGATAACAAGTGTTTTAAACTACACCCTCATCTCAGGAACAATAATAACGGGGTCCCAAAAGATGTTGTTCTGCCTATGGAACCTTTGGTGGAGCTTGAGAGGGAAAGGGCCGTTTCTGATGAGAGCCCTGATCAAATCATGTCTGGGTATAATGCCAAAGGTCCTGAAGAAATTTTTCAGACTAACAATGCTACTTTGGTCAATGAGACTGAAAATGCAGATAATAATATAGCCATGGCTAGTCCTAACCATCTTCTGATTGCAATGACTGATAATTTATCCAAGGATGAAGCTGGCCCCTCACAAAGTCATCATGAACCATTTGTTGTACAGATCACAGGTAGTGAAGCTACTGCCCATGAACCTTTTGCTTCAGAGCCCCATAATTCTCAACTGGATGTTGGTGAGGTTATTCATAAGGATTATCAAGTGGACTCCACATTAGTTGAAGTTTTACAGACTGCTTTGGTTGATGAATGGAAAACCCAAAAAATAAGAAGAAAGAAAAAAGGCAACCAAGACTTAAACAGTGTGAAGGGAGGAACATACTCACTCAGAGAAAAAAAATATTTATTTGAAAACCAAGGAGGGCATGACAAGTTCTAGAAGGAGGGGTAAATCCATCTCCTTTGGATGATGAATCTTTTGTGTTGGAATGTTAGGGGATTGGCACATCCTAAGTCCTTTAACAGACTTATTGCTTTGAATAGGATGTATAAGTTTTGTTTTGTTGCTTATTTGGAGCCTATGGTGTCCCAATATCCCCATAAAATCCTTAGAAAATTCTCTGGCTTTTCTCATTTTGCTAATCTGAATAATAAAATTTGGTTACTCCATAGACAAGAAGTACTGTGTCAAATTTTGTGGGATCATCCACAATTCCTTCAAATCAAATTTAACTTTGGGGGTCAGGAAGGTCTGACTACATTTGCTTATGCTGGAGGCTCTTCAAGAGCCAAAGTGGAGCTGTGGGAGTGCATTCATACTATCAGCAAATTCTATAATTCCTAATGGCTGGTGGGTGGTGATTTCAACTGCATTTCTGTCCCCTCTGAAAAATTAGGTGGCAACCGAACTGATTCCAAATCTATGAACAACTTTAATGATAATATTTGTTTGGCTGGCTTATTTGACCTTGGCTTCACTGGACCCAAGTTTACTTGAAGGAGAGGACCTTTATGGGAAATATTGGATAGAATCCTTGTTAACTCTCTCTTACTGAATGAATTTTTACATACTTTTGTCCAACATCTTAGCATGACAGGGTCTGACCATAGGCCCTCACTTATCACTATTTCTGCATCTCCACTCAAGCACAAACCTAGCTTTAGATATCTTAACATGTGGTCTTATCACAATGATTTTCTTAATCAGATCTCTTTGGGGTGGAGAGATTGTCACCACTCTAATCCTCTGATCAAACTATGGATGCTGCAAAAGAAGATTGGCAAACAATTGTCTTAATGGAACTGGACTGTGGTAGGGGATATTAATTTGAGAGTAAAAGAGGCTGAAATGTAAGTGCATGATATGGAGACTAGGCTTGAGAACAATCCTAATACTGAAAGGCATTTATTGTTGGCTAATGAAATGCTGATGGATACTATTTGTATGCAGGAGGAATTCTATGCTCAAAAGGTTGCTAAGACCAGATTCTGTGAAAGGGATAGAAACACTAAGTACTTTCATGCTTGAATCAACTATAGGAGGAGATGCAACACCATTCACAAGATTAGAGATCCCTCTGGGCACTGGATTCATTCTGAAGACTTAATTGCAGCTAGTGCTATTCAGTACTTTCAAACACTATTCATTCAACCTTCTATCACCAGACTTCCAATTCAACACAATCTATTTGATCAGAGTTACACAAGAAACCTGGACTTAGCATCTATCCCCGAGGAATTGGAAATTTGGTCAACCCTGACCTCAATTGATAGCTCCAAAGTTGCAGGCCCAGATGGATTCTCAGCAGATTTCTACAAGAAAGCTTGAAAGATCATTAAAGGGGATATCATTGAGTCAGTACAAAGCTTTTTCAAAGGGATGGATTTGCCTAACTATTTTAAATTCTCTACAATTATCTTAATTCCCAAAAACAACTCCAAGCTCTTTTAGGATCAGTTCAGGCCTATTAGTCTGACTAATGTACTGTCCAAAATTATTAGCAAGGTTATTTCCAATAGATTGCAGCCTCATTTACGTCATCTCATTAGTGAAAATCAATCAGCTTTTGTGCAAGGAAGAAGTATAGTGGAGAATGTTCTCTTGGCTCAAGTATTAGTCCTGGATTTGGACAAACAGTGTAGAGGAGGGAATCTTATTTTAAAACTTGACATCCAAAAGGCCTATGATACCATACACTGTGATTTCACTGAGGAGGTGCTATCAGCAAGGGGATTCTCTCAATCCTTTATTTCCTTGATCCTAAGGTGGCTTAATAATAATTATCATTCTATTTTCATTAATGGGAAGTCTCATGGCTTCTTCACTACTTCTAGAGGCATCAAGCAAGGTGACCCTTTATCCCCAACTATCTTCATACTTGCTTTTGATTACTTATCTAAACTGTTGAGTCAATTAATGGCCAAAGCTCCCCACTCTTTATATAGCCACAGATCTAACATTGTTTTTAACCACTTAGCCTTTGCTGATGATGTTATTATACTTGCCAAAGCTACTAAACCTGTAGTTAAATTGTTTTTCCAATGTCTGAAGAATTTTCAAGATAGCTCTGGAATGAAGTTTCATATACAGAAATGCCAAACAGTATTCAGTAAAAGGGTGAAACCAGAAATCCAGCATTGGATTTTAGATCTTACTGGCTTTTGATCTAGTTCTCATCCTCTAAAATACTTGGGTACCTTATTTTTCAAAAAGAGAACTAGGCAAGTCCAATTTGATTATATTCTACTTAAAGTCCAAGATAAACTCAATAGCTGGTCTAATACTTTCCTCTCTAATAGGGGAAGAATTACACTCCTCAAAAGTATTTCGGCAGCTCTTCCATCTTATTTATCATAAGTTTCTGTTATGAAGAAATCCATTCAAACTACTCTTGAAAGAACTTTCAACAGATTCCTTTGGGCATGCCAGAGGAAGCAAGTGCATTGGGTGAGATGGCAAAGAGTTTGTGGCAGTGCTAGAGCTGGAGGACTGTGGTTTAAAAGTTTCCAGTAGATTTCTCAAACCAACTTTTGTAAACTTTGGGTTATGTTTAGAGCACAGAATTCCATTTGGGCTAAATTTTTGAAAGGAAAGTACTGTAAAGATCTGCATCCTTCTCTTGTGACTAATAAATTGGGGGATTCAAGAACTAGGAAGAATATGCTGAAGATGAGGACTAAGGCTGAACAGCTTTTCATTTGGGATATAGGGGAAGGCAGACTCAATGTTTGGCTAGATAATTGGACTGGAGAAGGCATTCTTCTTCAAGTAACTGGCTCTCAATTCAACCCTACAACACAGGTGGCTGACCTTTGGTCTGATGGTGAATAAAACCAGCAAGCTCTTCAGAATATCCTTGATAATAGATTACTCAATATTGTCCTGAAGAAACCTATTGACAAATCCAAGAAGGATAAACTTATTGTGAAAAGGTCTCCCAGACTTTTTCAGCTTCCATTGCTCACTTCTGCTTTCCTCAACAGGAGGTTTCTTGGACTAAATGTGTTTGGAACTAGTTTCTTTCTCCTTCCATGGCTTTTTTCTCTTGGAAATTATTCTATGGCTTCATTCTCACTGATGATATTTTAAAACTAAAAGGCTTGAGAGGCCCGTCAAGATGCTGCCTGTGTAAAACTGAAGAGGAATCCCTCCACCATCTGTTCTTCAAATGCTCTAATGTTCAGCAAGTCTGGAACCTCTTGTTACCTAAACTGACACTAAACACCATTCAGTTGTCATGGGATGATTTTTATATAAGCTGGAAAGACTGGCAGGCTCAATCTCTACCTCCCATCCCTTGTATCATTGCTTGGTTTGTTTGGATGGCCAGAAATAAGCTAAAATTTGATGAAGCCCAAGTGGATACCACTGCCATTTCCACTAATTGCTACAGCTATTTACAGAAACTATACTGTCAAAGAAAACTTCCTGAAATCCTATGTACAACCTCCCTCAACTGTTCTAGGAAATTACAAACTATTCATGTTCATTGAAGCTGCCCTCCTAAGGGTTGGGTCAAAGTCAACACTGATGGAAGCTACATTTCTCCTAATCCAGGGGTTGGTGGGGCTTTCAGAAATGTTAGTGGGGATTGTCTACTATATTTTCAATCTCCTGCCAGGGCTGAGGACCCTTTGGATGCTGAAGCCCAAGCTGTTTACTGGGCTGTGTTTATGTCCAAAAAGTGTAGCTGGAACCAATTAATGGTCGAAAATGACTCCATGAATTTAATCAACATCCTTGAAGGGAGATTTGGTATCTGATTAATTGGATCACTGGCATACACACCTTGATCTTGGAGATTAAGTTATCTTTTTCTCATACATGTAGGGAGGATAACACACCTGCTAATTTGCTTGCTAAGGCTGGCCTCCACACTCAAAGTCCCTTCATAGATACTTGTACCACTCCTCCTTTATAATTACTATTGAAAGGAGATCTTATTGATCTACCTTTCCTTAGAGTTCTTCCTCTCTAACTTTTGGGAAGTGCCTTGTTTTTGCCTTCCTTTTTGTATCTCTTTTATTTTAATGAAATAGGAGCCTAGTCTCCTTTTATTATATATATATATATATATAAATGATTTTAATTTCTTTGTAATCCATATACTCATTGTAAAGGGGAAGGATGCTTTCTTAAATTTGAATTCTTCTTCACAGAAACTTTGTTTATTTTTTATAAGTTTACTTTTGAAGTTTAGTGATTAGTTTAGATAACTTAGTTCTTTTCACTACATTTTATTTAGCTTTACACTCAATTACTTTAGATTTGAATTTTGTACTTAAGTTTTGTAATTTGAATTTTTTTTTATATTATATTTATTAGAATTTCCAACTTCCCTATGGGATCGATACTTAGGATTCCATTAGAACCATTTATTACTTGATCGATACATATACTTGTGTTAATATTACGAGTTTGGCAGTTTAAAAATTTTAAAAGATAAAATTTTTTTTATTAAAGTTATTTTTATTGGGATTGACTTGCAAATTTATTATTGGTGTTGTCATGTTTTTTTTGTAATATTGAAAAATATTTACAAAAGCTATACACAAGAAACTCCTGCATCATGTTTTTGGCGCCATTGTCGGGGAAGTAATAAAAGTAACGATAAATTACTATATAATTTATAACATTTTATTTGAACTAAAAAGCTTATTGTAGTTTAATTTGAATATTTTCATATTTTAGTGTGTTTGATTATTTTAATTGCTTATTGTATTTGTTTATGCGTAGTTTAAGATTTAAAAATTTAGTACCTTAAGAGTCAGAGTTAGAAAGAAAAATTAGAAAAATTCAAAAACAAAAAAAAGAAATAAATAATTTTAGCAAAATGTCTTGCAATTTACATAATTCTGGAAATGAAAATGAACATCATCAGAGACCTTTAAGAGATTATGCTAATCCTATAGCATATGAAATTCATTTAAGTATACAAAACCCTGTTGTAGCTACCAATTCATTTGAGCTTAAACTTGTTATTATCCAAATCGTACAATATAATTAATTTGGGGGAACACCGAATGAAGATCCTAACTTACAACTTGCAGTTTTCCAGAATTGTGAGCTACATTTAAATTTAATGGATTGTCAAATGATGTCGTTAGACTTAGACTTTTTCCTTTTCATTAAGAGATAAAGGTGAGATGTGGTTAAACTTGTTAGCTCCTGGATCTATCAGAACTTTGGAAGACTTATCACAAAAATTTTTATCTAAATATTTTTAACCATTAAAAACTGCTAAGATGAGAAATGATATTACATCCTTTTGTCAGTTTAAAGGGAAATTAATTTATGAAGCTTATGAAAGATTTAAAGATCTCCATAAGGAGTATCTAGACCATGCATTTATAGATTTGTTAATAATTTAAACTTTCTATGATGGATTGGTTGGATTTCTTAGATTGATAATTGACATTGTTGTTGGTAGATCATTAATGTCCAAACCGTTTGATGAAGCACATTCATTTATTGAAGAGATGGCTACTAATAATTTTTAATGGCCCTTTAAAAGGGTAAATTTAAATAGAGTAGCTAGTATTCATGATTATGATGCAATATCAATATTAACTGCCCAAATAACTGTTATATCTTCTTCTCAGACACCACTTGTGCTTGAGGAAAACTCATTGGGTCAAATGATAGATTCCCAATCTTATTATAAGACTTTAAATGTAATAAATAATCATTTTAACAATCCTTATTCCAATTATTATAATCCTGGTTGGAAAAATCATCCAAATTTCAGTATGAGTAACAATAACTCTAATGCTGCAAATCTGAATTGGGGAACCATGCTGCGAACCCATTAAAAAACTCCAACAACAAGGAAATCCAACTAATAAATGTTATTACCCTCTAGGTTTTAATAGTAATTTTTAGAGTAAGGAGAAGAAATTGTCAATGGAAAAATTAAAATTGCAAATGGGAAGTCAATTACAAAGTCAAGGAGCTATAATTAGAAACATGAAAAATCAGTTGGGATGTATTGCTACTACACTTAACAATAGAACTCTAGGAACGTTTCCTAGTAATGTTGAAGTGAATCTTAAAAATCATAACAAAGAGAAAATTAAGGCTATTCAACTGAGAAGTGGAAAAGAATTGGAAACCAAAGTTCAAAAAGAAGTGGAAGTTGAAAATTAAAAATATGAGGTGGAAAATGAAAAAATTTGGTGATGATTTTCACTCTGAGTTAGAATGTCCTATGAAACAAATGAAATTTATTGTAGAAATACCACGACCTCCATTTCCTCAAAGATTGAAGCAGAAAAAGAAAGATAACCAATTTTCAAAATTTTTAAAAATGTTAAGGAAATTAACTATAAACATTCCATTTGTTGAAGCCTTAGAACACATGCCAAGCTATGTGAATTTTATGAAGGATATACTTAATAAGAAATGAAAGCTAATGGATAATGAAGTTGTTGCACTTAGTGAAGAGTATCATCTTATAATTCGGAAAAAGCTTCCTGAAAAACTTAAGCATCCTGGTAGTTTTATTGTTCCTTGCGTTATTGGCAAAAGATTTTTTGGAAAAGCTTTATATGATTTAGGGGGAAGTATTAATATTATGCCTCTATCAATTTTCATAAGGTTAGGTTTAGGAGACATATCACCTATAATTGTAACTCTTCAGTTAGTTGATCGTTTGATTACCTACCATAAAGGAGTTATAGAAGAAGTTTTGGTAAAGGTTGATAAATTTAACTTTATTCTGTATTTTATTGTATTAGATATGGAGGAATATAAATATATTTCTATCATTTTAGGAAGACCATTTTATGTCACTTGAAGAGCTTTGATAGATCTATAGAAAGAAGAACTAACTATGAGAGAGTGTCAAGAGGTTACGTTTAACATTGCAAAATCATTGAGATATTTTGCAAAAGAGCGAGATATTGAATGCTTCAGAATGAATATTAACGAATATTTAAGCCATGAATATTTTACAAAGACATTTGAAAATAAATCTGAAAAAGAAAATTTGGAATATGAGAATGAGGATAAAATTCAAGAGGAATCTACGGATATGAGTAATGAGGAATTGGATTATGTTTAGGAATAACTTGAAATGTGAGATCTTACAGATAATAATAAATATTTGATTTCATCTATTGAGAAACCTTCTAAACTAGAAATGAAAAAACTTTCTATCTAAGAGAGTGCGTGGGTGGGTCAAATTCACTATGTTCCAAAGAAAGGAGGTGTGACTGTTATGGAAAATGAGAATAATAAATTAATACCAATAAGAGAAATAACTCGATGGAGACTCTGCATAGATTATAGAAAATTAAATTCACCAGGAAGGATCACTTTTCTTTACCCTTTTCGGACCAGATGTTGGATACAAGAGCTGGGCACAAATATTTTTGCTTTTTGGATGGATATACTGATTATCATCAAATACATATCTCTCTAGAGGATCAAGAAAAAAAAAATTTTACTGGTCCTTATGGAACTTTTTCTTTTCAGCAATTGCACTTTGGAATACGTAACGCACCTGCAACATTTCAAAAATTTATGATGTCAATTTTAAGAGATTTAATTGAAAAAGGGATTGAAGTCTTTATGGATGATTTTTTTTGTGTTTGGAACTTCATTTGAAACATGTCTAAATCATTTAGAGAATATTCTAGAATGATGTGAAAACACAAATCTAGTATTAAACTAGTAAAAATGTCAATTCATGGTTGCAGAAGGAATTGTATTTGGGCTTAAAATTTCAGAAAATGGTATGGAAGTAGATCCTACAAAAATACAAGTTATATCTAACCTACCACCACCTACTACTGTAAAAGGATTTAGGACATGTTGGATTTTACAGGCGATATATTAAAGATTTTTCAAAAATTACGAAGCCTTTATGCCAACTTCTTGAAAAGGATATAAAATTTGATTTCAACCAAAAGTGCCTTAAAGCCTTTGAAACATTGAAGGAAAAATTTATCACTCCTACAATTACTTCACCTGATTGCGAGAAACATTTTAAACTATTGTGTGATGCAAGTGATTATGCAATTAGAGTTGTTTTAGGGAAAAGATATGAAAAGTATTTTTAAGTCATTTATTATGCTATTAAAACTCTTGATGATGCTCAAATTAGTTACACCAGTACCGAAAGAGAGTTATTAGTCATTGTTTATACTTTTGGTAAGTTTAGGTAATATCTAATTAGAGGTAAATGTGTTGTGCACACTGACTACTCGGCTATTAAATATCTGATGCAAAAGAAGGATGTCAAACCAAGACTAATTAGATGGGTCTTTCTGATGCAAGAATTTGATTTTGTGGTAGTTGATAGGAAAGGAACTGATAACCAAATTATTGATCATCTATCTAGGCTAGAAGATAAAGAAACACTTGATTTAGAAAAATAAATTAATGAAACTTTTCTTGATGAATAACTTTATGCTATTAAAGAATCGGAAATACCGTTGTGTGCTGATATTGTAAACTATATTGTTATTGGTATTTTACTAAATGGACTGACAAACCAACAAGAAAAGAATTCATTCATAATAAAAAATTTTACTTTAGGGACGACCCATATTTATACAAACAATGCAAAGATTTAGTTATGAGAAAATGTGCGCCTTGCAAAAAAATCAAAAAATTATCTAAAAATATCGGGATTATAAATTTGGAGGTCATTTTGGGAATGATAGAACTATTTAAAAAATTTTAAAGGCTGATTTTTATTGGCCTACTCTATTTAGAGATGTTAATATATATATATAAACATGTGATNATAACTCATCCCCATGCAATAGAAAAGCTAAAGAAGGAGGTGGTATATTTGCCACAATAACTTGTTCAGAGCATCTACCAGAGGTGGCCAAATAATGTGCAGGCCCATTGCCTTTTCTGTTGATGTGCTGAAATTTCACTGTGCAGCTACCAAAAAACATTTGTATTTTCCTTATCCATCTTCCAATGTGCCTAAGGGGGTCCTCCTCATTCTGCAAAATCTTGATGCAAGTGCTAGAGTCAGCTTCAATAATTAAAGGGCCAGTATTACATTAGACTGCAATTTTAATAGCCCAATAAATTGCAATCATTTCAGCTTCTAATGCATCCAATGCCCAAGTTGGTGAGGAGAAATCAAGAATATATTGTACTAGGGAGTTTCTGAAAACTCCCCCAAAATCAGCAGATCCTCTTAAAAAGTATCATCAGTATTTACTTTCATCCAACCATCAGGAGGAGGAGCCCACTCAATCAATGAGAGCTTGAAACTATACTAGTTAGTACCATGAGGTACCCAATGCCTGAAGATATTAGGAAAGTTGTGATATTTATTGATTTTATGTAAGTAGGATGTACAATGAGCAGCAACAGCTTTAGCCAGAGGTGGTAAGTCCTCAAATTTAACTTGATTCCTACACATCCAGATAAACCAAGCAACAACATAAGGGATAACCTGTAACTTAGCCTGTTGCCACTCTTTCCAACAGCTGTAGAAGTTGTTCCAGCTGAGATTGAGTTTATTAGTTTTTAATTTTGTCAAAAACTCAGTCCAGACATTTTGGGAGAAACTGCATTTAAAGAAGATGTGATCCAGAGTCTCCTCCTTCTCATGACACAGAAGACAACAAGATGGTCACCTCAGCCCTTTCATTTTCAGGATATCATCAGTTGGGAGCAAAGAATGCCACAGTCTCCAGCTGAAGAAAGACATGGAAGTAGTCAGATATTTCCCCCAAACATCAGTACCCCATTGAACAGAAGACCATTGAAAGAAAGTTTGATAGATATAAGCAACAACTGTCTGGGAAGTGGCTTTTTTAGTAAAAATTTTATTTCTTTGTCCAGAATAGATAGGTGTTTGTTAGACAAGTTGCAGCTGCTCATTGTTCAGAATATTAGACAGTATTGTGGAATTCCACTGATTTTCAGTCCAGTAATCCTTAACCATATCATGAACATTTGGGTTGGAGGTTGAGCCTTCAATTTTTTCACCATTCCAAGTCCAACTATCTAACCAAAAATTTTTTTGTCCTTTCCCCAGCTCCCAGATGAAAGTTTCCTCAGCTTGCTCTCTAACATCCAATAGTTTGCTCCAAAGTCTAGAATCCCCCAACTTTTTGTTAACAAGACTTGGATGTGCAGTTCTACAATACTTCCCCTTCATGAAAACTGCCCAAAGACTATCTTGTGCTCTAAATTTAATCGAAAGTTTGCATAAATTAATGAAACTCATGTGCTGAAAATTTTTAAATCCCAAGCCTCCAGCACAGTATGGTTTACACAACCTTTGTCAAGGAAGCCAGTGTACTTGTTTCTTCTGTCCAACCCATAAGAACTTATTAAAGATTCTCCCCAGCAGTTGCCGAGTTCCTTTCTTCATTGTAAACATTTGGAGGGCATATGATGGAAGGGCAGTAAGAATACTTTTGATTAGAATGATCCTCCCTCCATTGGATATAAATGAATTGGTCCAGCATTGAAGTTGATTTTTAATCTTATCAATGACTTCATTGAACTGTATTTTCTTGTTTCTGCCCTTAAGTAAAAAAACACCCAGATACTTGATAGGCAAAGAAGATAAGCTAAAACTAGTATAGCTAGACATCCAATGTTTTATCTGTTGAGACATGTTAGTGCTAGGAAAAAATTCGCATTTTGGTGTATTTAGTTCCATACCTGAGGAAATGCATAAGGGCCTTATACAACATTTTAGTAGCATTCTTAGTGGCCTTAGAAAATATAATCACATCATCTGCATAAGCTAAATGGTTGATACACACATTTGACCTATGCTGAAAAGACAAATGGGGAGATCTTGAGAACATTTGATTCAGAAGCCTAGAGAAATAATCCATAGCCAAAATGAAAATTGTAGAGGATAGAGGGTCTCCTTGTTTGATCCCTCTTGATGCAGAAAAGAAGCCATAACATGAACCATTGATAAGCACATAGTGGTTATTGCGAAGAAGCCATATTTTAATCAACAAGATGAATCCCTCAACAAAGACCCTAGCCGCCAGAGTTTCTAAGATGAAATTCTAGTTGATAGTGTGATAAGCCTTCTTGATATCTAATTTATAGATAACATTACCTCCCCTACATTTCCTGTGTAAATCTAGCAACATCTCTTGAGCAAGCAATATGTTATCAACTATGGATCTTCCTTTAACAAAGGCTGTCTGGTTAGAGCAAATTAAATGTTGAAGATGTGGTTGAATTCTGAAAACCAATACTTTGCTTTTTACCTTGGTAATAAAATTAGTTAAACTAATGGGCCTGAAATCTCCCCAATTATTTCTGATATGGTCCTTAGGAATCAAAGTAATAGTTGAGGAGATAAAGTATCTAAATGGATTGATTTCTCTAAAAAATTCTTGCACAGCAGAAATGAAGTCTTCCACAAGCCAACAAATTTTATAAAACTTTGCAGTGAAGCCATTTGGACCTACAGTTTTGTCATCATCAATAAAATCAAGAGCAGCTCTAATTTTTGATTCAGAGGGGATATGATCCAGGGTCAGCCTACTGACATAATCAGTACAATCAGGAAATAAATTAGCATCAACATGGGTTTTAGTTGAAGGGTATGAATTAAAAAGTTGTTGAAAAAACTTGACAGCATCTTGATCAATGTCATTAGCCTCAATTAATTTCTTCCCTTTAGAGTTCTTAATCTCCATAATCATTTTGCATTCTCTCCTGTAATTAATGCAAGCATGAAAGAAACTAGAGTTTCTATCCCTCTCAATGAACTTGGTAATAACAGCTTTTTGTTTCAAAAAGGCTTCATTATATGTGATGTGTGCAAGAAGCTCTTCATTAGCTTTATGTGGATCTCTCTCAGATTTTAAGCCCTTTTGGAAATCTTCTTCTATACTGATCACCTGATTCTGAGCAGCTTTTAAGTTCTCATTAACATTTCCAAAAGTATTCCAATTCCAATTCTTTAAATGTGTGGCCACCTTCTTTTGTAATTTCCACAGATTCATCCAGGTCCCATAATCTTCATTGACGATCCAAGCATTTGTGACTTCCTTGATGAAATTAGGATGAAGAGTCCACATGTTCTGAAAGCTGAAGGGAGAACCCCCAGACTTCACAACATTTTGAATAGAGCAAAGAATCGGTCTTTGGTCTGACCCAGACATGACAAGGTGAGTGATGATTGTATAAGGGAAGTTTTGAAGCCACTTAGAGTTTCCCAACATTCTATTAAGTCTTTCCCACAAGACACCCCTTCTCCAAGTATATTTAGGACCATGGAAACCCAAATAAAATAACTGAGCATCTATAAGGAATTCATTGAACTTAAACATAGAAGTTCGAGATGGAGGCCTCCCTCCTTTCTTTTCATCAGGGGAAGTAATACAATTGAAATCCCCCCNCTAAACTGAAACTTAATACCATTTAGTTGTCCTGGAATGTTTTTTATATAAGCTGGAAAGACTGGCAGGATCAATCTCTTCCTCCCATCCCTTGTATCATTGCTTGGTTTGTTTGGATGGCCAGAAATAAGATAAAATTTGATGAAGCCCAAGTGGATGCCACTGCCATTGCCACTAATTGCTACAACTATTTACAGAAAATGTGCTGTCATAGAAAACTTCCAGAAATCCTATGCACAACCTCCCTCAACTTTTTAAGGAAATTTCGAACTCTCCATGTTCATTGGAGCTGCCCTCCCAAGGGTTGGGTCAAAGTCAACACTGATGGAAGCTTCATTTCTCCTAATGCAGGTATTAGTGGGGTTCTTAGAAATGCTAGAGTGGAATGTCTACTATATTTTCAGTCTCCTACCAGGGCTGAGGACCCTTTCGATGCTGAAGCCCAAGCTATTTATTGGGCAGTGTTTATGGCCAAAAAGTGTAGCTAGAATCAATTAATGGTGGAAACCGACTCCATGACTTTAATTAACATCCTTGAAGGGATAATATCTACCCCTTGGT
Organism: Phalaenopsis hybrid cultivar; assembly: GCA_002079205.1. Classification (NCBI taxonomy): domain Eukaryota; kingdom Viridiplantae; phylum Streptophyta; class Magnoliopsida; order Asparagales; family Orchidaceae; genus Phalaenopsis; species Phalaenopsis hybrid cultivar. The sequence goes on from JXCR01144486.1 coordinate 187,474, forward strand.
ATATGATTTATTGGATCACTGACATACACACCTTGAGCTTGGAGATTAAGTTGTCCTTTCCTCATACATATAGGGAGGGTAACGGACCTGCTAATTGGCTTGCTAAGGCTGGCCTCCACACCAAGAATCCCTTCATTGATACTTATAGCACTCCCCCTTTAGAATTACTGTTGAAAGGAGATCTTGTTGATCTACCTTAGAGTTCTTCCACTTTAACCTTTGGGAAGTGCCTAGTTTTTTTCCTTCCTTTTTGTATCTCTTTTATTTTAATGAATTAGGAGTCTGGTCTCCTTTTATAAGATATATATATATATATATATATATATATATATATATATATATATATATATATATATATGNGAAAAATGCTTTCTTAAATTTGAACTCTTCATCACAGAAACTTTTTTTAGCTTTTATAAGTTTACTTCTGGAGTTTAGCAATTAGTTTAGTTAACTTAGTTCTTTTAAATGTATTTTATTTAACATACACTCAAGTACTTTAGATTTGAATTTTGTACTTAAGTTTTGTAATTTAAATTTTGTGTTTTACATCATAGTTATCATAATTTCCAATTTTCCTATGGGATTGATACTTAGGACTCCATTAGAGTCCTTTATTACTTGAGCGATATGTATACTTGCATTATTATTATGAGTTTGGCGGTTTAACGATTTTAAAAGATAAAATTATTATTACTAAAGTTATTTTTATTGGGATTGAATTGTATATTTATTATTAGTGTTGTCGTGCATAATTTTTAATATTAAAAAGTATTTACAAAAGCTACACACAACAAACTCCCACATCAGTGGTTCAAAACGAGTGGCCACAATAACCTAAAGACTTCCTTCTAAATCAAGTGACCTAAAGCCTTTTCTCAGGGGCGAGCGAACTAAAGACTACCTTCAGAGCTAGCAACATAAAGTCTCCCCTTCGGGGTTGAGGATTTAAAGACTCCCCTCCAAAGCAAGTTACGTAAATACTCTCCTTCGAGCTAGTAACTTAAAACTCATTTCAAGAAAAATGCGCGGAAAACTCGTCATGAAAATACACGTGTCCAAACAAAAGAGTACACTTCATTAGAAAAAGAAAATATAGATGCATAGAACAAGTTGANTTATCTAAATTTTAATTTGGAAGTTAAAATCTTTTATGCATGAGGATTTGATTTTATGAGACCATTTGTAACTTCATTTAGAAATGTATATATATTGATTGCAGTGGATTATGTGTCAAAATGGATTGAAACAATCGTCTTACCTAGATGTGATGCTCGGAGTGTTTCAAAATTTTTAATCAAAAATATTTTTATATGACATGGAATGCCAAGAATAATCATTACAGATGGAGGATCTCATTTTAGGAATGCAAGAATTACAAAGTTGATGGAAAAATATAATATTATGCATAGGATTGCAACTGTTTATCATCCTCAGAATAGTGGTCTAGCAGAAGTACTAAATGGTGAAATCAAAAGAATTTTAGCGAAAACTATGAATCCAAATAAAATAAATTGGTTTGCTAGATTAGATACTACATTATGAGCTTACAGGACAACTTATAAGACACCAATAGGAATGTCCCAAAATAGATTAATTTTTGGGAAGACTTGTCACTTACCAGTAGAATTGGAACATAAAGCCTATTGGGCTTTTAAGTAGTTCAATTTCAATTTAAAAGATGCTGGTGAGAAAAGATTATTACAATTGAATGAGCTTGAAGAAATTAGGAATGAATCTTATGATAATGCTAGAAAATGAAAGAATGGCATGATTGAAAGGTAATAAAAAGAAATTTGATCCTGGACAGGAAGCTTTATTATATAATACAAGATTAAAATTATTTCCTAAAAAACTGAAGTTTAGGTGGATATGGTCATTCAAAATTGTGAAAGTTTATCTTTATAGAGCTATTAATATCGAAGATCCCAAGACTAGAAAGATATTTAAAGTGAATGCGCATAGACTGAAACCATAATTTGATGGTCAAACACCAATTCTTAAAGATATTTTAATGTTAGGTGGCCCAGAGGAAAGGATGAGAATGTCAAGCTGATGACATTAAACCAAGCACTTTGTGGGAGGCAACCCATTTTTATCATTATTTATTTTGCTTATTTATTTTTGTGTGGAGTGTTAAATATATATATTAGTAGTTTTAGGAATGTCATGTATTTGAGAAACTTGAAATTGAAAAAAATTTTAACATCTTTATTCTCCTAATTTTATGGAAGATTTAAGAATTAATTGGAATTAAAATGAAATGGTGCAAATTTTGAAACAGGCGCCTGAGGAGCCATTTTCTAGAGAGCTGACACCTGAAGCGCCAGAATTGGTGCCTCAAGCATCGCGGTGACCGGGACGACTTAAAATGTTTTAATAGGCAGTTTTTGGCTGGTTTTCTTCTTAATAACTCCCAAAAACTGATTCTTAAACCTATTTTAGAGGGGAAAATGAGGGAAGAGTCAACATTTTTCAAATCCAATGGCTTCCTACTCTAAAGATACTGCCAGATATGGAATTTTCAACTAGAGGAACTTCATTAGTTTCGATGCGCAAAAGTTATATGATCGAGTTCTTATGAAGAATAGGCTAATCAAGGAAAGGGAACTTGTGAATCGAGGATTTAACACACTAAATACTAGAGTGGAGGACATTATTACACATAGATGCTAGGAAGTGCTTTGTTTAACCACTTTCGCTATAGTTGTCCCTGTGGTTAAAGATTTTTATGCTAATCTTCATGGAATCAACCAAGGAATTGTCTACGTGTGAGGCAGGTGTGTATAATTCACTCTTTTAAGAATAAATTAAATATTTATGATTGAAAGTGTACCTATTTTCCACTATGTATATGTAAATTTTGCCCCTACAAGAGAAAATATGAACAAACTCTATCAATTTCATACTAATGAAGATGCAAATTGGGAGACCAGAGATAATGGGAATGTAATTTTTTTTGTCATTGTTGAATCCTACTTCTAAGGCATGGAATTTCTTTATTGCATAAAATTTATTTCCTACCAAGAAAATCTGTAAGGAGACTAAGGAGAGTGTTATTTTGAATTACTATATTCAAACTGGAAAACCTGTTGATGTAGGTGCAATAATTGTGAAATATTTTTTGGATGCAATAATTGATCATCAATGGATCTACTACTAGACTGGGACATCCATCTACTATCTTTCTACTGTGCAGTTAATCACAAGTGCCTTATGAAAGTTGGGAAAAACAACTTCTTACATGGAAGCCTATGGACCCAGAAGTTTATTGTAACTGCATAGGAATGGAGGATGAAAATGATATGAATATACTGATAAATTAATCATCCTATAATTCATCAGTTATTCAGTCTTACTTCAAGTTGAATGCACTTTTGAAGAGGATCAAGAAGATAGAAAAAGTGGTACAGAACCTTATACGTTCAATTAGAAATATTTCTGAAATGCTGGATCACCTGGATTGGAGGATGAAGGAACATTTTGAACACATTGAATGTAATGAAGATGATTTGGTGCATATTTTAAGAAACATGCTTGGATCAAGGAAGATTTGATGGACAAATTTTCTTATTAACCTTTTTACAACTTTTACCTGCACTACCAATCCATGGGAGACATCCAAGAGGACAAGCGCGAAGAAGATGTTTGAACTTACTTAATGCATGGAATGCTTATTTAGTTACATTGGATTGCATTTACTTTCATCGTTGGATTTTATTTTTGTTTGCTGTTGAGTTTTTTGATACTTAGTTTTTAGTGTTAAGATGTTTCGTTCGCTTTGGACACTGAATTATATTTGTCGGTTTGAAAACTGTCAGTTTATAATAGTGTGGATTTTATATATAAATGTGAGTTTTGTGTTGTTTGTTAAATTTTTGTGATAGAAAATTTTTTAATTACGAGTATAATTGTTTAATTAAGTTAGTTAGAAGTTGACGTAATGCGTTGTGCAATAGATTTCCACAAAAAAATGAAATATGAAAAATTTTGGTGTTGGCGCCTAAGACGCCAAATTCCTAGAAACGCAGAATGGGACTAAAAACTATGAAATAGCCCAATAAAACTCCATTTTTATTGCTTGAGTCGTTTCCTACACTTAAACCTCAACTTAGGGCTTGAAATTGGGAAGATTTGATAAGATTTCATTGACTAAAGATCTTAGATTTCATCTTCTTTTAGTAAGAGCATCACTTTAACTTAGAAATTTTCTATTTTCACCAAAAATTTATCCTACATTATAGGAAATCTTAATTTTGGGAATTTGTTGAAGTAGTTTAAAGAAAATCCATGATGAAAAATTTCTTACAAAATAATCTTACTTCTGGAGTTAGATTTTTTATTTTGGATTTTATTTGGATTTCCATAGAAATTCCTTTAACACTGCGTGTGAAAAGAGGAAAGCCTGAGGGAGATTTCGATGCAAGAATATTTGTCAACTGTAAGGCCCAACATAACTATAATACCAAAATGGGCTCGAGAAAATTGATTCAGGAATGTTCATTTGTTAACCCAAGTGGCGAGATCGAGAAGTTGAACGTCGCTAAAAATTAGGAGAGATTCTACTACTTCACTAAAATAGCTATTGTTCCAATTATCAAAGTGTTTTATGCCAACTTGCAATTTACTTCAGATGATCACATCTTTGTGAGAGGTAAGTAAGGTGAACTTTCTAGAAGGAGGATCAAAGCATTTTATGGATTGAGAAATAATTTCCATTGTGAATATGCTGCATTCATGATGACCGACTCATCATTAGATGAAGTAATTGTTTTTCTGACTGATGGAAGAGGAGAATGGAAAATTAAAGCCAATAAAAAAGCTAATTTCTCCACTTCCATGATAACTTTTCAATGAAAGGTATGTCATTACTTCATCTCTGCAAAATTTCTTCCAATAAATCATCTGAGCAAAGTAACAAAAGAAAGAGGTGTGCTAAATTTCTACATTCAACAAATGAAGGCAGTAGATATTGGTGCTCTTATAGTACATACTGCTCAGAGTATAGCCAGGAGTGATATAACTAGTGGTTTAGGATACCCTGCCCTAAATTTCACTTTATGTGAACAATCAAGAGTAGAGTTTAGTAGAAATGAAGAAAAGCTACAACCACATAAATCAATTTAGAAACACACAGTCCAAAGATTTGAATCATTTGGTTAATCCAGAAGTGGAGGTAGTGATGGACCCTCAACATCTATTGCAGGGCCACTACTTCCAGCTTAGCTTCACTTGAGAACAGCATGGAGCACCTTATGATACAACATATTGATATTGTAAATTTGTAAAATAGGATTGGAGGGTTAGAAGCAAGGAATGAATATAACGATGAATATTAATAAAGGAGAGTTTAATTTTAGGATGATGACTAATATTTTAGGTGTTTGTTTTGTTTGTTTGTTTTTATTATTGTTTTATTATTTGTTTTCCTTAAAAATGTTGTGTTAGAAGAAGAAGAAGAAGAAGAAGAAGAAGAGGATGATGACTAATATTTTAGGTGTTTGTTTTGTTTGTTTGTTATTATTATTATTTTATTATTTATTTTCTTTAAAAATGTTGTGATAGGAACTTTCATTTATTATTGTACTATGGGCTTAACTGTAATAGTAATTGTAGATTTTTTTATTTTTCTGCATTGTTAGTTATTTTCAGTTTCTATTTATGTTTTTAATTCTTAACGAATCCTTTGAAATATATTGTGTTTCATTTATTGCTTTAACGCATGTATTTTTTTATTGTTAGCACCTGCAGTATACCCGAGCCCAATTTCATATTCATAAATCCTCTACATATTAGTTTTTATTTTTATGCATTTACTTTTTCTGTCACCTACAAAATTTTTGAACTGAATAATTTTAATTACTTAAGAACTTAAGTTTGGGGCAAAAAAAATTCTTTTAAAAAGAAGTAAACTAAATTTTATTTTTCCTCAATTAACTATATTTTTTAAATTAATTTAACATAACCTTGGATATTAAGATTTAACTTTAAATGACTATATTTGTGATTGTAAATATTATGGAAATTTTAGGTAAATGTTTTTAATAATGAAGGTCAATTCTAAAGTTAAAGATATTTGGTATGAGAGGATGAGACTATGTTTTTCTTTTTAAAGTAAAGAAAATTTTATTTTTGAAGTATTTATAATCTTAGAGTTTTATGTAAGTTGAAAAGAATGAGACTTTATGAAAAATCATCAAAACTAATATGAATTTATAAAGTGAAGAAAGGTAAAAAGTTCTAACTTTAAGAAGAGAATAGTGAAGTTCAAAATTATTAAAGGCTATCCACATATAGTAATCCTCACTTGAAAAAGAAAAGAAAAGAAAAGATTGAAAAGATCCTGCAAAGGAAAAAAAGAAAAAAAGAAAAAAAAATGTGAGGAGAAGCTTGAGGAGATGCCTAATCAAAAATTGGTTTCACTTGAATCAACTTAAGAAAAAGGCTTTATTACATTTTATAAACTTATATTTGAGTATTAGCATGCTTATGAGTAAAGTTTTCATGATATTCTTTTTATATGAATATTTTAAGTGACCTTGATAGAACAAATTACAGTTCTTCTTTAAATGAATAAAGATACAAAAATCTTAGATTTGATTACTAAGTATTCTTATACTTATAGTTTTAATCTAAGTTATGAATTTTTTTTCTTAAATTATATTATTTTATTTATTAAACTAAAGTATAGAAGTTTATAAGTTAATCTCTATCCTAAGTCATATTTTTATATAGAAAAAGAGCCACTTGAGCACAAATAACATTTTAAGTTCGGGGAATTTGATACACCAAAATAATGTGTTATTTTAAGTATACATTTTATGCTTATTTTTAGTGATATTGCACTTTAAAGAAGGGTATTTTCATGGTTTTGTTGTAGGTGTATCAAATTTAGGCATTTGGAGCAAAAGTAGCCAAAAAGAGGAAATTTGGAGCGAAAATAGAGAACTTTATGATTCTGGTGCTTGAAGCACCATTTTCCAAAGAGCTGGTGTCTGAAGTGCCATTACACAGAGAAGCAGCATCTGAAGCATCAGAACACATAACAGTGAAAACTTAAGTAACTTGGCACCTAAAGTGCTACAGATGATATTTGATGGACTAAGGCGGTTGAGTGCAAATAAATAAGGAACTATGCTTTGTTGAACACAAAATTGGAGATTTTAAGGTGACATATTAAAATCCTTAATTTGGTTCAGTTGATTAGAAACTAATGTGAGATTGTTAACCTTCAGGCAAGAGAGAAGTGGGAGCTCTGGAGTGAGACCTGGTATCCACCCAACCTAAACACGGAATTAAGGGCCAAACTCTTGATTAGTCAATGTTCTTTATGCACTTGAAAGAGGGTAAAAAAAAAAATTGCTCCTATTTGGCATAATACAATTATATATATATAATCCAAAGTTCTTGTCTAGCAGTGGATGTACAGCCAGCATAAATGAAGGTAGCAAAACCATTATAGTAATTTAAGTTAATCTTANTTTAAGAAAATACGAGACCAAACTGAACTCATATATTTAATAGTTCAAATGGTCTAGTGCAACATTACAAGTGATGCTTCTATCCCAGAGAATGAACACATTGTTTGATAATGAGGCTCGATAAAACAAACTACAGAATTTAGGACACCCATTTGGTTTGTGAAACCATTTTTTTATATAAGCTAACAAGTTCCCCTATATAATATGGAAGATTAGATAGGTTTTATATTAAGCTGTGTTCTAAAGTTCCCTATAAAGGCAAGCTCCTATAGTTAATTACTTCTTAAGTGACCGAGGTCGCTTAAGAATACTCTCGATTCTGACTAGTGGTTTTGCTCTCAAGAATTCCAAAGTTTAGGTTTTTCAAGACTGGATATTAGAAGTTTGAATGGGATTTGATCAAGTACAAATTGTTATCTTCAGGAATCCAAGTGAATGAAAGGTAGGAGATGTCATTGATCTATAGAAAACCCTAGTGAATTCCTGATCTATCCTAATGATTGACTTTAATTTAGAAATGTTATTACCTAATTTTTTATCCTGCCAATTTTTTCATTTTTGGGCTTACTTTTGCAAGAAACAATCACACAAATAGCTTGGAAGATAGAAGGGTTTATGTCAAAACCAATGACAACCTCAAAGCCTAAAATGAGTTAGGGCTTAGATTACACAACATGATTGTGTAAAGGCCTAAAGATGAGTTGTGGATTTATGTCATATTAGACGAGCTACCTCAAAGTCATATGGCTTGTTTTTTAATTATGAAGAAAGGTATGTTTTTGTGGAATTGGTTGCTCTCCCAAACTTATTCTTCTGTTCAACCCCATTATGCTGCCCACAGTATTATCTCTAAGCTTCTCGTTGAAGTGACAGTTCCAGGTCTTCAGGTTTAAGGTTTTACAATTTTCATGTCAAGTATGTTGTTATTCAAGTATCATGCGGGGGTTAAAGTTGATTAAAGTGCAATCAGTTAGGATCTCATGGTTCCCTCATTTTGGTATCACTATTTTCTTTTGAGTTTACTTGGTCTAAACGAGTTGTTAAGCTTATCAAAACCGGGGAGATCTCATTACCAACTGTGGCTTACCTCATCCGAGGGACTCCCGTAAATTTAAAAGAATGTATTGTGCTTGTTTGCTGTTTTTGAAAAAGGGTTGTTTAAGTCTAATTTTTGAAAAGGTTTGTCTTAATTTTGAAAATTTTTGTTTTCAAATTTGAAAAGTATTTTCAACCAAGCATGCATAATACACTAAATTGGTAATAAATTACTGAAATAAAATGACAATAAAAAAACTGTAAATGCGTACCTGTTATCTTCTCACTACTCTTATTGAAATGTTAGCATCCATAATCTTGTATATAGTGCAAAGTAAAATTAAGAGTAACTACTAAATGGTAGTGAAGCCTTAATGGTTTAAATTTAAAAGAAACCATGATTCATAACTTGGCTATCCTTAAGGGTTTTAAGGATGATTTTCTTGAGCAAGGCATAATGAGTTCAAAAGTTCTTCAAAATATCCAAAAGATTAAGAAAGTGTTCGAGGCACAACCTTAAACAACTCTTAATAATCCTTAGACAATCTCGACTTTTTTTTAAGTTATTATGTTGTTGAATATATCATCCTGAGGTTTGTTAGGTTTAAACTATGTTGAGTTCCTTATCTCAATTAGCCCATCAGAAAGAGGACAAGCAAGTTTGAGCTTGTAGTGTTTGAGGAAGATTAATTATGTTTACATTTCCAACTAATCCTCAAGCATCCTTAGTTAAACTTAGCTCACTACAAAGCTCAAAAGACATCGGGGGTAGATGTGTGATTTTAAATAAAAGAGGTCAAATTAATAACATTTATTTAGAAGATATACTTATGACTCATCAATTGGTTTGGGGATTCAAATATGGTGTGTTATTGACTTCCCAACTTATATCCCAAACATTTAAATCATTCAAAGCAATTCCTCTTCCAATGTTCAACATTGGGTTAATTACAACTATACCCTTCGTCTTTAAAAATTTGAGTCAATTGGTTTCTACCTCTTACCCTCATGTCTAAATCACTTTAAGATGTTACTTAGGATCATAATATTTCCCTTTAAGCTTTTAACCCATACTAAAATTTTAATTAGGGTGAGAAGGTGGAAATTACAATTCTGCCCCTAAGGTTCTTATCTTCAAAAATTTTTTAAATCAATTCACATGGACTTGAGAATTTCCTGACCTATCTCTCATGGGTTAATTGATAAACCAGAGAAGGAATAATGTTTTCCAATCTTTATTTTAATTTTTATAATTATTGTAATCCAAAAATAAAAATTTCCAAATTTAATTTATTTAATAAATGAAAGAAAATTTTCTGACTTTGAGAAAATTATTGAAGGTTTACCTAGATCAAAGGGACACTCACACTAAATTGCATGAATTTTTTAATTATATTTTAATTATTATAAGTATTTGTTCATTTTGAGGATTAATTACATAGCAAACACATTTTATTTTGAAAAATCAATTTTATAATTTTTATTGATCTCTCTAACTTCGAGGAACTCAGAGAAATTTATTTCATATTTTTCTGATATTTATTTTATTTTTATAATTACTTTAGTGATAATTTAGGAAAATACAATTTTAGGCATTAAAAATACTTATATTTATTTAAAATTATGAAAAATATTATAAATGATCCTAAGTGGTCAGGGAACAATTAGGGAAAATTTGGTAAATTTTCATGTTTTTGTGATATTTTGATTTTTAATTATTTTATAATTTAAAAATAGCCCAAAATGAACTACTCATTTTAATGTCAATTTATTTTTCTTGGGTGCACCTGGTCACAAGGAACTCCCAAAACAACTTTTTAAGAAATTTTTAGTTATATTTAAATTATTATAATTATTTTAATGCCAAAACTTTATTTTTTTTAAAATAATAAACATTAGTGGATAAATTAATATAAAATGGTTTCAAAATAATAGGTTTAATACTATTAGTAAGGATCAATTTTTATAATTTTTTAAAGTTTGATTTATTTATTTCAATTTTTATGGGTTTTAATGACTTAAATCAAGAAATTTTATTACAATAACATTTAAATTTAGATTTTATTTCTTATGTCCCTCTAACAACAATGAACCTACCAAAATAAAATTCATAATTTTCTAACCTTTATTTTAATTTATATAATTATTTTAAACAAATACATGACTTAACCTTGGAAAGTAAGGTTTTACCATGCTAGAAGTGTTCATTGACTGGAAAACTCAGAGAATACACCTATACACAGAAAGAGTAAACCATCAAAGCTTCACCCCATGGTGATTAATATTAAATTTCCTATGATTTAAACAAGATATAGAGTATTTAATTAATTTAAAATTAAATATAATAAAATAATTTTTATTTTTAGTCCATATGATTTTCCTCTATTAACTGAGCATAGATGTATTTTTATTTTATTTTTATGATTTTTCTACACCAAGTTATGAAATTTGTAAGTTTTTGAATTAATTTAAATAAAAAATAGGCAATTTTTCTAATTATCCACGTCGGCGCCACGTAATCCTTGGCAACTCTGAGCTTTCTACGTGTTACCACACTACTGAATGTCACCTTCTGAGTCACTCATGATGCATCCCGCCTTTACTGCTCCATCTATTCGTCCAGGGTGATCTGATCCATCTATCTGATACACGCAATATCGGACAGCTCCTGGTCATTGTCCCCAAGTGACCTATCTTGTAAACAGTTTATTTTCTAAACCTAATTTTTCCCTAGATTCTGAACCAAATTATGTAGTGTTTGTTCCTACACATTCATATAATCGAGATGAAAACATATATATGTTTAATCAAGCATGAATTTGATTTTTTCTTCACAAAGGCCCAAACTGAGCTCAAAATTAGGGAAAATGGTTGATACCTTTGTCCAAGAGGTGTAGCTCAATTGAAATGGTTCTACACATTCATTCCGGTCGGGCAAGCCTCCTCCAGGTGTCAATTAGAGATAGGGTTGGAGCTGTGTAAGATCTCCTTCAGCAGGCGCACAGCCTTGGTCAAAGTCTAGTACAGAGGGCTCTAGGGATGGGGAATTTTTTGAGGAAATTCCTCTCTTTCTCTGGTGAAGGTCAAGGGCTCATTAATTTGAGGAATTGATGAGGTTCAAGGTATGGCACTAAAAATCCTTGCAAATGGGAGAGGAAGTTAGCCTTTGGCAATGGTAATTAGGGCAAGGAAATGGTAGGAATAGGCTTCCCTGGACTGCTAGAGGGTCTGGAGAATTTTGGTAGAGTTTGGTTAGGATTTTAGCACTCCATTTGGTTGTGAGAGGTCCCTTTTTTATAGAGGGGTTTTCTAGTGGCATAGGTGGTCAGCCAACCAGAGTGAAATTGCCTCTGAGCTCAGGGAAGTCAGAGGGACTGAGTAGTTAGCTGAATTTGGTTTTAGGTAAACTCCAAGGTGTAGAACCAATGGAAAAAAATGGAAATTAGGCTTTGTGAGATAGGTTAGGTTCAAACCCTTTGTCAAGTGGCTAATTCTGGTCCTAAAGTGGTTAGGGTGCTTGGACGGGCCCTATGGAAGGTTTAGGTGAAGTCAAATGGCTGGCTTGGTCATGAGTAGCTTGAAATGGTTTGTCATGTTTTTTGGAGAGAATTTGAGGATTTGGGCCATCATTAGAAATTTAGGTTTGACCCCCTTTTTTTATATATGCTTCTACTTCTGACTCCATTGCTAAGAACTGGATGTATGTTTTCAAATAGCATAAGCCAAAAACTTGATCTATATCATGTACGATAGTACTATAATGTATGTGCAGTTAAATTATTGATTTCCTTTAGTTACACTTCTTTTTTTATAACAGTGCCAAAAATTTTATTTCAAGGCTAGTAAGAGTGCAACTGTTATATTAAAATTTTGGGATACTATGCAAATATATGTATCATTATACAGTAATATATGACTTTTTGATTGAGCCCTAAAATATCAAACTTACGGTGAAAACTAAAAATTCTTAAGAAGAAATTAGATAACAAACAATATTTTGAAAAGATTCTTATTCAAACTATAGATACTGTGGTAGGAATAAAAATTCAATTCATTTTGGTAATTTTTTATAATTGAAAATAAAATAAACAACTTCTTTTGGGTAATTTTTTATAATTTAAATAAAGTAAACAACTAACTAAATTTAACTAGATTTTTGTAAGATTAAATAAATACAAATAAAATATTTTTTTTCTTATCAAGAATCAGTAAAAAGTATAGGAATTCTATTATGGAAGTATTTAAATTATTTTGTGCCAAATAGGAGCAATATTATTTTTTACCCTTACTAGAGATGCTATAAAGAACATTGGCTTATCTAAAGTTTGAATAGTCCTAAAGACGGGCTAAGTAAAGAAGATATTAGCTCTCACTCTAGAGTTCCCTTTTCTCCCTCCAACTGGGGGCTAACTTTTTGTATCAAAACCTAAAAAAATAGATGGAATTGGGGGCTTTAGCATGTCACTCTAAAGTCCTTTAACTCTACACCCTTCAAAGTTTATTTCCCTATTATGTGCACTCAACCAATTTAATTACATTCTCATCCATGCAATCTCATGTGATTCTATCATTAGTTGACTGAGACAATACCATCACGGATTTCACATATTCTTACGACAAATATTAACATCTTAATTGGTCAAATCAAGAAGTAAACGAAGTACAAGGATTAAATCATCACAACTTATTCCAACATTATAGATCAATTCTTCACACAACTTCCTTCCAACAATTAATTACTTATCATTTTAAGGAAAAAGATAAAGAAAATTACTCAGAATTCATTAAAAAAATACAACAACTATTAAGTTTAAAAGTAGAAATCATACAAAAACACAAGAAGTCTAAATTAAAACCAAATGTAGTTACAAAGATAAAAATTTTTGAAGTTCCTTTAAATCTCTTCCTTTAACTTACAATCTTCCCTTGGACGTGTCCCCCAGCCCTAGAGGATTAAAATCTCTCTGTTACACTAAATAACTACAATGGATTCTTACTTAGAACTATTTAATCACTTTCCCCTTTACTGGTAATGATAAAAATGAGAAGAAGCCCTAAAAAAGATCCTACAACTCCTTACTTTCTACTCTCTTTCTACTCTCTAAAAAGTACCCACCCCTTTTCAGTTCAATCTAAGTCCTTCTTTTTATAATTTTCTAAAATGAGCTTTGGTGTCTCTTTAAAATCTGTCCACATTCGTTGAAACTTCCAAGAGTTATCACTTTTTAAGAGCCATATCACTGTATTTCAATGCCCGTTAACTGTAATTCACATTTTAACCATGAGTTTCTTCAAACACCCCTTTGAAGTTTGTCTAAAATTCTTTCAATTTTCAACATTGCTACCTATGATACGTAAGTTTGAGGTCTTCGGCGCTTAGGCGAGACCTTCTCTGTTTCCTGACGCGTAAGAGTTAAACCTGAGCGCTTAGGCACCACAGTTCATTTTCACACCTTCTTCATTTTCACTCCAAATTTAATCCTTTTTTACTCCTTTCACCATATTACATCCATTTAATTTTACCTAAAATAAAAACAAACAAATACCTTCCATTAAAGTGCAATATCTTAAAAATAGCTATAAAAATTTGTACATAAATGTTATATATTTATGTGTATCAAAATCCTCCAAACTTAAAATGTTACCTATTTTCAAGTGACACTCCAATCTTTTAAATCCAAAATAAGAAGTTTATGCAAATGATTTTCTTTAGGATATCTAAAATTTTTTTCTAGAAATCTAGTTGTCCAATTTAGAAAAAACTTTAGTAAATGAGACTAACTTAGAGTTTTAGAAATCTTTAATTTGAAGAAGTATGAAAATATGAGTTCCTATATAGTTTAGAAATACTTGTAGATTTACCAAATATACGGTTTAGGCATTCTATCTCCCCCACTTAAGTATTTTATTCAGAATAATTATACTTACTATATTATATCCTTAAGCTTAAGGGTTTCTCAAGTCTTATACATTAAAAAGATCAGATGTGGAACATACTTTTGATTTGACACTAATCCTCATGCTTCTCCTCTCTTTTCAACTTTAATTTTCTTTTCTTTTTCTTTTTCTTTTTCTTTTTCCTTTTTCTTTTTCTTTTTTCTTTTTCTTTCAGGATCTTTTTAATCCTTACTTTTGTTTAAGTGAGGATTACTATATCTGGATAGGTCTTTAATGGTTTTGAATTCCACTCTTCCTTTCCTAAAGCAAAGGTTTGATATATATCCTTTACTTAAAAATATAATAATAGTTCTGAAATTTATTTTTAAAAAAAGTAAGTTAAAAGTATTGAAAATAAAAGTCTAATCGTTCTACATTTTTCAAAATTACAACTTGTCCTACTAAAGATAGTTACACGATATTTATCATTTCTACACTAAAAATTTTCAACTTTAAAGTTTTCTTCATCGCTATATAGGTTTCAACTAAATTTTCTTACTCATTTCTATATTCAAAATTTTACTTCCCTAATATAACTTCATACGCATAACCATTTTTTCTTTCAATCAAAATCAAATTTATTTGTAGTACATTTGAGAACAAATAAAATTCAAGTTATAAAAATAGTTTTTCATCCCCCCAAACTTAAATTCTTAGTAAGATAAAACATTTTAGCATTATATATATATATATATATATATATATATATATATATATATATATATNGTTATTAGGGTGCTTGGACGGACCCTATGGAAAGATTAGGTGAAGTCAAATGGTTGGCTTGGTCATGAGTAGCTTGAAATGGTTTGTCATGTTTTTTGGAGAAAATTTGAGGATTTGGGCCATCATTAGAAATTTAGGGTTTGATCCCCTTTTCTTATATATACTTCTACTTCTANCTGATTAGGGTGCTTGGACGGACCCTATGGAAAGTTTAGGTTAAGTCAAATGGTTGGCTTGGTCATGAGTAGCTTGAAATGGTTTGTCATGTTTTTTGGAGAGAATTTGAGGATTTGGGCCATCATTAGAAATTTAGGGTTTGATCCCCTTTTCTTATATATACTTCTACTTCTAACTCCACTGCTTAAAACTAGATGTATGTTTTCAAATAGCATAAGCCAAAAACTTGATCTATATCATGTACGATAGTACTATAATGTATGTGCGGTTAAAGTATTGATTTCCTTTATTTATACTTCTTTCTTTACAACGGTGCCAAAAATTTTATTTTAAGGCTAGTAAGAGTGCACTTGCTATATTTAAATATTGAGATACTATGCAAATATATATATCATTATACAGTAATATTTGAATTTTTTATTAAGCCCCAAAATATCAAACTTACGGTGAGAACTAAAAATTCTTAAGAAGAAATTAGATAGCAAACTATACTTTGAAAAGATTCTTATTCAAACTATAGATACTATGGTAGGAATAAAAATTCAATTCTTTTTGTTAATTTTTTATAATTTAAAATAAAGTGAACACTTCTTTTGGGTAATTTTTTATAATTGAAAATAAAATAAACAACTAACTAAATTTAACTAGATTTTTGTTAGATTAAATAAATACAAATAAAATATTTTTTTCCTTATCAGGAATCAGTAACAAGTATATGAATTCTATTGTGGAAGTATTTAAATTATTTTGTGTAAAATAGGAGCAATATTATTTTTTACCCTTACTAGANCCTTATCAAGAATCAGTAACAAGTATAGGAATTCTATTGTGGAAGTATTTAAATTATTTTGTGTAAAATAGGAGCAATATTATTTTTTACCCTTACTAGAGATGCTATAAAGAACATTGGCTTATCTAAAGTTTCAATAGTCCTAAAGACGGGCTAAGTAGGGAAGATATTAGCTCTCACTCTAGTGTTCCCTTTCTCCCTCCACCTGGGGGCTAACTTTGTGTATCGAAACCTAAAAAAATAGACCAAATTGGGGGCTTTAGCCTGTCACTCTAAAGTCCTTTAACTCTACACCCTTCAAAGTTTATTTCCCTATTTGTGTGCACTCAACCATTTTAATTACATTCTCATCCATACAGTCTCATGTGATTCTATCATTAGTTGTCTAAGACAATACCATCACGGATCTCACATATTCTCACAACAAATATTAACATCTTAATTGGCCAAATCAAGAAGTAAATGAAGTACAAGGATTAAATCATCACAACTTGTTCCAACATTATAGATCAATTCTTCACACAACTTCCTTCCAACGTTTAATTACTTATCATTTTAAGGAAAAAAATAAAGAAAACTACTCAGAATTCATTGAGAAAATACAACAACAGTTAAGTTTAAAAGTAGAAATCATATAAAAACACAAGAAGTCTAAATCAAAACCAAATGTAGTTACAAAGATAAAAACTTATCTCAAATTCCTCTCCACTGAACTTTTGAAGTTCCTTTGAATCTCTTCCTTTAACTTACAATCTTCCCTTCGTCTAGTCCCCCAACCCTAGAGGATTAAAATCTCTGTATTACACTAACCAACTACAATAAATTCTTACTTAGAACTATTTAATCACTTTCCCCTTTACTGGTAATGATAAAAATGAGAAGAAGCCCTAAATANGGATTCTTACTTAGAACTATTTAATCACTTTCCCCTTTACTGGGAATGATAAAAATGAGAAGAAGCCCTAAATAAGTCCTACAACTCCTTACTTTATACTTTCTTTCTACTCTCTAAAAGTACCCACCCATTTTCAGTTCAATCTAAGTCCTTCTTTTTATAAATTTCTAAAATGAGCTTTGGTGTCTCTTCAAAATTTATCCACATTCGTTGAAACTTCCAAGAGTTGTCACTTTTTAAGAGCCATTTCACTGTATTTCTATGCCCATTAATTGTAATTCACATTTTAACCATGAGTTTCTTCAAACACCCCTTTGAAATTTGTCTAAAATTCTTTAAATTTTCAACATTACTACCTCTGATATGTAAGTTTGAGGTCTTCGGCGCTTAGATGTGACCTTCTCTATTTCCTGATGCGAAGCGTTAAACCTGAGCGCTTAGGCGCCACAGTTCATTTTCACATCTTCTTCATTTTCACTCCAAATTTNTCATTACTACCTCTGATATGGAAGTTTGAGGTCTTCGGCGCTTAGGTGTGACCTTCTCTATTTCTTGACGCGAAGCGTTAAACCTGAGCGCTTAGGCGCCACAGTTCATTTTCACATCTTCTTCATTTTCACTCCAAATTTAATCCTTTTTTACTCCTTTCACCATATTTCATCCATTTAATTGTACCTGAAATAAAAACACACAAATACCTTCCTTTAAAGCACAATATCTCAAAAATAGGTACAAATGTGTACATAAATGTTATATATTTATGTGTATCAAAATCTGCCAAACTTAAAATGTTACCTATCCNTTGAAATAAAAACACACAAATACCTTCCTTTAAAGCACAATATCTCAAAAATAAGTACAAATGTGTACATAAATGTTATATATTTATGTGTATCAAAATCTGCCAAACTTAAAATGTTACCTATCCTCAAGTGACACTCCAATCTTTCAAATCCAAAATAAGATGATTGTGCAAATGAGTTTCTTTAGGATATCTAAAATTTTGTTCTAGAAATCTAGTTGTCCAATTTAGAAAAAACTTTAGTAAATGAGACAAACTTAGAGTTTTAGAAATCTTTAATTTGAAGAAGTATGAAAATATGAGTTCCTATATAGTTCAGAAATACTTGTAGATTTACCAAGTATAAGGTTTAGGCATTCTATCTCCCCTACTTAACTATTTTATTAAGAATAGTTATACTTACTATATTATATCCTTAAGCATAAGGGTTTCTCAAGTCTTATACTTTAAAAAGATTAGATGTGGAACAAACTTTTGATTAGGCACTAATTCTGAAGCTTCTCCTCCCTTTTCAACTTTAATTTTCTTTTCTTTTTCCTTTTTCTTTTAGAATCTTTTTAATCCTTACTTTTGTTTAAGTGAGGATTCTTATATCTGGATAGGTCTTTAATGGTTTTGAATTCCACTCTTCCTTTCTTAAAGCAAAGGTTTGATATATATCCTTTACTTAAAAATATAGTAATAATTTTGAAAATTATTTTAAAAAAA
>JXCR01144486.1:229637-255464 GCA_002079205.1 Phalaenopsis hybrid cultivar
ACACACACACACACACACACACATATATATATATATATATATATATATATATATATATATATATATATATATATATATATATATATATATATATATATATATATATTGAGTAAGGAGCCAAGCTCCAATTCATTAATGAAAGAAAACCAAGTACAAAGGAAATGAAAAAAAAGGGTGAAAAAGAGGGCCTATAAAAAAGAAGGCAACCTCTCAAAAAACAACAAAAGGAGTTATCTGATATAAGGGAGAGGTAAAAGATCACTGGATAAAAAGAAATCCAGTGGGGGAGGAATCTTTCTGCTCAGTAAAGGTTCTTCAGTAGAGAGACCCCTTCTAGCCAGCCAATTGGAGGGTTTATTCCCTTCTCTGTGGATGTGGGAGAACTTGATAGAGTAACTCTTAAGCAGTTGATGAATTCCAGAAATCCATCTAATTAAATTCCATGGGGTATCATAAGAACCATTGATAATATTAATAAGCTGCAAGGAGTCAAATTCAACCCATAGCTGGTTGAAATGGCAAGATCTGGCTAAGTTAACGGCCCAAAAGGCAGCTTGACATTCTGCTTCAAGGGAATCTAAAGCTTTAAGAGGAGATTGAAAAAACAAGATGCATCTCCCCTCATGATTCCTGAAGACACCACCAATTCCAGTAGACTGAGACTTATAGCTACCATCAGTGTTAACTTTAGTCCATCCAAGCTTTGGGAGTGTCCAGCAAATTTTCAAGACTTTGGCAATGGGAGGATTGAGAGATGGGCTCAGCTCCAACACAACTTCAAACTTTTTAAATTTAATCAATTTTTGTATAAAAGAAATACAATTTAGACCTACCTTCATAGGATCTAGATGGGAATTATCATGCTTTAACTAGTTTCTAGCCATCCAAACAAACCAAGCCACAATGTTGGGGATGTCTTGAAGATTGAATCCCCTCCAATCAGACCAGCAATTATAAAAAACCTCCCATGTTAGATTCATAGTTGGGATCTTGAGCTTACCATTCACAAAAGACCAAACATCCTGTACCCAGGGGCAGGCAAAGAAAAGGTGGGTAATAGTTTCCTCATGGGACAGGCAGAAAATGCATCTAGAGGGACCCCTCAAACCCTTCAATTTCAATATATCATCAGTGGGAATCAATTTTAAGAAGAGTCTCCATATAAAAAATGACATGGAGGGAGTGAGAAATTTATTACAGATTGTATGGCCCGAATGCACCACCAGTTGGGGAGGCTGAGAAGAGATTAAGTTCTTTTTACAGAAAGTTTCAGAATATTGGAGATTTGTGAAGGACTGCAAAAAGGAAGAATTGGAGTAAGATTCCACTTATCATGTTCCCAAATGTCCTTCACAAGCAATGGAGAGGCTGGAACATTATGATCATGAAGAAGGCAGCCTTTCAAAGAGCAATTATCCCACAAGATGTTTACCAAGCCCTCACCAATCTCCCAGACATACATTTGTTTAGCTTCCTTCCTAATCTGTAACATCATTTTCCAGATGGGGCAATATTTGCCCCATAAGAATTCAGCCCAAAGGGAGGACTGAGATCTGAATTTGAACCAGAGTTTGTAGTGATTAGTGTGCATAATTTGGGGGAAGGACTTGATGCCTAACCCACCCTCCTCAAAGGGTTTACACACCTTAGCTCATTTTGTCCAGTGTTTTTGCTTCCTTTGACCAGCCCATAGAAATCTATTGAAGATTCCTTCTAATAATCTCTTAGAAGACTTTTTCATGATGTTCGTTTGCAGAAGATAGGATGGAATAGCAGATAGAACACTTTTTAGGAGTGTATCCTACCCCCACTGAATAAAAAAGAATTCTCCCATGCTTGTAATTTGCTTTGAACCTTTTCTACTATGAGATCAAATTGAATGTTTTTAGTTCTTCCTTTGATAAGTAGTACCCCCAGGTATTTCACTGGAAGATGACTGTTTGTGAAGCCAGTGAAATCAGAAACCAAGGTCTTTAAATCACTTTTGCATTGTTTGCTGAAAATGGAGATACACTTTTACTTATTTAACTTCATACCAGAGGCATCCTGGAAGATCTCCAAATTCAGTTGTTCATCCTGCCAGTTTTTATTCAAAACTGGCAGGAAGAAATATTTACATAGTTCATCCTGCCAATTTTTATTAATTAGGGCTTACATTTGTGTGAAACAATCACACAAATAGCTTGGAAGATGTGAGGATTTAGGTCATGTTGAACGACAACCTCAGAATCCTAAAATAGGTTAGGGCTTTATCATATAGCAGAGCCATACAAAGGCCTAAAGATAAGTTGAAGAATTATATTGCACTAGGCAGACCAACTTAAAATCCTATGACTCAGTTATTTAATTCTAAGGAATGTTTTAGCTTGTGTAGGCATGTTTTGCTGCTGAAGATGGTCGTACTGCTCACAATGCTAGCTTCAAGCTACTCGTCGTAGCAAGTTCAAGTTTTCTAATGTGTCAAGTCATGATGTTAAATCAATTGTTTCCTAAGGTTATGGTTATTTAAATATCATGGGGAATATTAAAGTTGATTTGAGCGACACCGGTTAAGATCCTACGGTTCCCTCGTTCCAGTATCACTATTTTCTTTTGAATTTACTTAGCTTAAACGAGATAAGATACTCATTTAAAGTGGGGAGATCCCATTAGAAACCATGGGTTGCCTCCTCTAAGGGAACTCCCGTAAATTCAAAAAAACATTTTATGTTTAGTAATAGTTCAAAAGATTTATGATTACCTTTGAAATAGTTTGTTTTAGGTTTTAAAAATATTGATTAATTTTTTAAAAAGTTGTTTTGATTTTGCAAGAAAATTAGAGTACACACCCATGCCATTATTATATTTTGCCGCGAAAGTAAAACGTTAGAAATTAAATAACACTGTAAAGGTGTACCTGCATTTTCTCGACATTCTCATTGAAAGATTAGCATTTGCAACATGTATATAATCTTGTAGAAATTTAAAAAAATTGTAGAAGTAGATGAAGGTGTATTGATACACAAAAATAACATACAGTTTTAACTACCCTTTTTATGCCTATTTTTGGTGATATTGCATTTTAAAGAAAGTTATTTTTGTGTTTATGTTGCAAGTATACCATTTTAGGCAGTTAGAGCAAAAATGGCAAAAGAAGCAAAATTCAAAGAAAAAACAGCCAATTTTGGGGTTTGGCACATGATGCGCCAAAATCAAGAATGCTAGCGCATAATGCGCCAGATCAGTGCATGATGTGCCAGCTGCGAATTTTTCAAATTAAGGTAGTTTGAGATAAATTTTGCGTGAATTTTCAAATGGACACTTATTCTAAACACCCCATAGAGTGATTTAATGCATCTAGACATTTTGGAAGGTTTTGATTTGAAGGGATTTGGCTCTTAGATCATTGAGGCACATCTTTTGAATTCAAAGGTTAACTTTTAAATTTTGGAGAGAAATTGAAATTCTTTTCAGAGGAGGTAGGCCAAAATAAAATCAAGTTGGAGAAGAAGGCAAAAAAGATAGAGGGCGTGAGAACCAAGAAGGAGAGATAATGACAGAAAGTCAAGGGCTTAGATATTGTCTTCTAGGGTTGTAAGAGGAGAGGGAAGGTGAGAAATTTCTTCTTCATTACACTTCTAAGAGAGAATTAAGAATGCTTGTAAATAGAGAAAGGCTTGAAGAGAACTTCTAGGGATTTACTTGGGAAGGATTGTGAGATAAGTTGTATTTTTCATTTATTTTGTTTGTAAACTTGTTTTTATATATGAAGTTTGTGTTTTATTGTATCATTCTCATGAATTCTTAGTAGTCTTATTTATCCTTCTCCCTACTCTGAAGAAATGGTTTTGCGAATAATTGATTTTGTTTTCTATGATTTTAAATGTTGATCATTTGTGATGATTAGAACTCCAATCTTCATTTACTTTTTTATCTAGCCAATTGAATTGTTAAAATGTGTTGAGAAACATATGTTCTAAAAAGGGGGTATGATTCCTACAACAAAGGGAGAATCACATTTGATTTCATGGGAGAGTATTTCATCCATGGGATTGGGTGCAAATAAATAGGATATATACTTTATTGGATGTAGAATTGGAAGATTTTAAGGTGACAGCTTAGAATACCCAATTTGGTTCAATTGATTGGAAACTAATGCGAGCATGTTAGCCCTCAGGTGAGGGAGTAGTGGGAGCTCTTGAGTGACAGCCAGTATCCTCCCAGCCTAACCACAAAATTAGGGACCAAACTCTAGATTAGTCAATGTTCTTTATAGCGCTCGGAAGAGGGTAGAGAATAGGATTTCTCCTATTTGGCACAAAATAGTTTTTAAATAATTTAATTTCTTCACAAGCCAAATTTTCATTGTAAATGGGAAGGGTGTTTCTCATACTTAAACTTTTCATCAACAAAAACCTTTATTTTATTTCAGCAATTTTACTTTTGAAAGTTTAGCATCTTAACTTAACTGTTGTAGGCATATATCTGCATATTTAGTAACATTTCACTTGAGTAGTTTAACTTTAAACTTTGTTCTTTACTTTGTTTTTATTTTTATTTTAATTTAAGAATAGAATATTAATAGGTAGCTTATAAATATTTCCAACTTCCGTGTGGGGTCGATATATAGAACTCCATTAGAGCCCTGTATTACTTGAATGATACGTATACTTGCGTTATATGCAGAAGGGAATTGGGAGTTTAAAAGAGGTTTTAAATATAAATTATTTTCATTAAAGATACATTATTGTTTGGGTTATAATGCATATTTATTATTAATTTAATCCCAAGATTCTGCGCATCAAGTTTTTTATGTCGTTGCCGAGGAAGTAACGAAAAGTATTAATTATTTTATTTTATTTTTAAAAAATAGAAAAAAAGAGTATTTGTAGTTTAGTTTGATAATTTTCTTTTTTAAGTGTGTTGCTTATTTTTAATTAATTATTTTATTTTATTTATGCGTAGTATAAGATCAGAAAACTTAGTACCTTATGATTTTGAATTAGAAAGAACTATTATAAAATTTTGAAAACAACAAAAAGTGAAAAATCATTCCAATAAAATGGCTTGCAGCTTAAGTAATGCTGAAAATGAAAATGAACAACATTAGAGACCTTTAAGGGATTATGTTAATCCTACAGCAGATGAAATTAATTTTAGTATATAAAACCCTGTTGTAGCTACCAGTTCATTTGAGCTTAAACCTATTATTATTCAAATGGTACAAAATAATCAGTTTGGGGGAACACAAACTGAAGATCCCAATTTACACCTTGCTAGTTTTTAAGAATTGTGTGCTACATTTAAATATGACGGAGTGTCAAATGATATTGTGAGACTTAGACTTTTTCCTTTTTCACTGAGGGATAAAGCTAAGATGTGGTTAAACTCATTAGCACCCGGACCTATCATAACTTGGGGAGATTTATCTCAAAAAATTTTATCTAAATATTCTCCACCTTCAAAAACTGCTAAGCTTAGAAATGATATTACATCTTTCTGTCAGTTTGAAGGGGA
Source organism: Phalaenopsis hybrid cultivar (assembly GCA_002079205.1). Taxonomy (NCBI): domain Eukaryota; kingdom Viridiplantae; phylum Streptophyta; class Magnoliopsida; order Asparagales; family Orchidaceae; genus Phalaenopsis; species Phalaenopsis hybrid cultivar. The sequence goes on from JXCR01144486.1 coordinate 235,134, forward strand.
ATCAATTTATGAAGCCTGGGGATGATTTAAAGATCTCCTTAGGTAGTGTCAACACCATGTATTTCAAGATTGGTTAATAATTTAAAATTTTTATAATGGATTGGTTGGATCTCTTAGATTCATAATTGATGCTGCTGCTGGTAGATCATTAATGTCAAAACCATTCGATGAAGCATATTCATTAATTGAAGAGATGGCTACTAATAATTTTCAATGACCCTCAGAAAGGGTAAATCCAAAAAGAGTAGCCAGTATTCATGATTCTGATGCAATATCTATCTTTGCTGCTCAAATAGCCGCTATATCAAAGAAGATTGGTCAATATGGAATGAATTATTCTCAAACAGCGTCTGTGCTTGAGGAGAACTCAATTGGACAAATGATAGAATCTCAATCTTCTTATGAGACTTTAAATGCAATAAACAGTCGTTCTAATAATCCATATGCTAATTATTATAATCCTGGTTGGAAAAATCATCCAAACTTTAGTTGGAGTTACAATAACTCGAATGCTGCAAATCCACAATGGGGAAATAATGCTGCAAACCTAGTGGAAATCTCCAAAAATCAAGAAAATCAAGCTTATAAACCTTATTACCCCCTAGAATTTAATAATTTAAATAGTAAGGAGAAAAAGTATCAATGGAAGATTTGATATTGCAAATGGGAATTCATTTACAGAGTCAATGAGCTACAATCAGAAACATGAAAAATCAATTGAGATGTATTGCGACTGCACTTAGCAATAGACCTCCAGGAACATTGCCTAGTAATGTTGAAGTAAATCCTAAAGATCAAAACACGGAGCAAATTAAAGCTATTGAACTAAGAAGTGGAAAAGAATTAGAAGAAAGAGTTCAACAAGAAATTGAAATAGAAAAAGATGAGGTGGAAAATGAAAATTATGGTGAAGATTTTCATTGTGAGTCAGAAAGTGCAATTAAACTAATGAAAATCACTGTAGAAAGACCATCACCTTCATTTACTCAAAGATTGAAGCATAAGTATAGAGAAAATTAATTTTTGAAATTTTTGGAAATTTTGAGGAAAGTGATGATAAACATTCCATCTATTGAAACTTTAGAACAAATGTTAAGCTATGTGAAGTTCATGAAGGATATACTTAATATGAAAAGGAAGTTTGTAGATAATGAGACTGTTGGACTCAGTTAAGAGTGTAGCACTATAATTCAGAAGAAGCATCCTGAAAAACTTAAAGATACTGAAAGTTTTGCAATTCCTTGTGCTATTAGCGAATGATTTTATGAAAAAGTTCTATGTGATTTAGGAGCCAGTATTAATATTTTGTCGTTTTCAATTTTCAGAAGGTTGGGCTTAGGATCACCTACAATTGTAACTCTTCAGTTAGTTGATCGTTGGATTACCTATCCTAAAGGAGTTATAGAAGATTTTTTAGTAAAGGTTGATAAATTTATCTTTCCTATGGACTTTATTGTATTAGATATGGAGGAAGATAAAGAAATTCCTATTATTTTAGGAAGACCATTCGCTGTCACTGGAAGAGCTTTGATAGATGTGTAGAAAGGAGAACTAACTATGAGAGTTAGTGATCAGAGAGCTTACATTTAATAATGCAAAATCAATGAGATACCCTGCAAAAAAATAAGAGATTGAATGCTTCAGCGTGGATATTAATGAGTATTTAAGCCATGAATATTTAAAAAAGACATATGAAAGCAAATTTGAAAATGAATATATGGAATATCAAGATGAGGATAAAATCCAAGACTAGTCTATGGAAGTTAGTACGGAAAAACTAAAATATGTTCAGGAAAAATTTGAAATGTTACAACCTACATAAAATAACAACAATTTGATTTCATCTATTAAGAAACCCTCTAAACTAGAATTGAAAACACTTCCTACCCATTTGAAGTATACATTTTTAGGAGATTCATCTACACTACCTATCATAGTATCCTCAGAACTAGCTGATGCGCAAGAAATATAGTTGTTAGAAACTTTGAAAAGATATAAGAAAGCCTTTAGATGGACATTAGCTAATATTAAATGAATCAATCATTCAATTTGTATGCATAGAATTTTATTGGAAGATCAACATAAACCAAGAACTGATCCTCAAAAGGGATTGAATCCTATGATGAAAGAAGTGGTTAAGAAAGAAATTATAAAATGGTTAGATGCGAGAATAATATATCCTATTTCAGACAGTGCTTGGATAATTCACTGTGTTCCAAAGAAAGGAGGTGTAACTATAGTGACAAATGAGCATAATGAATTGAAATTAGCAAGACAAGTCACTGGATGACGAATCTGCATAGATTATAGAAAATTAAATTTTGGTACCCGGAAGGATCATTTTTCTTTACCCATTTTAGACCAGATGTTGGATAGAGTGGCTAGGCACAATTTTTTTTTTTTAGATGGATATACCAATTTATCACCAAATATTTATTCCCCCTGAGGATCAAGAGAAAACAACATTTACTAGTCCTTATGGAACTTTTGCTTTTCGGCGAATGCCTTTTAGATTATGTAATAGATACACAAAAAATATATGCATTTTTAGACCCATATTTTATTCTCATTTTTGGTGATATTGCACTTTAAAGGAATGTATTTTTTATGTTTTATTGCAGGTTGTTGATTTTTAGGACTTAGAGCAAAGAGTAAGCAAAATGGATGGAATTTGGACTTAAAATGGAGTTTTTGAAGAATTGCTTAGTGCCGACGGCACCAGACTGGGTGACGATGGTGCCGTTTGACAGAGAGCACGGATTTTATTTACGGACCACTGGTGCCGACGGCGGCAAAATGGGCGTTGATGGCACCAGTGTCGGTGCAGGCCGTATTTCTATAAGATTCGACGAATTTGGAAGCTTTTTGATGGGTTTTTGGATGCACCTATTGAAAAACCCTGCGCTCTATTTAGAGCCAAAATTGATCATAAAATGTCTTCTTTGCCTTCCTTTGAGTCTCTTGGCTCCCTTCAACCACTTTTCACTTTCTTCCCGCCATTCCACACCATTAATCATTTATTTCCTTTATAGTTTTGAGTTTTTGTGGTGAGTTTAAGTGTGATTTATTCTCTAAGAGTGTTGGAGATGGAGACAAGTGAGAGATTTCTTCTTCCTACATTTGCTAAGAGAGGCTACAAGGGATTTACATTGAGAAATAATTTCAGATAAGTGTTGTTTGTTTACTATTGTTGTATAAACTTTATTTTATATATGAAATTTGTGCTTTGTTGCATCTTTCTCAAGAAGTCTCAGTAGTTTTCTTTATCTTTCTCCCTATTCAGAGATATGGTGAAATGAAGAGATAATATGGATGTGCATTTGTTAAAATATAAAATAAATTGTGATGGTTTTTCAACTACGTTCTTAATTTAATTTTCAATCTAGCCAATTGAATTGTTAAAATATGTTGTGAAACATATGATCTCGGAAATAGAGTATGAGTTCTACAATAGAGTGAGAATCACATTTAATTCCATGAAGGAGTATTTCATTCATGGATTTAAGTGCAAATAAATAGGTAAATATACATTGTTGAGTGTTAAATTGGAGTTTAGGGTGACAGACTAAATTCCCCACTTCAATCTTAGTGTTTAGGAACTAAAGCAAGAGTTAGCCTACAGGGGAAGGGAAGTGGGAGCTAGTATCCTCCTAGCCTAGCTACGTATTTAGGAACCAAACCTAAGATTAGCCAATGATTTTCTATAATACTGAATTAGAGTAAGGAATTAAAATTGCTCTCATTTGGCACAAAACATATTTAAACCATTTATTTCATCTCATTTCACTAAAAACTCATTATAGTCGGAAGTATGCTTTTTCATATTAGAAAATTCATCACATAAAAAAAGTTTAGTAGTTACTGTTTTAAACTTTGCATTTAAATTTTGCTATTAGTTAATAATATAGTTCTGATAGTATCTCAAACATTCAAAAATAGTGAGGGTAATTTTGTTTTATTTCTGTGAATTTCCTAGTTAATTTATCACTTCAAATTTAAACCTTCCTCGTATAATCGATATTTGGGACTTAAATAGAAAGTTTTATATTACTTGATAATGATATGTATACTTGCATAGAATCCCAACATTAAGTGTTTAACGTTATTATTCATAAAATACCACATCAAATTTTTGGCACCGTTGTAAAGTGGATTTTATAAATTTTACACAACTATATTTTACGGGATAAAGTTTTTGGCACCGTTGTCGGGGAAGGTAATGGTAAATTAAATAGATTTGATAAATCAGGAAATTTAGAGATAAAATATAAAAAATTAATATATATATATATATATATATATATATATATAATCAAAAATTTAAAAGAAAATATATAGCTATATATATTTAAGAGTGGTTTTAAGAAAATTTTCTATACTTATTATATTTTTTATGTGAAATATTGGATCTGAGGGTTTAGTACCTTACGATTTGAAATTAGAATGTACTATTAGAAAAATTTAAAAACAACAAAAAGAAATTAAAATTTTGAACAAAATGGCGAATAACTTAGACTATTAAATAAATGAAAATTGACAAAGACCTTTAAAAGATTATGCTAATATGACAGCAAATGAACTTCACTTAACAATTCAAAATCCTGATGTTGCTGCTAGTTCATTTGTGCTTAAACCTGTTATTATACAAATGGTACAAAATATTTAATTTGGAGAAACACCTACTAAAGATCCAAACTTACATCTTGCTAGTTTTCTTGAAATATGTGCTACTTTTAAATATGATGGAGTGTCTAATGATGTTCGGAGGCTTGAACTTTTTCCTTTTTCATTAAGGGATTAAGGTAAACCTTGGTTAAATTCATTAGCACCTGGATCTATCAGAACTTAGGGAGAAATATCACAAAAATTTTTGAATAAATATTTTCTACCCTAAAAAACTGTTGAGCTTAGAAACGATATTACATCTTTTTTTAAGTTTAAAGGGGAATTGATATATGTAGCCTGAGAAAGGTTTAAGGATCTCCTTAAAAAATGTCCACATCATGCTTTACCAGATTGGTTTATAATTCAAAATTTTTACAATGGATTAGCAGGATCACTTAGATCTATTATAGATGTTGTTGCAGGTGGATCACTAATATCAAAACCTTTTGATGAAGCATACTTTTTAATAGAATAAATGGCTATTAACAATTTTTAATGGCCCTTTGAACGGTTAAATCCTAAGAGAGTAGCTAGTATTCATGGCTCTGATGCAATGTCTACTTTAGCATCTCAAATTGTTGCTATATCAAAAAAAATTGATCAAATTGGAGTGAACTATTCTCAAATGTCACCAGTATTAGGGGAAAATTCACTAGGGCAGATAATTGATACTCAATCATCTTATGAAACTTTAAATGCTATAAATAATTGAAATAACAATCCATATTCTAACTATTACAACCCTGGATGGAAAAATCACCCTAATTTTAGTTGGAATAATTATAACAATTCAGTGAACCCCTCGGGAAATTTAAACAACCCAGGAAATACTAATTATCAGCCTTATTATCTTCCTAGATTTAACTCTAACCCTAACCCACAAGTTAAGGAAAAGAAGTTGATGATAGAAGAAGTAATATTGAATATGGGAAATAAAATACAAAATCAAAGGGCTGCTATTAGAAATATTGAAAATCAATTAAGACATATTGCTACTGCACTTCGTAACAAAACTTCAGGAAATTTTTTGAGTGCTGTGGAAGTTAATCCAAAAGATCAAAATAAGGAGCAAATTAAAGTTATTCAATTACAAAGTGGAAAAAAAATAAAAACAATAATCCAAAGAGAAACTGAAGTTGATGAGGAGAAGGAAAAGATTGAAAGTGACCATAATGAAGATGAACAAATACAAGTTTCCTTGGAAAAACCACTACCTCCATTTCCTCAACGATTGAAGCAGAAGAATAAAGACAAACAATTTACCAAACTTTTGTAAATCCTTAAAAAGTTAACGATAAACATTCCTTTCATTCAGGCTTTAGAACAAATGTCAAGTTATGTAAAATTTATGAAAGATACACTAAACATAAAAAAGAAAGTTTGCATATCATGAGACTATTGCACTCACTGAAAAGTGTAGCTCTATTATTCAGAAAAAAACTTCCTGAAAATTTAAAAGATCCTTGTTTTACTATACCTTGTTCAATTGGTGAAAAGTTTTTTGGAAAAGCCTTATGTGATCTAGGAGCGAGTATCAATATTATTCCTCTATCGATTTTTAAACGTTTAGATTTAAGAGAGATTTCCCCTACTACTATAACTCTTCAGTTAGAAGATCGATCAATAACTCATCCTTAAGGAGTTATATAATATGTATCAGTAAAAGTGGATAAATTTATATTTCTTGTAGACTTTATAGTATTAGATAAGGAGGAAAATAAAGATATTCCTATTATTTTGGGGAGACCATTTCTTGCAACAAGGAGAGTTGTGATAGAAGTGGAAAAAGGAGAATTAGTAATGAGAGTTAATGATCAAGAAGTAACATTTAATATTGCAAATGCTATGAAATTCTTGCAATAGAAAAAGCTAATGAATATTTTAGGATGAAAGTTACTGATTATCTAAGTAATGAGCAATTTAAGAAAGTGTTTGAAGAAACATTAAGGCAAGAAGAATTTTGTGATAATGAGAACGAAATAAAAGAAGAGAATTTAGATTATATTCAGGACAAATTTGAAACTTTAGATTTATTGGAAAACGATAATAAAAATATTATTCCTTCAAGTATTGAACCACCTGAACTTGAACTGAAAATATTACCTGCCCATTTAAAATATGTACTTTAAGGAGATTCATCTACATTGCCTCTTATTGTATCTTCTGAGTTAACTGAAATTCAAGAACAAAAATTAATAGAAATGTTGAAAAGATATAAATAGGCTTTTGGATGAACTTTAGCAGATATTAAAGGAATTATTCCTTCAATTTCTATGCACAGAATTCTATTAGATGATCAATACAATCCAAAAGATGATCCTCAGAGGATATTAAACCCAATAATGAAAGAAATTGTTAAAAAAGAAATCTTAAAATGGTAAGATGATGGAATTATATATCCAATTTCAGAAAGTGCTTGGGTGAGTCCAATTCATTGTGTTCTAAAGAAAGGAGGAGTGACCATTGAAGTAAATGAGAAAAATGAATTAATTCCAATAAGATAAGTTATTAGTTGGCAAATTTGTATAGATTATAGAAAATTAAATATGGCCACCAAGAAAGGTCACTTTCCTTTACCTTTTCTAGACCAAATGTTGGATAGATTGGCTGGAAACAAATATTACTATTTTTAGATGGATATAACAGTTATCATTAAATTCCAATTGCTCCTGAGGATCAAGAGAAAATAACATTTAGAAGCCCTTATGGAACATTTATTTTTTGTAGATTGTCTTTTGGACTTTGCAATGCACCTGCGACATTTCAAAGATGTATGATGTCAATTTTTAGTAATTTGATTGAACACAGAATGGAAGTATTTATGGATGATATCTCTATATTCGAGACTTCATTTGAATTATGTTTAAATAATTTAGAAAAAGTTCTGCAGTTATGTGAAAAATTAGCTTAGTACTAAATTAGGAAAAATATCAATTTATGGTTGTAGGAGGAATTGTACTTGGGCATAAAATTTCTGAAAAAGGCTTGGAAGTAGTTCCTGCAAAAAATTCAAGTTATTGAAAAATTACCACCTCCTACTATGGTTAGAGGGGTAAGAAGTTTTCTAGGACATGCTGGTTTCTACAGGTGTTTTATAAAAAAGTTTTCAAAAATAACTAAATCATTATGCCAAGTTTTACAAAAAGATACAAAATTTGATTTTAATTAGGAATGCATAGAAGCATTTAAACTATTGAAAGATAAATTAATCACTGCACTAATAATAGTTCAACCTAATTGGGAGAAACCATTTGAAATAATGTACGATGCTAGTGATTATGCTATTGGAGCTGTGTTAGGACAAAGGCACAAAAAAGTTTTAAAGTAACATATTATGCTAGAAAAACTCTAAATGATGCTCAAATTAATTACACTGCTACTGAAAGAGAGTTATTGTATATTGTCTACACCTTTGATAAAGTTAGACCTTACTTGATTGGAACCAAATGTATAGCACATACAGATCATTCTGCTATCAAATATTTGATGCAGATGAAGGATACCAAACCAAAATTAATTAGAAGGACACTTCTATTGCAAGAGTTTGATTTTATTGTAGTTGATCGAAAGGGAAATGATAATTAAATAGTTGATCAGTTCTCTAGACTATAAAAAGAAATATTAACTAATTTTACAAATAAAATTTTAGAAAATTTCCCTGATGAACAATTATAGAATATTGATGAAATAAATATACCGTGGTATGTCGATATAGTAAATTATATCGTAAGTGATATTCTATCACCAGATATTAAGAATCAGCAATTAAAGAAATTTTTATATGATTCAAACTTCTATTTTTGGGTTGACCCATGTTTATATAAACAATGTAAGGATCTAATTATTAGAAGGTGTGTGCCTTATGAAGAAACTCAACAAATAATTGAAAGATGTAAAGATATAATTATTAGAAGGTGTGTGCCTTATGAAGAAACTCAACAAATAATTGAAAGATGTCATGAATTCTAAATTTGGAGAAAATTTTGGAACAAATAGAACTGCATATAAAATTTTGCAAGCTGGATTTTATTGGCCTATTCTTTTTAGAAATGTTAATGAATATATTAAAACATGTGATCGATGCTAGCGAGTAGGAAATATTTCTAGAAAAAATGAAATGCCTCTAAATTACACATTTGAAGTTGAAATTTTTTATGTGTGGGGATCAGATTTTATGGGACCATTTATGCTCTCATTTGGAAAGTTATATATATAACTTGTTGTTGATTATATGTCCAAATGGATTGAAGTTGTTGATGTACCTAAATGTGATGCTCAGAGTGTTTGTACATTTTCAAAAAAAAAATATTTTTACAAGATATGGAATGCTAAGAATAATTATTACAGATGAAGGATCTCATTTTAGGAATAAGAGAATCAAGAAATTGATTTAAAAAAATGATATAATGCGTAGATTCTCTACTGTTTATCATCCTCAGACCTGTGGTCTAGCAGAGATATTAAATCATAAAATAAAATAAATTTTAGAAAAAGCTATAAATCCTTATAAATTGGATTGATCTGCTAGATTAGATATTGCATTATGGGCATATATAACTACTTATAAGACTCATATCCCGTATAGACTTATTTTTGGAAAGCATGCCACTTACTAGTAGAATAGGAGCATAAAGCATTTTGGGCTATTAAGAAATTTAATTTTAATCTAAAAGATGCTGGTGAGAATGTTTTGCAACTCAATGAACTTGAGGAGATTAGAAATGAAGCATATGATAATGCGAAAATCTAATTTATTACAACTCAATGAACTTGAGGAGATCAGAAATGAAGCATATGATAATGCAAAAATCTACAATTCAATGAACTTGAGAAGATTATAAATGAATTATATGATACTGCAAAAATCTATAAAGAGAAAATGAAAATATGGCATGATCGGAAGATTATTAAAAAGAAGTTCAAACATGGACAAGAAGTTTTATTATATAATACAAGATTAAAACTATTTCAAAGAAAATTGAAATCCAGATGGTTAGGACCATTTAAAGTGATTAAGTATATCATTATGGAACTCTTATTATTAAATATCCTAAAAAGAGGAAGATATTTAAAGTTAATAGACATTGATTGAAACATTATTATGAAGGACACATGTCACAATTTAAAGAAATTTTGATATTAAATCATCTTGATTAAATAATGGTACGTCAGGCTGACGACCTTAAACCAAGCGCTTTGTAGGAGGTAACCCATATATAAATCTATATATATCTATATATTACTATTTTGTTTAATAAGTGTTTTTAGGAAATAATAATATTTTTGAATCCTACACAATTTTATATATCATAAATTAAGATAAATATTGGTATTGGAGGAAAAATTTGGAATCAAATTGAACGAAAAAATAAATGACGCGATTATCGCCTCTAGTATGTGGACCATGGCACCGATAGCGCCATTGAAAGAGTCGAAGGCATCCCGGGCAGTTTCGCGCGTTCAATGTGAATGCGGCGGACTTTAGCGGGATTGCGTTCCTAAATAACTTCCGAGAGGTGTTTTTAAAGGTCTAAAAACTACCTTGGACGACAAGAAACTTTCAAATTTCAAATTCCATGGCTTCCAATTCCAAAAATACTTCAGGGTATGGAGTTTTTAATAAAATGAAAGTTTATTAGTTTTAGCGTGCAGAGATTATACGACAAAGTCATTACAAAAAAAGACTTATCAAGGAGAGAGGCTTTGTCAATCATGGATTGAGAAATCGAAGTTCACATATTGAAAAAACCATTTTACATAATCGTTGGGAAGTTCTATGCTACACTATCGCTGCAGTTGTTGTACCGGTGGTAAAGGAATTCTATGCTAATTTACATGGAATTACCCAAGGAGTCGTCTTCATTTTTGGTAAGGTTGTACCATTCATTATACAAATTTTATCCCAACGAGAGATATGATGCAAGATGTATATAACTTTCTAACGGATGAAAATGAAAATTGGGAAATCATAGATGAGGGATATGTTAGTCTCTCTACTTCACTACTTAATCCAATATGAAAACAATGGCATTTCTTCATATCTGCAAAATTACTCCCTACCATGAAGATTGGTAGAGTTACAAGAGAAAGTGTCATTTTAAACTATTGCATTCAAATGGAAAAGCTCATTGATGTGGGATCAATTATTTTCAAATCCATTATGGGTATTATTATAAATGGGTCAATATATGGACTTGGGCATCCTTCCACAATTTTCTTACTTTGCAATCAATCTCAAGTGCGATATGAAAGATGGGAGAAAGTATTATTACCTTGGGAGCCCATGATTCCTATTGAAGACAATTATATTGGGAATGAAAATGAAGCATTAGATATTATTTTGAATCATTCATCACATGTTTCAACACCATTAATGCCACAAACAGTTGGAAATTCAATAAATTTGGAGAAGAAAATGAAGAAAATAGAAAGAGGACTTCAGAGTATTATGAATGCAATAAGAAATCTCAACTACCTTTTTAATCACCTAGATTGGAGGATGAAGGAGAAGTTTAATCATACTGGAACAATTGAAGCAGAATTGGTGCAGATGTTCAAGAAAAATGAATGGATCGATGAAAATTTGACTGATCGATTCCCGTACCAACCCTTTTATAATTTGTATGTCTATTACTAGTCTATGGGAGATATTAGAGGAGGAGAAAGTACTGAAGATGAAGTAGAATAATTAAAGAAGTTGGACTCTCTACTACTTTAAAGTAATTATGTTTTTAATGTGATTGTGTGGATTTACTTTACATTACTTTACTTTACTTTGCTTTAGAACTCTATTAACTTTGATTGTGTGTATAATTTTGTGTCAGCATTTTAGTGTTGTGGCTGGATTTTGACGCTGAATTATAATTTAGTTTGCTTTATGTATGTGAAAGTGTGATTAGAAAAATGTATTTGTAAAAAGTATATTTACATATATAAAAGTTAGTTTGGTGTTTTTTTAAGAAAATGCATGTTTGTAAATTAGTTTAAGATGAAAATTAGTTTTCAAAAATACTAAATAGACTTTGGAGTAAATTGAAAGAGAGTTGAAAATTGCAAAAATAAAAATTTGAAAAAAAGATTTTTTTTATGGCCACTAGCGTCGACGGCGCCGGCATGGGTGCCGACAGCACCCTCGACTTGAAAACCACCCAAACCCCTTAAAATTTGTGATTTTCATAATAAAAATGCTATTTTTACCTTTTGGTCACCTTCAACCTCCAGTTTTTGCACCTAGGGCTTGCTATTGTTCAGATTTGAGGAGATTTTAAGGCAAACGAAGTTTGGATTTCGTCTTCTCTAGGTAAGAGCTACACTTTGAACTCTAAATTTTTTATTTTCACCAAGGATTTATCTTACATTGCCGAGATCCAAAACCTTTAAATTTTTTAAGAAGATTTTAAGAAAATTCTTTGGTGAAGAACTCTTACTTAGTAGATTTAAGTTTAAAACGTCCACATTGTGATTTTCAGAATTCTTGGGAATTTATTTGGATTTTATCAAATTTTTCGTAGATTACCATGGCACCAAGAATGAGCAAGGGAAAGAGAAAGGTGGATTTTGATGATCAAAAGTTTGTTAATTACAAGGCCAACATTTGTTTTAATAGTCTACTTACAACTAAGAAAGTAATTCCGGATCGATGATTTAAAAATTTGGGTGGAGAAGTCGAAAGACTAATCAATGCTCGATAGTGGGAGAATTTTTGTTACTTTACTGTCGAGGCTATTATTGGTATAGTGATGGAGTTTTATGCCAATTTTAAGGAAACTTCTAAAGACTGTGTGTTTGTTGGTGGGAAAATGGTGAAATTTACTCTAAGGAAAATTAAAGAATTTTATCAATTAAATTATGTGTATAGCTGCCAGTACAAATCATTTTCTGCTACAAATGAGGCCTTAGATAAATTTATTTCTTTTCTTACTGATGGAAGAGGAGCTTGGAAGGTGAGGAATAATGTTAAGGTAAACTTTCCTCTTTCTATGTTAAATGTAGTATCTAAGACCTGGCACTACTTTATTTCTAGTAGAATCATACCAACAAATCATTATAATGAAGTTACAAAGGATAAAGTCATCTTAAACTTCTGTATCCAGCAGATGAGAAGGATAGATTTAGGCTCTATTGTTTATAGAAACACTCGTTATATTGCTTTAGGAGAGACTAATGGTGGTTTAGCACACCTTGCCCTGATCTTCACACTATGTGAACATGCAGGAGTTGATTTTAGAATGGATGAGGAGAGGATTGAACCTCTAAAACCTATTGGACCTGCCAATATTAAGACTTATGAATCTCATGTTGGATGGAGATCTAGAAGTAGGACCAGGGATATTCCTTCTACTTTAAATACTACTACTTCTAGTACCTCTACTCTCCAGGAACTTATGGAGCATGTGATGATCCAACAAGGAGATATCTTGAGAATGAAAAGTAGAATGGAAAATATGGAGGCCATAAATGAACACAATGATGGTTTGATAGGATAAAAGTTAGAATATAATGGTACATGAGGGGTGATCACTCAGTTCAGTTCCTACTCATCTTATTTTGACCCCGTATTGTTGACCTCACTTTTAGTGATCTTAAAATAACATCCATAGACAAAATTCAACTTGGGAAATCTTATGGCTTATGATTCTCAAACATATTCAAAGACTTGGAAATGATCATTATGATCATCAAGATAAAGAGTCTACCAACATTGAATTCTTTGGACATATTTAGGGTCATTAAAACCCTAAGAATTGAAATAACCCTCAAAGTACTCTATTTTGGAGCTTAACCATGACAATACCCTAAAATGATCAGATCTGTGGAGATAAACCTAACCTGGTCAAATTTTGACTTAATGATTACCATAACGATCATAAAGTCAACAATGACACTTAATTGACTATAGTGGTCAACTTGACCCAAATGGTCAAACTTGGTCAAAATTGTTAATCCATGACCTAATGACGACCACATTGACTACATTGTTCAACCCTTGATCTACAGAGTCAAAATTTATCAAAATAGTCAATCCAGGACTCAATGACCACCACGTTGACCCAAGGACAACCCCATTGACCACCAGGTCAATCCAAACATTAAATTGATCAAATTTGACTTATTTTGATCAATTTAAGACATTTAAATGGTCAAACAAAACCATCTAGTCAACTTGGGTCAAATCCAAGTTTTTCCATCAAAACCAATCATCCCATGACTAATCCAACCAACAAATGGTCAAATTAGTCATTATAAATACCCTTGGACCCACAACAGTCAACGTTGCTCAAACATGGTCAACCAAGTCAATTTTGGTCAAATTCGCCATATTGATCAAAATTTGATATTTATATCAAAATATTTTTATTCTCTTAATTAATTATTTATTTATTTAATTAAATGAGAATAAAATTAAAGACCATTAGACCTAGGGTTTAAATAAAAATTATGGTTTAAGCTCATGGTATAACAAATTCATGGTAAACTTAAAACCATATTTTAAATTTAAATCCTAAATTCAACTCATGAGGGATCATTAATGGTTCACCCATGACCCATGGAATCTCTTATAATAACCCACAACCCATAGGAAATTTTATGAGCCACCATGGTTAGCCTAGGTTAAAGCTCATGATGACATTATTGTAAAGGGATAAAGAGGTGTCATCTCTTTATAAATGGCTTAAGGAATGGCTTAGTTGAGTCACCACTCACCTCAATCATTCTCTAATGAAGAAAAGATTTCTCTAAGCTCCATCCCATTCCTAATTAAAGCCATAATGAACATGATGAACATTACATTAAAAAAAATTAAGAGAAAAGGGATATGTGTTACCCCACCCACAAATACATTGAATGACCAGTAGAACTCATATGGTGAAGGTTGATTCAAGCCAATGAAGCTGCCTTATCTGCCACCCAAGTTAGCCAATGTGGGGGGCCAAAATTTGAGTTCAATTATCAATTTAAATGGAAATCCATGGATATAATGCATTGGAAGCTATCTCCTTAATTATTTTCTGGCAAGGATACTCATCCACAAGCTAGATACAGCCTCCATCTCCTTCCCCAAATGAACTTAAGTTCCATAGCCACCACGAATGGATATAAATTGGACCAAACCCGTTAGCTACAAAGGAAAAGACCAAATTACATTACTCAAACTTAAATAATCCCAACAAAAAACTTCTCCACCATTCCATAGGAAATTGATGTCCTCCAAAATCAAGCCTTCAAATTCATTACTCTCTTCTAATTTAGCCATCCTGAAATCACCAAAAGCAGGACACTCTTCGGGTATAACAAAACCCAACCCAATCATCAAATTAACACCTTCTACACCTTCCCTGAGGTGCACAAAGAAGATTCCAATCAAAATTGGATCTTCCCATGACCTCTGACCTGGTTCCACATCAAGTTGTGAGCCACTTTTGGTGAACTTTTGCTTGGACACAATTTCACCTCAAATCTGACCTACAAGGAGCTTCGCAAGCACCTAACCGCTGATCTTGTCAAATTTTATTGAGGTTTCACCTCATCAAACCAAGGTATGGCCAAATTAACCTAATTTTCATTCGGTTTGGACCTTTGTGAAACGAAGAAATTAGAAACCACTACAAGCCCGTATGGATGTGTTTGTTTTACCATAATGAAGCTTATGGATCAATCTCAATGAAGTTTCATCAAGATTCGAGCAAGATCTTGGCTTAAATCATGGACGGTCCATGGGAAACAGATATTTTAGGAAGATGACAGGATGCCGTCCATTTTTACGTATTAAAAATGGACGGCCAAGATTCTGTCGAACTGCGGTTTTGTTCGTACAAAAGGATTTAAAATCCCAGATTACGTGGCTGCCTGTGTGGAAATCTTGCCCAATCAAACGACGCCACATAGGCCTTTGACCAGTACGAGGATACAGCCAGCGTATATGTGGATAAGTAAGAAAATTTAAATTTTCTTATTTAATTAAATCCTGAAATCTTGAAAAATTCATATCTTGACACAGAAAAATCAAAAAAATAAAATAATAATACCTCTAAACTCAGAACAATGAATAGAATGTTTTAGACATAAAATTAGAATTTAATTAATTATATTTAATTTTTAATTAATTATATTTAATTTTTAATTAATTAATTACTCTATGGAGTAATTTAATTATTAAAAATTATTTATAATCTTAACAATTCTGAAAATTTTAGGGAATTATCTATAAGTCCTTAAGAACTTGTCATATTTTTCCCAAGGCCAGGAAATCTCTCTAAACATCTATTTTTTAATTCCTTTCAAAATTTATAATTATTTTTAAAATAAATATAAAAATTGAGTTGGAAATTAAAATTAGAAATGGTTTGAAAACATAGAGTGACATTCCTAAAACTCAAAAAGACAAATTTTAGCCATTTAAAAATTATAAAATGACATTTTATCGTTTAGGATTTTAAAAAATGGTAATTAAAAAAAATTAATTACATTTAAAACCCTAAAATGAAGAACCATAGACTTGGTTCATCCTACCTTGAGCTAAGTCAACATCTTTACGTTCAAACCCAAGTGGACCTAACTCAAATCTCGACTTGCGAAGCCCTAATTAGGTCTAAAGACATTAATTAGACTTAATTAAATTAAGTTAAACCTTAATCATGTTGGGTTTGGCTTAGTAAACCTCAATCAGGTCTACTCCCTTATTAGACCTGATAAAATATTTTAAGCCTTACCCAAATTAGGTTTAATTAAACTTAATCTAATTAGACCTAACCCCCAATAAGTTTAATTAATCAATTAAACCTTACACAAATTAGGTTTAATTAACCTTAATTTAATTAGACTTAACCCCTAATAAGTCTAATTAATCAACTAAACCTTACCCAAATTATTTTTAATAAACCTTAATCTAATTAGACTTAACCCCTAATAAGTCTAATTAATGAATTAAACCTTACTCAAATTAGGTTTAATTAACCTTAATCTTATTAGAATTAACCCTCAATAAGTCTAATTAATCAATGAAACCTTACCCAAATTAGGTTTAATTAACCTTAATCTAATTAGACTTAACTCCTAATAAGTCTAGTTAATCAATTAAACCTTACCCAAATTAGGTTTAATTAAACTTAATTTAATTATACTTAACCCCTAATAAGTCAAATTAATCAATTAAACCTTTCCCAAATTAGGTTTAATCTAATTAGACTTACCCAAATTAGGTTTAATTAACCTTAATCTAATTAGACTTAACCCCTAATAAGTCTAATTAATCAATTAAACCTTACCCAAATTAGGTTTAATTAACCATAATCTAATTATACTTAACCCCTAATAAGTCTAATTAATTAATTAAACCTTACCTAAATTAGGTTTAATTA
Organism: Phalaenopsis hybrid cultivar; assembly: GCA_002079205.1. NCBI lineage: Eukaryota > Viridiplantae > Streptophyta > Magnoliopsida > Asparagales > Orchidaceae > Phalaenopsis > Phalaenopsis hybrid cultivar. The sequence goes on from JXCR01144486.1 coordinate 252,158, forward strand.
ACCTTAATTTAATTAGACTTAACCCCTAACAAGTTTGATTAATCAATTAAATCTTACCCAAATCAGGTTTAATTAACCATAATAAGTTAATCCAAACATTAGGTTCAACCCACATTGAACCTAAATTAACCAAAACCTAACTTGAGTTTAACCTAACTTGAACTCAAGTTAACCCAAACATTAGGTTCAACCTACATTGAACCTAAGTTAACCAAAACCTAACTTGAGTTTAACCTAACTTGAACTCAATTTAACCCAAACATTAGGTTCAACTTACATTGAACCTAACTTAACCAAAACTTAACTTGAGTTTAACATAACTTGAACTCAAGTTAACCCAAACATTAGGTTCAACCCACATTGAACCTAAATTAACTAAAACTAAGCTAACTTGAACTTAAGTTAACCCAAAAAATAGGTTCAACCCACATTGAACCCAAATTAACCAAAACCTAACTTTAGTTTAACCTAACTTGAACTCAAGTTAACCCAAACATTAAGTTCAACTTACATCGGGCCTGACTTGAGTTAATCTAAGTTAACTCAAACTTAAATTCAACCCATATTGATTTGAGGTTTGATTTAACTTAAATTTAAGTTCCAATTTAGATTCATTTGACAATGAATCTAAAATTCCTAAGTTGACAATGAAAGTTTCAAAGTAGACTTAATTAAAATCTCTAGGTTAATTTGAACATCCAATCAAAGCCTTCAAATAATGACAATAAATTGAATTTTCTAATAAAAACTTATTTCTATAGGTTTGCTGAAGATATCAGTAAAATCTCGCTTTAGATTTTCTTTGCATGTTATAGGGTGTGCTAACTCTATTTTGCAGGAGGATATTCAAAAGCAGGATTTCAAAACTAAATGACAAAATGATAAGAAAACAAAATAAAAGGACATAAAGAAAATAACAAAAATAAAAACTTTTAGGATAGCCTCAAAACCTAAGACTTTTAGGATAGCTATAAAACTTAAACTTTGCAACATAACATTAAAATGACATAAATTGACATTCCCTTAGGATTGAACAATTGTTGTTCACGACCTTGATGTTATTTTGACATCAAATTTTTCTTGAAAATGAGTGTTTGACGTTAATCATGAGTGTTCTTAGATAATTTTAATTATCTAAGATGTAATTAGCTATAAGAGCTTGCTCCTATAGGAGAATTAAAGGACCTAAACAGAATCTCTGGTTACGAAATTTTCTTGGAAAACTTTAGTAATGACATATTCTAAGGATTTCCAGTTTAGGTTTATCACCTAATATTTTCTTTATCTATCTTCTACATTCTTAGCCCTTATCCTTTTATTTTCTGGGTTTATTTCTAAGGATTCTTGACATAATCTGAATAGAATAAGTTATTCAGAAATTAGGGTAAAGAGATAGATAATTAGAGTGGTGACTCCTCAAACCAATAATATCAAACACTTTGTGTCCCTCTTGGCAGTGACCTCATTGTCATAAGTTCTGATTGCCACCAAGTTAACCAAACTTAAAATTTTAAAATATATTGAATCTAAATCAAACCTTTAACTTAGGTTTAACCTAAATTGAACCTAACTCAACAGCAACTTTAGGTTCAACCCAAATTGAACCTAACTCAACTTCAAACTTAGGTTAAATCTTACTTGAACTCAAGTTAACCAAACCTTAGGTTCGACATATACTAAGTCAATTTTAAGAAGGAATGCTATACGACTTATATCCTATCTCAAAGAAAAGGCTAAAGGAAACACCATGTTTCTTAGATAAGGAGAGAATGGATATCATACCATCTCTTAGAAATGTCAGATGTCGGTTTGTCGAGTTTAGGAAGGAATGTTATACAACTTACATCCTATCTCAAAGAAGTAACTACTGGAAAGTGATACGCCTAAAATATATAGTATTTTTAGACACATTTTTATACCTATGTTTTAGATATTATGCTTTAATGCAAGGTATTTTTGTGTTTTTCTTTCAGGTACAGGTAAAAAGGTGAAAAGTGCTTAAAGGCATGAAAAAGAATCAAATTTGGAGCAAATAAGTGAAAANTCTGGACACTGAAGGATATGACTTCAGGTTTAAATTTCCATTAATTGCTAATATCATCATCATTTCTTTAATTCTTTCTTCCTGAACCTAAGCAATTAATAACCGACCAAAAGACTTAAGATCGTTGAACTTTTTCTTGAACATAATATCAGAAGAATTNAATCGAAACATTTTTTGTTTTCCAAAGATATTTCTGAGTCAATTAATGACCTACCAAAAGACTTAAGATCGTTGAAATTTTTCTTGAATACAATATCAAAAGAATTTCCTTAAGAGAGCATTTTAAGTTTCATTAATCAGGGGAAACTTGGACACCAATTTTTGATTATACGTCCACCTCAAGCTTCTTCTCAGGGAGACTTTCCTTTTCTTTGATTTTTTTTTTCTTTCTTTTTTTTATTCCCCTTTTCTTCTCTTTTTCTTATTGAGAATTAATATATCTGGTGAGACATATGTTAAAGATTTTGAATGTCTGAATTTAGACACCAATTTTTGATTTTATGCTCACCTCAAGCTTCTTCTCAGGGGATTCACAATTTTTTTTTGCTCCGTTTGTTTTCTGAGAATTACTATATCTGGTGGGATATATGTTAAAGATTTTGAATGTACAAACTCCCCTGACTAATAATCCTCAAATGTTTCTTAAGTTAAATTTTGGGATATTTTAACTCGTTTGAAAGTCAAGACCCAGTCACGTGGCAGGAAAATAAAAGGCTCGTGATATCCCGATTCAACTATTCGTATTTCAATCACACTATCTTATTTTAAAATCAACTTAGGACCCAGTTCGAATTCTTTAAAGTTGATGACTCAGATATTAGGGCATTAATTTCATTCTCCCCTGAAGTCATAGTCTTATCAAAACATCTAAATTTTCTTTGAGGTGATCAGTTTTTTTTTAATATTGCACAATTCTGAACAACAACAAACTCTTTCTTTTCATTAATTGCAGTGGGAGGGATGGGATAGACTAATATTGATCATGCTAATTTCTCATTTAAAAAAAAATAGTAATACAATAGTAGCCAAGAGGCATTTCATTCGTTGGCAGTTGCATAGGAATGGGTTGGAACAAATAAATCGACCAAAATCATATTGATAGAACCTCTTTCAGGTTTCTTTCAAATATTCTTCTGGGATTGTTACGTCCCCATTCTTGAACTTCTCCTCAAGCAAGTCTTTGAAACTGCAACACTCTTCTAAGGTGTGTCCGATGAATCTGTGGTACGGGCAATATCTCGGATGTCCTTTCTTGTTGACCTC
>JXCR01144488.1:4106-15441 GCA_002079205.1 Phalaenopsis hybrid cultivar
CATCAAGTTAGGAGCCGTTTAAGTGATTACTCTGCTCCAACGGGTTCAGAGGAGTGGACCAGCCCTTTTTGTGGTAGGGATCTGTTTATGGTTCCCAGGCAGTATGTGACATCCCCTTCTATGTAGTAAAAATGATGGATTTCAAATGGAATAACGAACATGTGTGTTTGGTTTGCTATTGTCTCTGATGGATGTTTGAGTTTTTATAAAATAATAATTACATATATATCTCTGAAATATAAAGAAAGAAGATGATTTGTTTTTATTGCGTAAATGACATGAAACGTATTTCTGACATGCAGAAGGTTAGAATGGTAAGTTAAGAAAAAAGTTTATTGTTTGGTAGGAAATGATCTTGTGAATGGTACAGTCTTTTAACTATTTGTGAGGAAATATTCTATGCATGTCATTATAGTTCAAAAGGAACATGAAAATGGATCCTAGAGTAGTCGACCGCTTGTAGCCGGTGAATTTATGGAGGAATGTTAGTCATACAATTATACTATGTAATATGAAGCATTATATGTTTCAATTTTATATAAATTATTCTGCTTAAAAGTTTGGGATATAAATCATGCACTCAGATAATTTTCCTTTAACAAAGCGAACTGTTGAATTTACTTGTACCATAATTAAATTATGGAGAATTTGATAAAAATGAAAAATATGGGTTGGGAGTTTACGGTGAATTTTAATTTTTGGTTGAGAATTTGAAGAATGGATGGAAGAGGGCGGTTGATTTGCAAATATCAAGTTTGGGGTGGTCCGTATGTAACTTTTTCTAAAAATTTTGATTGGGGAGGAGTTAAATGCTTATGTTGTGAGCAAATATTAAGTGTGGAATCAATACATACGGATTGGTGATATTTAATGGTATTGTGGTGATATTGCATCATAATACTACCATAATGTCATACAATATCACCAAATTTGTATATGTTCGTATTTATCTCATTCACACATAATATTTTTTCCTAGTTAGAAGTATGACTGCATCGTAATAAATTTGATGTCAATAATTTGAAGTGTTTAGGTAATTTTGGGGTCATAAATTTAGTACTGCATCATATTTTTGATGTGATATTAAATATTTGAGTGAATAACTATCAATGTGTAGGTGTTATATATGCAAATGCATAAAAATTGTATGGTATGTATGTAAATGCCCCTAGATTTTATGATGCTTGATGCGTGCTAAGAAGTTTGTGGCGGTGGAGTAATGAATTATCGTCTCAGCGTTGCACGAGGATTCCACGCACACTCAGATGAAAGCGAATCAACATGTGATGACACCATAAGTTTTTACGTGAAAAACCCGTAAAAGAAAAAAACTGCGGGACCTGTCCCACAGACGGAAAAGGGTTATTAGATTTTCCAAGGTACAACGTCGACTGACAGCGTCTGGGTAACGGTGGTCAACGACAGTTGATGACGGTCTGTGGTGGTCAACGGAGGTCAGCGGAGATCGGCGGTGGTCAACGATGGCCGACAGTAATCGACGGAGGTCAGCAGTGTTCATTGACAGTCGGTGTTGGTCGGCAGTGATTGGAGGTGTTCGATGGTGGCTGACGGTAATCGACGGAGGTCAGCAATGGTCGTTGATCGTCGGCTCTTGTCGGCAGTGAATGGTGATGGTCGACGACAATCGATGACTGTCGGCAGTGGTCGACGGAGATCATCGGTAATCGACGGAGGTCAGCGGTGATCGGCGGTAGTCAATCATAATCGATGATGATCGGTGGTGGTCGACAGAGGTCAGCGGTGGTCAACGACAGTCGAAGACAGTTTACGGTGGTCAGTAGTGATCGACGGTAGGGATAGAGCTGTCAAAAAAGCTCGTTGTTCGCGAACAGTTCGTGTTCGATTCGTCAATGAGTTCGTGTTCGATTCGTTCNCATTGACATGTAAATACAGAAGAATTATGTGTAATACAAACTCCAGATTTCTGCTAAAAGCTACAGCTCTCATCTAAACACAAACGTGAAGAAAAACAAAAAAAAAACATTCCATAAATCCTTATTCAAATAGATTGTAGTTCTAACGGACTAAGAATACAACTTAGCAGCATTTACTTGCATATCACACAATTCTCATATATTTACATATGCAAGACCTAAACTTTAGTAGTTACATACAAGCCACTCAAATATTTGATATTACATCAAAAATACCACTAAAGCATTGATAAGTTTTAACAACAAAATGTTATAATTAGAGCTGTCAAAAAAGCTCGTTGTTCGCGAACAGTTCGTGTTCGGTTCGTCAATGAGTTCGTGTTTGATTCGTTCGATAAGAAAATGAGACGAACATGAACCAATTTTTTTTGTTCGGTTAGTTAAACGAACCAAACACGAAATGCGTTCGTTCGTGTTCGAATCGTTATTGTTTGAAATATAAAATAATAATATATAAAAAATTTATTATATTTTAAAACATTAAATTTTATAAATTATAATATATAATAAAATAATAATANTCTTACGTAACGGTGAAGAGTTGCAGCGAAGAGTTGCGGTGATGAGTTGCAGCGCAAAGTTGCAGAGAAGCGTTGCGGTGCAAAGTTACGACGAAGTGTTGCGGTCCTGAGTTGCAAAGAAGGGTTATGCTNTTTACATAACGGTGAAGAGTTGCAGCGAAGAGTTGCGGTGATGAGTTGCAGCGCAAAATTGCAGAGAAGCGTTGCGGTGCAAAGTTACGACGAAGTGTTGCGGTCCTGAGTTGCAAAGAAGGGTTATGCTTCGAGTTGTCGAGTTGCGGCGAAGTGTTGCTTCGCTGTGTTGCGGTGCAGAACTGCGACGAAGAGTTGTTGCGCCGAGTTACGGTGCATAGCTGCGGCGAAGAGTTGCGGTGAAGAGTTGTTGCGCCGAGTTGCGGTGAGGAGTTGCTGCGAAGAAATGTGGAGTCGAGTTGCGGTGCAGAGGTTAATTAGTGCTTTACTCTTTTGTAGCGTAATTGTTATTGTTAAGTTGTTCGCACCACACATATGCAGTTATTTGCGCCCCCCCCNTCTCTTTAAGATTGAAAATTGTGGTATATTAGATTTAATTTGAAATATTTGTGTGGAATAAATGGTAAAACCAAAGTTTATGTGCTAGATATGTAAATACATAAGATTCGTTACCAAAAAATTCATTGATTCTTTTATTTGTTCTAATGAATAATTGATTAAGAGTACTTAAATGCTGATGTATATAAGATAATATATGCTTGCTTTTAAATATCATAAATTAAAAACATCTTAAGGGCTGCTTGTGTTTTTTTTTTAATCTTTTATTTTTTATTTTATTTATGTTTTGATTTAAATTAAAACATGTTTGATTGAGATAGNTATTAGATTTAATTTGAAATATTTGGGTGGAATAAATGGTAAAACCAAAATTTATGTGCTAGATTTGTAAATACATAAGATTCGTTACCAAAAAATTCATTGATTCTTTTATTTGTTCTAATGAATAATTGATTAAGAGTACTTAAATGTTGATGTATATAAGATAATATATGCTTACTTTTAAATATCATAAATTAAATAATTATCTATTAACATCTTAAGGGCTGCTTGTGATTTTTTTTTAATCTTTTATTTTTTATTTTATTTATGTTTTGATTTAAATTAAAACATGTTTGATTGAGATAGNAATCTTTTATTTTTTATTTTATTTATGTTTTGATTTAAATTAAAACATGTTTGATTGAGATAGTTACTTTTAAAAACACTCAAAACATCTTTTATATATTTTGATTATTTTTAAATACAAATTGATTTATTTTAAAAATAAAATAAAAAATATAAAAATTATATACACTAAAATTAGAAATAATAGTGGTGCCAAACGGACTCTTAATTTTTAAAAGTTAATGTTATTAATTATATATATATATTATAATGGTGCATCTGGGGCATGTCATGTCTGTGTTCTAAAATTTTAATAATAGACATGTCAAACGTTCATTTCGTGTCCATGTTCTCGTATTTGTATCCATACAACATAGATTAAGCCCAACTTCTAATTTTATTATGTGCATATATTTTTAAATTTGTTATTTGATTATTTTTATGTTATTGGAGATCTCTTGAGCTTTTTAGATCTGCGAAGGTGCTAATGATAGGTGGCATTGTTGTGATATCTTTACTTGTTGGAAAATTTACATATATATCTCTCAATTCCTATGTATTTACATTTCTAACACCTAAATTTTAATTTTTCATACATGCTAAGTGCTGTCGAGATGAGAATGATTAGGTGGATGAGTGGCTTTACATTTAGAGAGAAAATTCGAGATAAATATATTTGTGATAGGGTTGGTGTAGCTCTAGTGACAGACAAAATTTGAGAGTCGTCTTAGATGGTTTGGTCACATTAAACGCCGACCATCTGATGATCCAATTAGAAAAGTAGATGTTTTAGATTCGACTTATGTTAAGAAAGGCAGAGGTAGACCTAGGAAAACCCGGGCAAATTGTATAAAAAATGATCTTAATTTATTAGATTTAAATGAAAATATGAATGGAGAAAAAGGGTTCATGTTGTTGTTGTTGTTGTTGCTACCTTACCTTACCCATTCATGAAAAGATGTANTTTAGATGGTTTGGTCACATTAAACGTCGACCATCTGATGATCCAATTAGAAAAGTAGATGTTTTAGATTCGACTTATGTTAAGAAATGCAGAGGTAAACCTAGGAAAACCCTGACAAATTGTATAAAAAATGATCTTAATTTATTAGATTTAAATGAAAATATGACACTAAATAGGATGCAATGGAGAAAAAGGGTTCATGTTGTTGTTGTTGTTGTTGCTACCTTACCTTACCCATTCATGAAAAGATGTATTTCACTTTTAAAATTTAAAATAGTGGTATTTTGTGATGTGATATGAAAGTTTTAGGCTATATAAATATAAAAAAAAATTTAGGTGTTAGAAACGTAAATACATAAGAATTAGGTGGCATATATGTAAATGCCCCCGTTTTTATACCTTTCCATTGTCCATTTTGGATAAGTATTGAGACCTTTTGTTTTTACTCAGTGTAAGGATGGATCTTGGTTTTTATCTTTTGAAATTTGTTGATTTTAAGTGGATGGAACTAATCTCAAACTACCGTTGTGCATGCATTGCTAGTCTCTTTTGTAAATCAACTAATACTGTTCAGTTTTACATCAAAGTTTATGAATTTGTACCAATTTGCAGGTTACTATTATAACCAAGTTCAGATATGTCGCCCGCATCCAAGTCAAAGTCCAAGAACAAGTCCACCCCAAAGGCAGGCAAGGAACAGTTAAAAATTTCACCGAAACCATCTGCCGTGCATTTGAATAGTTGCAATAGTTCACTAGCTGGGTCTACTGATCCAGTTATGGGAACCTTTCAAGCCCTTGAGATGTCATCTTCTTCCTTCCCACCATCTCAGAGCAATGGTCGGTTTGGAACCATAGATGATTTGGATGACCATTCTGGGAGTTCACTGAGTTCAACAGCAGAATATGATTCTTCGTCCAACAACGGTAGCTGCTCCGGCGAGTCGGAGGACCAAAAGGAGAAACTAGCTAACTCACCACCACAAACAGAAACCATTCCAGGTTCCAACCCTAACAAACAAGGCAAGGTTCGCCAAACAAATGAGCGAAAGCACCGAAGACAGAAGGAGAGGCGTGCTCAAGAGTTACACGAGCGCTGCATCTCTTTCCTGACTTCTAGAAAGCTCGAAGCCCTTTCTCACCAGCTTGTTTCGATGGGGTTCCCCTCCGATCGAGCAACCATGGCTGTCATTGTAAATGAAGGCAAGATGGAGGAGTCCGTCGCTTGGTTGTTGCAGGACGGGGACGGGAGTAACAAACAGCAGGTTTCACTTAACTTGGAAGATAAGACCTCCGTTAAGATTGATATCACAGATGAGCTTACCAGAATTGTGGAAATGGAGGTTCGGCACAAATGTTCGAGACAGGATGTTGAAAGGGCCATCGTTGCTTGCGAAGGCGATTTGTTTAAGGCTGATGAGAATTTGAAGGTGTCAAAGCGAACTGTTTCTGCAGCCACTGTGCTCAACTCCGATCAATCTGCTGATTCCATGGAGCTAAATCATAAGGACTCAGCTCCTCATAACAGCGCAATATTGTTAAGAAGTCCCATTAAAGAAATAACACAACAACTGAAGGAATCTGCTAACAGGAACCATCAGCAGGCACCTAAGAGAATATCACTCAAGCTGATGGCGATCACTGATTCATCGCGAACTCAGGCTGCTTCCGTTGATAAAAGGCGGTCAACAACCAGCACTCCGGTATCGTTATCTTCGCCAATTCAGGCTTTTGGATCGGCAGCAAAGCTCCGTGCTGTGAAAGAACCCTTCATTGTCATGCAACGGTCAACTTCTGCTTCTGCAAATAGTGGAACTGGAAAGAGTGGTGCTACAGTACAGCAATCTTACCCTCAAAACAATCTCCAGCAGATTCCATCAGGTCCGGTGGAGTTGCTGGCATCAGCTGGCTGGAGCAGCGGCCGCTCCCAGAATGCACCATCGCCGTTTGCGACGCCGTCTTCTTTAGGACTTTACACCGGCTGGGGTTCTTCTCCTTCATCTGAGTCGTCTCAAAATGATTGGAATAGCTTCGCCCCGCTTCGTGACTACACTTTGATCGATTGGAGCTTAAATCCGATGCCGCGGAAGCCGTCCATGAAAATTGATGTTGTGTCCAACACGTGGTCGACGATGTTTATGAGTGGAAGTTCTATGAATGGTGGAGGTGGTGGTGGTGTTTATCTTCCGGCATTACATCAAGTTAGGAGCCGTTTAAGTGATTACTCTGCTCCAACGGGTTCAGAGGAGTGGACCAGCCCTTTTTGTGGTAGGGATCTGTTTATGGTTCCCAGGCAGTATGTGACATCCCCTTCTATGTAGTAAAAATGATGGATTTCAAATGGAATAACGAACATGTGTGTTTGGTTTGCTATTGTCTCTGATGGATGTTTGAGTTTTTATAAAATAATAATTACATATATATCTCTGAAATATAAAGAAAGAAGATGATTTGTTTTTATTGCGTAAATGACATGAAACGTATTTCTGACATGCAGAAGGTTAGAATGGTAAGTTAAGAAAAAAGTTTATTGTTTGGTAGGAAATGATCTTGTGAATGGTACAGTCTTTTAACAATTTGTGAGGAAATATTCTATGCATGTCATTATGGTTCAAAAGGAACATGAAAATGGATCCTAGAGTAGTCGACCGCTTGCAGCCGGTGAATTTATGGAGGAATGTTAGTCATACAATTATACTATGTAATATGAAGCATTATATGTTTCAATTTTATATAAATTATTCTGCTTAAAAGTTTGGGATATAAATCATGCACTCAGATAATTTTCCTTTAACAAAGCGAACTGTTGAATTTACTTGTACCATAATTAAATTATGGAGAATTTGATCAAAATGAAAAATATGGGTTGGGAGTTTACGGTGAATTTTAATTTTTGGTTGAGAATTTGAAGAATGGATGGAAGAGGGCGGTTGATTTGTAAATATCAAGTTTGGGGTGGTCCGTATGTAACTTTTTCTAAAAATTTTGATTGGGGAGGAGTTAAATGCTTATGTTGTGAGCAAATATTAAGTGTGGAATCAATACACACGGATTGGTGATATTTAATGGTATTGTGGTGATATTGCATCATAATACTACCACAATGTCATACAATATCATCAAATTTGTATATGTTCGTACTTATCTCATTCACACATAATATTTTTTCCTAGTTAGAAGTATGACCGCATCGTAATAAATTTGATGTCAATAATTTGAAGTGTTTAGGTAATTTTGGGGTCATAAATTTAGTATTGCATCATATTTTTGATGTGATATTAAATATTTGAGTGAATAACTAGCAATGTGTAGGTGTTATATATGCAAATGCATAAGAATTGTATGGTATGTATGTAAATGCCCCTAGATTTTATGATGCTTGATGCGTGCTAAGAAGTTTGTGGCGGTGGAGTAATGGATTATCGTGTCAGCGTTGCACGAGGATTCCACGCACACTCAGATGAAAGGGAATCAACATGTGATGACACCATAAGTTTTTACGTGGAAAACCCGTAAAAGAAAAAAACTGCGGGACCTGTCCCACAGACGGAAAAGGGTTATTAGATTTTCCAAGGTACAACGTCGACTGACAGCGTCTTGGTAACGGTAGTCAACGACAGTTGATGATGGTCAGTGGTGGTCAACGGATGTCAGCGGAAATCGGCGGTGGTCAACGATGGCCGACAGTAATCGACGGAGGTCAACGGTCGGTGTTGGTCGGCGGTGATTGGAGGTGTTCGATGGTGGCCGACGGTAATCGAAGGAAGTCAGCAATGGTCGTTGATCGTCGGTTCTTGTCGGCGGTGAATGGCGATGGTCGACGACAATCGATGACTGTCGGCAGTGGTCGACGAAGATCATCGGTAATCGACTGAGGTCAGCGGTGATCGACAGTAGTCAATGATAATCGATGATGATCGGTGGTGGTCGACGGAGGTCAGCGGTGGTCAACGACAGTTGAAGACGGTTGACGGTGGTCAGTAGTGATCGACGGTGGTCGACTGTGGCGGTGGTCGACAGAGGTCGGTGATGATTGATAGAGGTCGGCGGTGGTCGTCGACGGTCGGTGGCGGTCAACGGCAGGATGATGTTGGACTTAAGCTCCTTCTCAAATCCTTAAGTTCTCTCTCAAGTTTTTACCTTCATGTGAGTGATGAGGCTCTATTTATGTGTTCTGAGTGCAATTAATACAGGAATATAAACTATTTTGAATGGATGGTTCAGAGAGCTTCCCATGATCAGATGATGTTTGATGGACATTTGAATGTCTTAACGATGTCGGAATTGAGCAATCTTGAGCTCGTTGGATTCGTTTTGTCGAGATGCTTCATTCAACTATGAACTCGCTAGATTAAACATCTGTTTGACCTTTCAAATGTCTCGAGAAATCCTCAAAATATGGTTTAATGATTTGATCTGATTTGGATTGGACTAGTTTTTATATCATTGGATCTGTCTCATAGTCGGTCAGTTTGAATATAAGTTTACTGAAATCAGAGTTATGAATGACTCTTAATTGAAGTTTGAATATTTCTTGCTCAAAAGGTTGCCACAAAATCCGTGTCATATGATGAAAATTTATTTATAGCGTTTCAGTTGTCCCCCTATTTTTGGGCTAGATCAATTTCATCGTCCAAAAAATATCAATACTCGAAACACTCCATCTTTATTATATATATATATATATATNCTCAAATCCTAAAGTTCTCTCTCAAGTTTTTTCCTTCATGTGAGTGATGAGGCTCTATTTATGTGTTCTGAGTGCAATTAATACAAGAATATAAACTATTTTGATTGGACGGTTCAGAGAGCTTACCATGATCGGATGATGTTTGATGGACATTTGAATGTCTTAACGATGTCGGAATTGAGCAATCTTGGGTTCGTTGGATTCGTTTTGTCAAGATGTTTCATTCAACTATGAACTCGCTAGATTAGACATCTGTTTGACCTTTCAAATGTCTCGAGAAATCCTTCAAATGTGGTTTAATGATTTGATCTGAGCTTGATCTGACTTGGATTGGACTAGTTTTTATATCATTGGGTCTGTCTCATCGAGTCGGTCAGTTTGACTATAAGTTTACTGAAATCAGAGTTCTGAATGACTCTTAATTGAAGTTTGAATATTTCTCGCTCAAAAGGTGCCTCAAAATCCGTGTCATATGATGAAAATTTATTTATAGCGTATCAGTTGTCCCCCTATTTTTGGGCGAGATCAATTTCATCGTTCAAAAAATATCAATATTCGAAACACTCCATCTTTATTATATATATATTTTTTTACGCTTTGACAGCTTTTGCTAATCCTTTAATTTGCTTTGATAATCCTTTTAATACACGCATAAGTAATATTATTGCATAACTGATTATGGGAATGACAAACGACGGAGACGGAAGAGGCTGAAGCGGGATCGGCGAAAAGGCTTGAGCCGAAGTGCAGGAAGCCGAAGTGGAAGCCGGCTGTAGGGAGCAGAAGGGTTATTTTATTTATTTTAATAATGAGTATTTAATAATTCAAATTCTTTTTCAGCCTATAAAATAGGTTTGAAAGTGAGGGTAGAGGTGAAGGGCTCATTTGAGAGCGTTTTCAAAATGCCACCATTTCGTTTGAAAAAGACGTTCGCGTGAGACATTTTGAAAACACTCCGTTCTCTTATCGCGATTCTCTTAAGGGAGCGTAATCTGGCCAGGAGCTCCGTTCCGCGTATGCTTCTCGCGTTCAGGGTTATTTTTCCCGTGCTGTCCTTCCCGTCTATCCCCCTTGCCCTCGACCTTCCCGTCTCGTCATTTATGTCTCGACCTCGCCCGAAGCTTACGAGGTTGTGATCCGCAATATGAGGTATTTTTTTGNCCAAATATTTTCCCTGAAAGTGAGGGTAGAGGTGAAGGGCTCGTTTGAGAGCGTTTTCAAAATGCCACCCTTCCGTTTGAAAAAGACGTTCGCGTGAGACATTTTGAAAACGCTTCGTTCTCTTATCGTGATTCTCTTAAGGGAGCGTAATCTGGCCAGGAGCTCCGTTCCGCGTATGCTTCTCGCGTTCAGGGTTATTTTTCCCGTGTTGTCCTTCCCGTCTATCCCCCTTGCCCTCGACCTTCCTGTCTCGTCATTTATGTCTCGACCTCGCCCGAAGCTTACGAGGTTGTGATCCGCAATATGAGGTATTTTTTTGACCTCACACTCTCGCCCTTCCCGATATCCCTCTCCTTCCTTCCCGCGAGGTCGTATTCGACCCTCTCACAGTAATTTTTGTTCCTATGGTCGTTAGAAATAAAACATTAGAATTTTATGTTGCAGAATGTTTGATTTACTGTAAAATAATTAGGATCATTTTCCGTTGTTCAAAATTTTCATGCTTTGGAATTTTACCATTTTTATTGCGGTTGAAATGCTTGGGAATTTTACGTTGATTTGAATGATGCTTTGAATGANGAAATAGTTAGGATCATTTTCCGTTGTTCAAAATTTTCATGCTTGGGAATTTTACCATTTTTATTGCGGTTGAAATGCTTGGGAATTTTACGTTGATTTGAATGATGCTTTGAATGATGGGGGAATATTGAATGCAAGAATGCTTGGGAAGATTTTCATTTCCCTGGATCGGTTGAAATGAAAAATAGAGAATTTTCATTAACCTAACACTGTATGCTTTGTTATTTATATTGGTGCATTTACATGAATAACACATTTTATATGCTCCTCTTTATTATAATTGGACATTTACATGCCCAAGCATTCCCGCATAGCCAAATTTATGCCAG
>JXCR01144488.1:17397-37809 GCA_002079205.1 Phalaenopsis hybrid cultivar
GTCTAAATAAAATGTGAGAATATAACTCTACTATAATTGTGCCCGAGACGTCGACGTGAACGACCTTTCAAGACTGCAGTGAAGGTTGTCCCTCGGCCTTGAAGAAGTTGTGACATTTTTTTGTGTCTGAATAGGATGAGAGAAGACAACCCCACTACAATCGTGCTCAGGACGTTGACGTGAACAACCTTTTGAGATTGCAGAGAAAGTTGCCCCCACATTGAAGAATGCTTTTGAGATGACCTTCAAGATGCAAATAAGATTCTTTTGTCAATTGCATGATCTACATCATCTGGAAATGAAGTAGGGATCCAACGTCTCAAAGCTGAAGGCAATGCTAAATGGTGCTTCATTTCCTACAGACGGCGTCAAACTGGTGCGTGCTAGAAATTTGTGGCGGTAGAGTAATGANTATGATCTACATCATCTGGAAATGAAGTAGGGATCCAACGTCTCAAAGCTGAAGGCAATGCCAAATGGTGCTTCATTTCCTACAGACGGCGTCAAACTGGTGCGTGCTAGAAATTTGTGGCGGTAGAGTAATGATTTATTCTCTCAGCATTGTCTGAGGATTCAACACACACTTAGATGAAAGGGAATCAACATGTCATGACACCACAAATTTTTACGTGTGAAACCCGTAAATGGAAAAAACCACGGGGCCTAGCCCAGTTATAAAAATTCACTATAAGTTGATGATTACTGAGACTCATTGTCCCACATATGGGAAATAGTTACTAGATTTTCCAAGGTACAACATCGACTGTGGCGTCTGGTTAACTGTGGTCGACGACAGTTGATGATGATCGGTGGTGGTTGACGGAGGTTGTTTTCATTCGTTTTTCTCTCTTTTATTTTAAAAGGATTCGTCAGCGTGTCGATCTTTGTATACTTCTCCCATTCGAATAAATCTTCATTCTGAATCAGATCAATTATTCGAAGAGAGAGAAACTGAATAAAAAGGAACATACGACAAAGCGACAAACAAGAAAAAACATAAAACGTGGAGTCTACGTGCGGTAAACCTTGTAAAGATAGGTTAAGAGTGTCTACCAAACATGATTGGGTGAAAGCACCTTAAATCAATATCCGCAAAAGAATACCTAAGTAAACTACCAAAAACCAGATAGTCAGGTATAGGTGACTGTTTTGGGGTCAAGAGCACTCCCAATAGGACATATCCNTGGTAAACCTTGCAAAGATAGGTTAAGAGTGTCTACCAAACATGATTGGGTGAAAGCACCTTAAATCGATATCCGCAAAAGAATACCTAAGTAGACTACCAAAAACCAGATAGTCAGGTATAGGTGACTGTTTTGGGGTCAAGAGCACTCCCAATAGGACATATCCCTCTTGGTTAATTACATCCTGGGGGGTACCCAAGAATACTCTCGATAAAAGGAGTTTTGCTTGGATTAACGTGAATTGGGAAAATAGGTACGCAAAGGAAGGTTATTCAGTGTAGGAACAATCTCGATGCTTAAAAGCTCGCGCTAAGTCATCTGACAAAGAGTGAGTCTCTCACATCCTAAATGGGTAGCGACTCATCGGCACGCGGGGCCTACGGAATAACCTAAATCATCTTAACGGGGATATCTCAACACGTCAAAACACGTCCAGATCATAAAGGTAGAGGACAAATTGTGGTATCCCCAATTGGTGGTAGCTCATCGGCATCGGGCCGTCAAGGTGATATTAACAAAGTCAATGATCGACAGGGCTCAAAAGGGGCTCAATAAGAGGAAGGTAGAGTGATCCTAAAAGCTAGAGGTAATTGGGTCGAGGTACCGCAAACCTGTCATACACAGCTACTAGGACCCTAAGCCTACATGGTCGTGAAGGTAGTCGACCCAACACGTTCTGAGGTTATAGGTAAGCAATCTGTGAATTGCCTCGTCCATGGGAATCTCGGTAGCCCTAAGGTCAAATGAAAAAAAAACTCTATCTTATGACTATCAGTTAGAGCTCTAAAAGGTGAGACTTATACATGTCAAAGTAGCAATGATGCCTCAGGAGAGAAAAGAGAGTGGAGGTTCAACTACAAAACTGGAAACACTCCCAACAAAAGGACTTATACCCCGTCCGAGTCGGGGAGTCTTCTAACACCCTAGGCGCACTAGACAACCACCTATAAAAAGGCATGTTGGGTCAGTCAGGTTGAAGAAGCACGGAGACTCTTTTTCAGGACATGCAAATATGAATGTAGTTATCTGAAGCGGTTCTTAAGATTATAGAGGCCCTATTAATATATGTAGAAAAGTAAATATTGCAAATTTTAAATCCTGAATATTTTAATCCTAAATTTTAATTAACTTGAATATTTTATTTAGGATTTGTAGAAAATTACAATTTTAGTGTCCTTAATGATCCTATGTTGAATCGTGAAATCCCAGGTAAACCACAGAAAAAAAACAAAAAAAACACATGCAAGTGTAGATATGCAATATGATGCAAAAAATAAAAAATAAAGCAAGCCAAATAAAATAGTAAACAGGCCAGCGCTGTTGGGTCGGCAACATATCCCATAAAAGAAAAAATGCGGCTGAACTCCGCATATATATTCTCGGTCCTAATTCTATACATCAATATAAAATGCAGAATTAAGTTACGAGGCACGAGCATCTGCTCCTGATCCCNTTGACTATCAGTTAGAGCTCTAAAAGGTGAGACTTATACATGCCAAAGTAGCAATGATGCCTCAGGAGAGAAAAGAGAGTGGAGGTTCAACTATAAAACTGGAAACACTCCCAACAAAAGGACTTATACCCCGTCCGAGTCGGGGAGTCTTCTAACACCCTAGGCGCACTAAACAACCACCTATAAAAAGGTATGTTGGGTCAGTCAAGTTGAAGAAGCACGGAGACTCTTTCTCAGGACATGCAAATATGAATGCAGTTATCTAAAGCGGTTCTTAAGATTATAGAGGCCCTATTAATATATGTAGAAAAGTAAATATTGCAAATTTTAAATTCTGAATATTTTAATCCTAAATTTTAATTAACTTGAATATTTTATTTAGGATTTTGTAGAAAATTACAATTTTAGTGTCCTTAATGATCCTATGTTGAATCGTGAAATCCCAGGTAAACCACAGAAAAAAAACAAAAACACATGCAAGTGTAGATAAGCAATATGATGCAAAAAATAAAAAATAAAGCAAGCCAAATAAAATAGTAAGCAGGCCAGCGCTGCTGGGTCGGCAACATATCCCATAAAAGAAAAAAGGCGGCTGAACTCCGCATATATATTCCCGGTCCTAATTCTATACATCAATATAAAATGCAGAATTAAGTTACGAGGCACGAGCATCTGCTCCTGATCCCCTCCATGTGGTTCCCGCGCCAAACACATTGGAACTCGTGCTCATATCTTATTTCTGCCACGGGACTCTCTTAGACTCTAAAAGTACATAGAGAAAAGAAAATGACTCAATCCTGCATGAAAATAAGTGTCAGCGGGAAAGCTCACATGCAAATAATGTATCATGAGTTGTACCTTAAAAGTGAGGGAGCTAAATAGCACCTGCAAGTAAAAGGGTCAGGAATCATCACATGCTCCCCCATATCAGTACCTGTGTGTGTGCATATAAATAGGCATAGTTCCTTGTAGAAGAACACCCTAACACACTACCATACATATACAACATACAACACACCACAAGCACAATGCAAAAGAAAAATGTTTGGCTAAAGCAACTAATCCAACAGAGAACAATAACCATGCATCAAAATGATTACCTAACACCCTAAATCCTAGCCTAGCACACCATCTAATGAAAAGTGTGTCAACCTAGTATTTAAGTTTGCGGTAAGTATGTGTATAATATGACTTTTACGGGGTCTCCATATCGCCCACATCCAAAAGATTCGAAGAACTAAAGGGTGTCACGAAGAGGGGTGACACAAGCTAGATCTATTAGATCTTTAGCATAGTCATACTCGTGTTAATCCCGATGACTTAACTTGCATTGCTCATCGGGATCAACCCAACAAGCAATGCTCGTTAAGGCATCGCGGTCGACACGGGGTCGCTCTCCTAACGAGCCTAGCTTGCTACCAATGCAAACATGCAAATACAAATGCAGACAATCATGTGACAGAAGTGATGTGTGTACCATGGGGCAATGACTCAAGAAAAGATTGGCATACCGTGTAGGCAACGACCCAAACAAATGGGTGTGTCATGGAGNGACATCAAAATGATTACCTAACACCCTAAATCCTAGCCTAGCACACTATCTAATAAAAAGTGCGTCAACCTAGTATTTAAGTTTGCGGTAAGTATGTGTATAATATGACTTTTACGGGGTCTCCATATCGCCCACATCCAAAAGATTCGAAGAACTAAAGGGTGTCACGAAGAGGGGTGACACAAGCTAGATCTATTAGATCTTTAGCATAGTCATACTCGTGTTAATCCCGATGACTTAACTTGCATTGCTCATTGGGATCAACCCAACAAGTAATGCTCGTTAAGGCATCGCGGTCGACACATGGTCGCTCTCCTAACGAGCCTAGCTTGCTACCTATGCAAACATGCAAATACAAATGCAGACAATCATGTGACAGAAGTGATGCGTGTACCGTGGGGCAATGACTCAAGAAAAGATTGGCATACCGTGTAGGCAACGACCCAAACAAATGGGTGTGTCATGGAGACAGCGACCGAAATAAGGTGTGCCTAAGCTGCAGTGATCGAAAGGGATGGGCGTACCGTGGCGGCAGTGACCAGAGGAAGGTGTGCCGAGGCGGATATGACCAAAAGTGATGGGCATGCTGTGGTGGCAGTGGCCCGAAGAAGTGCAGCACAAGCAAATGATAATGATCATGCAAGCTAACCCATACAAGATACAACATGCAAGCAGGCAAGCATGTGATATAATGCAAAAGCAAATAAACATGCAAGTGATCGATCAATCGGACCGTGGTGGCCGGTCGAACCAAAGTGATCGGTCTACCGGGCCAAAGCGGTCGGCCGAACCAAAGTGAGACGCTCATCGGGCCGGGGCGGCTAATTGGAGCGAAGTGAATGCTTACCGAGCCGGGGGGCCTGTCGGAACAAAGCAAGATGCTCGCCAGGCAGGAGAGGCCGATCAGAGTGAAGTGAGAGGCTCACCGGGTCGGGGCGGCAGGTTGGAGCTAAGTGAAATGCTCACCGGGCCGGGGCGGCCGGTCAAAGAGAAGTGAAATGCAACATGCACCAAGCAAAAATGCAAAATGCAGTAAACCAACATGCAGGTAGCAAACCGGGCTTGTGCTTACGACCTCACCTAGGAGACCTAAGGTTTAGACCCTTTGATGTGTGACACCGCCGCCTCTTGTTTTGGTGAGGAAATGCGGGAGTTTCTCTCCGGATCTCCGAGGGGNAGTAGCAAACCGGGCTTGTGCTTACGACCTCACCTAGGAGACCTAAGGTTTAGACCTTTTGATGTGTGACACCGCCGCCTCTTGTTTTGGTGAGGAAATGCGGGAGTTTCTCTCCGGATCTCCGAGGGGAAAAATATCTACGGCGTCGCGAAATGAACTAGCTACGAAGCTTTTCCCATTTAGTGAACTCCTACAAACTTTGTAAAGCGAGCCAACTACAAAGTTTATCTTGTTTTGCCAAGTCCGACCTCCCAACTTCTCCAAGTAAAGTCGGGGAATCCAAAGCAAGGGATTGAGGGACTCCGACCCATCGAGACTTGTGCTAAGGCTCACAACAAGAGGGAATACACCCGACTCTACGGGGGGTGTTGGCCACACACATGAAGTCATAACCTAAAGACTGGCTCTAGGAAAACCAACGATCAATCACGTAAGCACGTCATCGCGCCGACTCAAACTTGCACACGCACCCCGTGCGGGCGATCATACCCACACACCTAGACTCCACTGTTCCTAAAGCTGGCTAAAAGGTAGGGGATATCACCACTTTGACGGTTGCAGACACATTTCCTTGCTTGCTCCAAACCGTCGACGTCCGATCTGTGCTCCGGTATATCTCGTGGAACGTGCACAGGAGAACAAAAAGTCCCAATGATGGCAGGAGTCAATGAGGTTTCGTAAGAGTAGTTTTTTTTTTTTTTGAGGAAGATAGAATAAATGGGGGAGAGAGAGAGAAAGAGAGGGGGAAGAGGAGCATGTGTGACAGCTAATAGGATAGAAAATGTGATTGTATTTTTTACTTTTTATTTCTTATTTGTTATTATTATTTGTTTTGAATAGGCATGATCTTCATGTATGAATATGATAATCCTTCTCCTCCCTTTTTTTTATTTTAATAATAATAATAATAATAATAATAATAATAATATTATTATTATTATTATTATTATTATTATTATTATTATTTAGTGCTCCCCACGTTTTTTTTTGCCAAACACATCCTCTCATCAAAATGAACGTCCTTCATAGATGAAATCGACGTTTTCGAACACACGGATGTGGTCCGTTTTGTCACCTGGGGTCATCTGGACAACTTTTTCGACGACTGGGTATAAAATAATAATTCGTATATTTTTGGCCCGCTCGCGAAGCCATACTGAAATGAACGCCCCCTATGCTGAAATTGACGTTCCGGACGCACTCGCGTGATCCGTTTTGTCTTCTGTGGTCATCCAAACAAGCTTCCCTGACAATCGGGTCAATTTGAGCCAATTTCGCAGGCGGCGCAACACGTAATATTCATTGATCCGATCAGACTCGTTTGATGAGCAGAATGCCGATCGACCTTCGTTTAAGAGAAAGCCAAAGTTTAGCAAAACAACCCTAGCTAAGTGCCCCTCAACACTCGCTGAAAGGTCCCGGGTGAGTGTCTTGAGCCACCTGATGCTGCGGACNAAGCCAATTTCGCAGGCGGCGCGACACGTAATATTCATTGATCCGATCAGACTCGTTTGATGAGCAGAATGCCAATCGACCTTCGTTTAAGAGAAAGCCAAAGTTTAGCAAAACAAACCTAGCTAAGTGCCCCTCAACACTCGCTGAAAGGTCCCGGGTGAGTGTCTTGAGCCACCTGATGCTGCGGACGAACCGTTGACCATCTTAAGCCGTGCAAGTAGACACTCTACACTCGAGACATCAAAAATTGATACCAACAGAGGTCAGCGGTAATCGACGGTGGTCGACGACGACTAGAGGTAATCGATGGAGGTCAGCAGTGGGCGTTGGCCGTCAGAACTAGTCGGCGGTGATTGGAGGTGGTCGTTGGTGGCCGACGGTAATCGACGGAGGTCAGCGGTGGTCATTGACCGTCAGTGCTTGTCGGCGATGATTGGAGGTGGTCGACGGAGATCAACGATAATCGACGGAGGTCAGCGATGATTAGCGGTAGTCAATGATAATCGATGACGACCGGTGGTGGTCGACAAAGGTCAGCTGTGGTTGACGATAGTCGAGGACGGTCGATAGATGTCATTAGTGATCGACGGTGGCCGACAAAGGTCGGCGGTGGTCGATAGAGGTCGACGGTGGTCGTCGATGGTCGGTGGTGGTCGATGACAGGAATATGTTGGACTTAAGCTCCTGACGATCCAAACAAGCTTCTTTGACGATCGTGTCAATTTGAGCCAATTTTGCACGCGGCGCGACATGTAATATTCATTGACCCGATCAGAGTCGTCTGATGAGCAGAATGCCGATCGACCTTCGTTTAAGAGAAAGCCAAAATTTAGCAAAACGACCCTAGCTACGTGCCCCTCAACACGTGCCGAAAGGTCCCAGGTGAGTGTCTTGAGCCACCAGATGCTGCAGACGAACCGTTGACCATCTTAAGCCGTGCAAGTAGATACTCTACACTCGTGACATAAAAAATTGATATCAACAAATGTCAGCAGTAATCGACGGTGGTCGACGACGGCTAGAGGTAATCGATGGAGGTCAGCGGTGGGCGTTGGTCGTCGGCGCTGGTCGGCGGTGATTGGAGGTGGTCGATGGTGGCCGACGGTAATCGACGGAGGTCAGTGGTGGTCATTGACTGTCGGTGCTTGTCGGCGATGATTGAGGGTGGTCGACGAAGATCGGCGGTAATCGACAAAGGTCAGCGGTGATTAGCGGTAGTCAATGATAATCGATGACAGCCGGTGGTGGTCGACAGAGGTTAGCTGTGGTCGACGACAGTCGAGGACGGTCGACATAGGTCATTAGTGATCGACGGTGGCCGGCTGTGGTCGATAAAGGTTGGCGGTGGTCGATAGAGGTCGGCGGTGGTGGTCGACGACAAAAATATGTTGGACTTAAGCTCCTTTTCAAAGCCTCAAGTTCTCTCTCAAGTCTCTTCCTTCATGTGAGGGATGAGATTCTATTTATGGTGTTCAGAGTGCAATTAATGTAGACATATGCACTATTTTTATCAGATGGTTCTGAGAACTTCTCTTGATCGAATGATGTTTGATGGATATTCGAAATCCTTAATGATGTTGGAATTGAGCAATCTTGGGCTCATTGGATTTGTTTTGTCGAGATGCTCGATTTAACTATNGGATGGTTCTGAGAACTTCTCTTGATCGAATGATGTTTGATGGATATTCGAATGCCTTAATGATGTTGGAATTGAGCAATCTTGGGCTCATTGGATTTGTTTTGTCGAGATGCTCGATTTAACTATGAACTTGCTAGATTAAACATTCGTTTGATCTTCCAAACGCCTCCAGAAATCTTTCAAAAGTGATTTAGTGATTTGATCCGAGCTTGATCTGACTCAGATTAGACTAGTTTTTATATCATTAGGTCCGTCTCATCGAGCGAGCCGATCAGTTTAACTATAAGTTTACTGAAATCAGAGTTCTGGATGATTCTTAATTGAAGTTTAAATGTTTCTTGCTCAAAAGATTATCTCGAAATCTTGTCATGCCTCAAAATTTGTGTTAGATGATGAAAATTTGTTAATGACATATCAATGCTTTTGATAAATTGGAACTGGGCTATAGATACAACTTAAAGGTTGTTTATGAAATTTACAAAATATTTAGATTTATAATTACCCGAATGCTTATCAGTCGCGGTTAGCCCGGTCCAATTATCATGATATGATCGACCCGCACATAGGTTGACGTCTGGTGAACCGGACCCGCTTACTAATGGGTCCATTGTGAGAAATGGTGAATCAACTAACGTAGGCACGGAGCTATATAAACCATCAAAACTCTAATCCAATCGAGCGAAGCGTGTCATCTCCATCGGAGCTAGGGTTTTTTCTGTGCCTTTCTATAGTCGCCATGAGTGCCCAGACGCAAGAAGAGCTCCTTGCGGCTCACCTCGAGCAACAAAAGATAAACGTAAGCTTTGTGTTTTATTTAATCAATCTTTTCACCGATCGCCGTCTCCTTTTTTATATGTTTTATGTTATGATGAATGTTCGCGGATCTGTAACTTATNCGTAGCTAGGTCGATCAATTAGGAGCTTAAGTCCAACATATTCCAGGTGAGTGTCTTGAGCCACCAGATGCTGCAGACGAACCGTTGACCATCTTAAGCCGTGCAAGTAGATACTCTACACTCGTGACATAAAAAATTGATATCAACAAATGTCAGCAGTAATCGACGGTGGTCGACGACGGCTAGAGGTAATCGATGGAGGTCAGCGGTGGGCGTTGGTCGTCGGCGCTGGTCGGCGGTGATTGGAGGTGGTCGATGGTGGCCGACGGTAATCGACGGAGGTCAGTGGTGGTCATTGACTGTCGGTGCTTGTCGGCGATGATTGAGGGTGGTCGACGAAGATCGGCGGTAATCGACAAAGGTCAGCGGTGATTAGCGGTAGTCAATGATAATCGATGACAGCCGGTGGTGGTCGACAGAGGTTAGCTGTGGTCGACGACAATCGAGGACGGTCGACATAGGTCATTAGTGATCGACGGTGGCCGGCTGTGGTCGATAAAGGTTGGCGGTGGTCGATAGAGGTCGGCGGTGGTGGTCGGCGACAAAAATATGTTGGACTTAAGCTTCTTTTCAAAGCCTCAAGTTCTCTCTCAAGTCTCTTCCTTCATGTGAGGGATGAGATTCTATTTATGGTGTTCAGAGTGCAATTAATGTAGACATATGCACTATTTTTATCAGATGGTTCTGAGAACTTCTCTTGATCGAATGATGTTTGATGGATATTCGAAATCCTTAATGATGTTGGAATTGAGCAATCTTGGGCTCATTGGATTTGTTTTGTCGAGATGCTCGATTTAACTATGAAGTTGCTAGATTAAACATTCGTTTGATCTTCCAAACGCCTCCAGAAATCTTTCAAAAGTGATTTAGTGATTTGATCCGAGCTTGATCTGACTCAGATTAGACTAGTTTTTATATCATTAGGTCCGTCTCATCGAGCGAGCCGATCAGTTTAACTATAAGTTTACTGAAATCAGAGTTCTGGATGATTCTTAATTGAAGTTTAAATGTTTCTTGCTCAAAAGATTATCTCGAAATCTTGTCATGCCTCAAAATTTGTGTTAGATGATGAAAATTTGTTAATGACATATCAATGCTTTTGATAAATTGGAACTGGGCTATAGATACAACTTAAAGGTTGTTTATGAAATTTACAAAATATTTAGATTTATAATTACCCGAATGCTTATCAGTCGCGGTTAGCCCGGTCCAATTATCATGATATGATCGACCCGCACATAGGTTGACGTCTGGTGAACCGGACCCGCTTACTAATGAGTCCATTGAGAGAAATGGTGAATCAACTAACGTAGGCACGGAGCTATATAAACCATCAAAACTCTAATCCAATCGAGCGAAGCCTGTCATCTCCATCGGAGCTAGGGTTTTTTCTGTGCCTTTCTATAGTCGCCATGAGTGCCCAGACGCAAGAAGAGCTCCTTGCGGCTCACCTCGAGCAACAAAAGATAAACGTAAGCTTTGTGTTTTATTTAATCAATCTTTTCACCGATCGCCGTCTCCTTTTTTATATGTTTTATGTTATGATGAATGTTCGCGGATCTGTAACTTATGGAGCGCTTGATCTATTTTGGACTCATATTGAGGCGTTTTCATATCTAGCTTATTTTGTGATTATCGTTGCTCGTTAGGTCTATGTACATGTTACTGTATTTCGGGCTTGTTTGATTCAGTGTGATCATTTAGATTTCATTGTTATTAGATGTCAGTGCTGTCTGTTAAATATTTTCTAAATACTGTATTCAAAGATACCATTATTTTTCAGGATTAAAAGGGATAATTACATACAGAGTGCAAGAAACTTAGCTATTTACAAATCAAGCATCTAGTTGATTTTTTGAACTATTAAAATTATGCATTTACGCTTGCCATGATCAAATCATTGTGAATTTGATAAAAATAAAAATTTGGGCTGGGGTTTTATCATTAGCTTTGATATTTGAGTGGGAATTTTAAAAATTAATGAAAGAGGGTGCTTGATTTGTAAGTAGTAATGTTTTGGGTGCCCTGTATGTTATTGCCCCTTATATAAAATGAAATATTGAGCTGTACATAGGGGCGGAGCCAGGAGCCACTGAGCCAGGAGCCTGGAATTTTATTCAGGGAAAGTTACATACATACCACACAAATTTTATGTATTTACATATCTAACACCCAAAGTACATAAACCAATGCATAGAAAGTTGTATTTCACTTATAAAAAGATATTGATAGTGATCTTTTTGATGAGGTGTTACAAATATGAGTGGCATGTTTGTAAATATGAGAGTATGGTGTTAGATATGNATCTGAAAGAACCTTAGTGTTGCGAGGTAAACTATACGGGCAATGTGCTAAACTAGTCGCTAAGGTCATAGTGGTATTTGTGTGATGATTGCTTTAAAGCGTCAATTTCATGTTTTTCTATATTTCTATATGTTCAACTTTTCTGTAATTACCATGAAAATTTTGAGTTGTTTGTCAAATTTGACTAGTTTCTATATGTTAATTGTTACATAACATTCGTTTATAAACTTTTATTTAGAGATGCATGTGAACTAAACATCTAACATCTCTTGAGTCCAAAATTGACCTCTTTATGTTAAGATATGTAGGAACCTTTTAATAATATAATAATTTTTGAAGAATGATTATGTTACCTAAAATAGTACTTTGGTAGAACGGCATTTGTATGACCTTTGCTTTCAAGAACCATCTCAAGCCTCTCTGTCACGTTATGCTCAACTTTGCTGCATATACCATAGTGATTATGTATGCATGCTTACCTACCAACCATTGAGTGTTTGTTTTTTTAAATTAAGATAGTATTAGGTATTTGTCAAATTGTTTAATCCCATAATTGGTATAAAGCAATCACTCTCCTCATGTCTTAAAAAATCTACAATATAATTCTCCATGCAATTTTAAGATTTGGTTTGCATGATATTCAAAATTTCGAATATTGAAGCCTATAACTTAATTATACCCTGATGATTATTAGCATAGGTGCGGTTTACCCTGTCCAATTTTGATGATGTGATACAAAGTAGAACCGCTTGCATTCTAACTCAACTTACTTGCTTTCCTAGAGATTGTGGGTAGAGATGCAATAAAGAAAGCATATTTGCAATTTAATGAGGACATTGGAGCCAATAGTAAGAAATGAGGAGTTAACGTACAAAGCCATATAAACGATCTAATTGCTTAGTTCCTTTATGTCTGTTATCGCTGTAGAGAGCTAGGGTTTTTTATTGGCTTTTCCTTAGTTTCCATGATTGCTTAGACATAAGAGAAGCTCCTTGTGGCTTATCTCGTGCGGAAAAAGATCAATGTAAAGTGTAAACTCTTTTGTTCTCTCTAATAAGTTTTTCCAATGCACAAATTTCTATACTGGTTTTCATCTTTCTTTCTTAATTTGTTTTCTATTGTGATGAGTACTCCTCGATTTGTAGTTTCTGGAGTTTAAGATCTATTTTAGACTTATCGAAGCATTTCTTTATTGAACTTTTCTTTTTTATATATGGTTTATTGCATGTAAAGTTTAATGTGGTTCTGGGCTGTTTGGTTCAGTGCTATTAAATAATGTGTGCCTCATTCAATGCTATTTTTTTCAAAGATATTGACATTTTCAGGATTATAAGGAGCGAAATTTTGAGATTTTTGTATATATCCAGGTGTTCGTCAATTTTGATGCACATCTAAATGTTAGTGAATTGGACATAAAGACCATAAAACTATCATAGATTGATTTTAACTAACCTAATAATTGGCATCTCAAGATACTAAAACCAATTTTGCATGTCAACATTTGCAGAACCTTTTGAGAAAAAAATTGGAATTACCTTCATGCTAAAAGAGAAACATATCTTGTAGATTAACTGGTAAGGTGGTGGTGGCTTCGAAGAGCCTCCAACTTCAAGTGTTTTGTATTGAATTTTTTTTATCTTTGTTTTGCAATTATTGCATATTCATCCTTTTCGACTATTGACCTCATTTTGAGGTCTTCCTTGCTCTTTCTTCTAGAGCCTAGGATTTAACCTTAGAACTTTTCTTTTGACCATTTTAGAAACCTAGTAACGGGACCCACCCCTCTTAGAAATTCAAATCACCTCTTGACTCTTCTTGGGAGTCTCACATGTGGTTTTGGACCACCAACACTTGGATAGTTGAGACCAACATGGTGAAACACGAAGCGCAAATTTCTATATTGGTTATCATCTTTTTTAATTTGTTTTCTATTGTGATGAGTGCTCCTCGATTTGTAGTTTATGGAGTTTAAGATCTTTTCTCCTTTATATATGGTTTATTGCATGTAAAGTTTAACGTGTTTCTGGATTGTTTGGTCCAGTGCTATTAAATATTGTGTGTCTCATTCAATGCTATATTGTTTTCAAAGATATTGACATTTTCAGGATTATATGGAGCGAAATTTTGAGATTTATGTATATATCTAGGTGTGTCAATTTTTATGGACATCTAAATGTTAGTGAATTGGACATAACGACCATAAAACTATCATAGACTGATTTTAACTAACCTAATAATTGGCATCTCAAGATACTAAAACTAACTNTTAAAGTTTAACGTGTTTCTGGATTGTTTGGTCCAGTGCTATTAAATATTGTGTGCCACATTCAATGCTATTGTTTTCAAAGATATTGACATTTTCAGGATTATATGGAGCGAAATTTTGAGATTTATGTATATATCTAGGTGTGTCAATTTTTATGGACATCTAAATGTTAGTGAATTGGACATAACGACCATAAAACTATCATAGACTGATTTTAACTAACCTAATAATTGGCATCTCAAGATACTAAAGCTAACTTTGCATTGTCAACATTTGCATAATCTTTTGAGAAAAAAATTGAATTATTTTCATGCTAAAAGAGAAACATATCTTGTAAATTAACTGGTAAGGTGGTGGTGGCATTTGTGCAATGATTTCTTCGAAGAGCCTCCAACCTCAAGTGTTTTGTATTGAACTTTTCTTATTTTTGTTTGCAATTATTGCGTATTCATCATTTTCGACTATTGACCTCATTTTGAGGTCTTCCTTTCTTTTAGAGCATAGGATCCAGCTTTAAGATTTTTCTTTTGACCATCTTAGAAACCTAGTAACGGGACCCAACCCCTCTTAGAAATTTAAGCCACCTCTTGGCTCTTCTTGGGAGTTTCACATGTGGTTTTGGACCACCAGCACTTGGATGGTTGAGACCAACATGGTGAAACACAAAGAAGGTTTCTATAGGATCACCAAGCTCTAGGGTGACCTTGTGCGCACTTCATTCACATCATCTACACTTGCATACACTTCACCGTTAATTAAACTGAAATCAATTTTCAAAATAATTGATCACGAAACAAAATTTAAAGAAAATTAAAATTGATGCATTTTTAACCTAAATGTCGACAAACTAATCAAAACAACTCCAAATGACGAAATGGACCGCGCGAGTGCGTATGAAACGTAGTTTTTACTTAGGAAGGACACACATTTTGATGTGATTTTGTGCACAAACCAGAAATGCTCAAATCATTGATTTTCAGTAGCTAATAATAATATAATAATAAATATAAATAAAAAAAATTTACTTAAATCAAAACCCACACCTAGCCTCCCCCATTTTCTCTTGAACCGGTCGAACGCTCCCCTCTCTTCCCAATTCTTCTCCATTCAATCCTCGATCAAACCCTAATTGGCTAAACAATGAATGGTTAGTTTCTTTTAATAATTGCAAGCCGTAATTTCTAGAAATCAGTATTAAGGGGCATTCAATTGGCTTGTCTAAAGGAGCTTAAGGATGGTATGCTGTGAGGTTTGCTGGTAGTAACACTGGTTTAAATGCAGATTATAACAGCTCCTTTAATAGTTCTGATCACTTCGGATTAGAATTTGGTTAGAATGGCACTATGACCATTCGGAATTTGCAATGCTTGATTGAGTAAGGCTTATTTAACATGTACAGGTGCTTATGCTTCAATTGATATTATCATATATTCTGTTGAGTAAGGCTTGTTTGATATGTACAGGTGCTCATGCTGCATTTGATGTTATCATGTATTCTCTTAAATCTTATTAAAATATCATCAATTACTTACTAGCTTGAGGGTCATCCACACCCCTGGCTGATTGTTTTCTTTCATTTACTTGTATTCCAATAAACATTTCATGGCGTTGGGGATTGAGCCTTGCTAGATGAAATAATGCGTAAGATAAAAAAAAAACAACTAAAACTTGAAGTTTGGACTTGAGATATGAAAATACATAAGATATGCGTGCTATGCATATGGTCGTTACTTTGTTTCATTTTGATTTGCCGTCTTTATTGGTCAGTTCCTTTTTTTTTTCTTTTTTTCTGATTGTCTTGATAACTTGTTGGAGACTTACCGAGCTGTCTTCTTAGTTTTAGCTGAGAACTTCATGATTTGAGGATGTACTCATGGTCTTATTTTCCATATTATTATGCCTTATCTGTAATGTCATCATTCGTTTTTTTTATTTGCTTCTTCTTACCACAAAAACTTAAATGCCAAATGAGTTGTCCTATCACCGTTGTTGTTTCGCCATAAGGAAATGTTACAGAAATGGTTTTAATGAATTCAATTTGAGTCAAGATAAGAACCAATTTTGATTGTCATGATAAGCAAGCATTTAGGTGATTCTGAAATTTAGCTTTATATCTGGAAGATATGGAAAGATGATTTTTTTTTTTAGTAATTGACCATCGAACTAGGCTATTGTTATCATTACTTTTATTATCACTTTTAATGAAAAATGCTATTGACAATCAAACACTTTAGAATCCTATGAAAAAAAGGGAAATTTACATATGTAGCACCTAATTCTTATAAATTTTCATATCTCACACCTAAACTTTCATATTTACATGCATACCACCCATCTCTTATGTGTTTACATTTCTCACAGCTAGACATTACTTTTTTACTTTCATAGCACCCAAATCTGTTGTTTCACATAGACAATACCTCGATTTTAGATATGTAAACACATAGGAATTGGGTAGTATGTAAATAACTCCTTCAATCTCTCCCCACCTTTTTTCCCATCATCAATTGTAGAGATGTGTGGATCTGTGGAGAAGGATTTAAAAGTTGTCTTGCCTTATGTTTTGGCTGATTTGAAAGAGGTTTAAAAACTATCTTTTGGTTCCCGATTTATGATGATTTGGAAAGGGTTTAAAAGCTTTTTTTTGGCCATACATGCTTACGGTTTTGGAATCAGTTCTGGGGGGTTTTACCCACTATTTTGGAGCTGCTTTTGGGGGCCCTTTGCCTATTATTTTTGGTTTTACTTGATTGCTATTTTGGGAGAATTCAAACATTTTTTTAGGTTGATCCACTTGATGTTTTGTCTCTTAACTGATTTCGGAGGTGGGTCGGGCTCCTTTTCTCTTCTTTTCTTTTTGTTTTCTTTTCTTTTCCTTGCTTGATGGTTTAGTTTATGTGCTTATATTCTTATATAAGTGAATAAATGATAGAGATATGTGGATCATCAAGCGGGGCTATAAGTTGGACGGTTTGGGGTTTAAAGGTGATGATGACAGTGTTTATGTGTGCTAAGGTGGGTTGATAGAATAGTATTTCCAACCTTGATGACCTTCGATGAGGGGAGAGCAGGATCGATGATACTATTCACCAGCTCTTTATGCGAAGTTGCCCCTTACTTTCTTAAGTTGCCGGTAGTTTTAGCCCGGTCTAGGTGAATAACTCGTGGACTATCTAATTTGCCAAAATACTCACACATAACCGAACCCAAAAAATATACATATACTTTTTTCATGACACTACTACTTTTGACTGTTAAGTAAAACTACAATCTTATATGCATGAAAAATTAAGAATTTTGGATGCTAATTTATATAAGTCCAATTGTAAATCATTTTGATTAGGCTAGGAGTCACCCTCTTTAGTTTGCTTGGTTGGTGGCTTCTATCCAGGGTTGGATTATAAAACACACAACACAGTTCTGAGCCAGCCCTGAACCTGAATGCTTATGACCCAGTTTTATTTTTCACATATGTCACTTATTTATTTATTTTTTTTACTTTCACGGCAACATTTGCATGCTTTTATTTGTGATGCTGACATTTTTGCATCAGCGACATAAACTTCTAGGTATGCAAATTTATTTTATATTTAATATATTTTATTGTCTTTTTATAGCCCTCTTTATTGCAATTTTTCTATGTTTTTTCTATTTTTTTATCCATGCATTGTTTACTTACAATACATGCAAAGTCCCTAGGGTAGAAAACAATAGGACACCGGTTAGGAGGTACCCTATGGCATGCCTTGAACCCAACAATAATTTTACATGCAAATACAAACCATAAACTCTAAGCTTGAAGCCATCAATCACAGTAAAGAGCTTGAAGCAAGCTGCAGAGGACGAAGGACAACTTCAGAGACAATCGACATTCAGTAGCAGAGCAGATCCACTTTGATTAAACATTTTTTTAGTCTTAAATAATAACAAACCTATATGACTTCGAGGTAGCTCACCCAACAGACTTAAATCCTCATATCCCTTTTAGACCCCCTTCACAACCATGTTGTGCAGCAGGAGTCCTAACTCTCCGTAGTTTCTAATGTTGTCATTCGGTACGACGTACCCTTCTATCTCCGCGACTATTTGCATAATCGGGTATTATATAATTGTAAGTCTCAAATAATAAAATTGACAAGATTGAACACTTAAATAACATCGTCTCCAAAACACAGCTAAACAATAGGATAGTTTGGGAAGTCACCGAGGTTCTCCTCGAGATCTGTGACATTCCCCACCTTTTACTCCTTTGAACTTTTGAAAATAATTGTTTCTACTTGAGTCATTCTCATTTGACTAGTCTATGTCCAATCTTCAAAACTAAACTTTGAAATTTTGAAGACAGAACCGTTGATCTTAATCAAGAGTTTTCTTAAGTGATTTCGGTCTTTTGAGATATAATGAGCTGTATGGGTTTGCCTCTATAGGGAACTTGAAACCTAGGTAAAATAAGTCTAGCTAATTTTTATCTTAAGTAGGAGAACTTGTCGACCACACTTAAAATGTTTGCGGACCAAACAGATATTATGAATTCTGTAGTTTATATAATCAAACCTCCTTTGTCAGGTAATATGCTTATCTTTTGAGATGAGTGTATTGCTTGTAGGTTGATGCTTGATTATTTAAACTATGAAGTATCTGAGATCCATTTGGTCTCATTTTTCAAAATTAAAATTACATATATTAAATTAAATAAATTATTTTCAAAAATTCGGACCGGAAACAAATCTATGGCCGACACCAACCTATAACATTAATGAATAAAATTATGATATGTCCATGAATTTTTATTAACATCTAAATGTTATTGTATTAGGATGTAATGATCCTTCATGGTTTTTATTTTAAGATGTTGACAGATCAAGCTAGCTTCTCTTATGATACCAAAATAGGCTTTTATGTGTTAAATTATTTAGGTTCTCTTAATAACATAGTAAACTTTTTAAGTTACCTTTATTTTTGCAAGAAAAATTAATATAATAAAATAGTAGCTGAGCAGTTTAATGTCATTTTGTACAANGTTACCTTTATTTTTGCAAGAAAAATTAATATAATAAAATAGTAGCTGAGCAGTTTAATGTCATTTTGTACAATGACTGCTTTCAAGCGACAACTGCTATTGTCTATTTTGAATGTTGCTTTTGTATTTAGTATTTACTATAGTGATGATGTATTCGACTTTTCTCACCAACCATTGAGCAGCTATTTTTTTAACTGTCATAGTATTATTTTGCAAGAAATTTGTAAAATGTTATATATTNACTTTCTTTTAGAGCATAGGATCCAGCTTTAAGATTTTTCTTTTGACCATCTTAGAAACCTAGTAACGGGACCNTCTTTTAGAGCATAGGATCCAGCTTTAAGATTTTTCTTTTGACCATCTTAGAAACCTAGTAACGGGACCCAACCCCTCTTAGAAATTTAAGCCACCTCTTGGCTCTTCTTGGGAGTTTCACATGTGGTTTTGGACCACCAGCACTTGGATGGTTGAGACCAACATGGTGAAACACAAAGAAGGTTTCTATAGGATCACCAAGCTCTAGGGTGACCTTGTGCGCACTTCATTCACATCATCTACACTTGCATACACTTCACCGTTAATTAAACTGAAATCAATTTTCAAAATAATTGATCACGAAACAAAATTTAAAGAAAATTAAAATTGATGCATTTTTAACCTAAATGTCGACAAACTAATCTAAACAACTCCAAATGACGAAATGGACCGCGCGAGTGCGTATGGAACGTAGTTTTTACTTAGGAAGGACACACATTTTGATGTGATTTCGTGC
The DNA here is from genome assembly GCA_002079205.1 of Phalaenopsis hybrid cultivar. NCBI lineage: Eukaryota > Viridiplantae > Streptophyta > Magnoliopsida > Asparagales > Orchidaceae > Phalaenopsis > Phalaenopsis hybrid cultivar. The sequence goes on from JXCR01144488.1 coordinate 37,116, forward strand.
ACAAACCAGAAATGCTCAAATCATTGATTTTCAGTAGCTAATAATAATATAATAATAAATATAAATAANAAAACAACTCCAAATGACGAAATGGACCGCGCGAGTGCGTATGAAACGTAGTTTTTACTTAGGAAGGACACACATTTTGATGTGATTTTGTGCACAAACCAGAAATGCTCAAATCATTGATTTTCAGTAGCTAATAATAATATAATAATAAATATAAATAAAAAAAATTTACTTAAATCAAAACCCACACCTAGCCTCCCCCATTTTCTCTTGAACCGGTCGAACGCTCCCCTCTCTTCCCAATTCTTCTCCATTCAATCCTCGATCAAACCCTAATTGGCTAAACAATGAATGGTTAGTTTCTTTTAATAATTGCAAGCCGTAATTTCTAGAAATCAGTATTAAGGGGCATTCAATTGGCTTGTCTAAAGGAGCTTAAGGATGGTATGCTGTGAGGTTTGCTGGTAGTAACACTGGTTTAAATGCAGATTATAACAGCTCCTTTAATAGTTCNTTTGTCTAAAGGAGCTTAAGGATGGTATGCTGTGAGGTTTGCTGGTAATAAACACTGGTTTAAATGCAGATTATAACAGCTCCTTTAATAGTTCTGATCACTTGGGATCAGAATTTGGTTAGAATGGCACTATGACCATTCGGAATTTGCAATGCTTGATTGAGTAAGGCT
>JXCR01144489.1:1536-20974 GCA_002079205.1 Phalaenopsis hybrid cultivar
GGATAACCTAAGATAAAATCATTGAAAATCCTACCTACATAAAACATTAAGTTGAAGTGCTTATATCTATAAAATCTGAATTTATGATGCAATATAAATCAGCAAGTTTAGCCCAAAAAGAATGTCATTTTTTCATAAAATCCAAAATAAGTCAATTTGGGCCACAAAGAAGATCTTCTTCAGTTAAAATTAGGTTTAACTTTTGGATGGGATTAAGTTTCATCTTATAATAGGATTAGATTGTATTTAAATTTTGGTTTCATCCACACAATCCTATTTCTGAAAGAAGTTGTTATGATTGCATGTAATTGATCAAGTAGCATTCATGAATGAAACTTGATTACTCATGAGGCCAATCAAGTACTTCTTAGATCCAAATTGTGTACAGCAGTTGCTCCAAATTGGATATGCAGAGCTCCGTCTTCTCCCCCACAATCAGTTTAGGCAAATGGTAATACATTGTTTCCAACTACCAATAACAGGGAAGGAGAAGACTCTCAGACCATAAATTAAACAAACAAAAAAATCTAGAGCAGAAACGTCAACATTGAGAAAACTTAAACCAAGAGTTTTGTGAGGGAAAGAAACAAGGAGAATTTTTTTTTAAAAACCCCAAACTGATCATTGGCCAAACTGTGGAATTAAGTCGCTATGATGTTAATATAACATTGTCGCGCCGGATCAATGTCTTCTTAATTCAAAATCTTGGTCGATATATAGGTATAGGGAAATGTTGCATACATTAGACCCTCATAAAATTGTATTTTGGCAATCACTCCATCCTAAAATAACACAACTAACCATACTAGACAACAGAACTGATAACACAATTTGTTATTGGTGACTTTTCCCTACGAGGCTAGAACATATGAGAGTTCTGCAGCCCAATTTCCTTTAATTCCTTCCCAACCGAAGAAGAAGTAATTGCAAATGTGGTTATCTGATTTCGTTCTCCACCATGAAATACAATAATGTAAGTACCGAAGAAGAAGAAATGAAGAACAAGAAGAGGAAGAGGAAGAACTGCAGACAAAGAAGAGAAATAAATGCCGTAGAAATGTCTGTCGAGGTGCGAAGAAGAGGAACAAATGACTGTCGAAAAGCCTGTGGAGTTGCGAAGAAGAGGCACGGAAGAGGTTATACCTGCCTGCCGAGAAGGACAAAGAAGAAGCTTGTCGAAGAAGAGTGCGATGCCTAACGGAAGCAGGGAGCCGCACGGAAGAGGTTATACCTGCCGAGAAGAACAAATAAGAAGCTTGCCAAAGAAGAGCACGATGCCTAATAGAAGCAGGGAGCCGAGAATGCCGAAGAACGAAAGCAGGGAGACGCGAGATAGGGCAGACCTCAAAGCTTCTCGGTCGAATGGGGAGCGCGGAGGATCGGCAAATTTTCCTTTGTAAATCCTGAGATTTGGTAAATCTCAAATTAACGTTGATTCGTTGTAAATCCGAGATTTAGGGTCTGCTTGGGGCAGCTGCAGGTTATCCAGCTTATGCTGATAAGCAACTTATCCTGATAATCTGCAGATGACCAGCTGATCCGGATAAGTTGACTGACTATTTGGTTTGTGCGTTTGGAAAACAGCTGATTCTGGATAAATGACCAATCTGCCCCTGTTTTGGATAAGTTGTTTAACTGTTTGGTTTGCGCGTTTTATAAACTACTTATTTGCAGATTTTTAAGTTAAATGAAAAAACTGGCACACAAAAGTTGTAATGTCTACCCCTCAGCTATTTTAAAACCAATTAACTCACTTTAGACTCATTCGACACATACATACCACCTAAAAATTGTTATTTACAATAACAAATTCTAGCAACAAAAAACATAATATCAGGTAGAAAAATGTTCAAACTGCTACAAAATACCCGATAATAAAACAATCCATCCCAAGTGCTTGCCCAACTCATAATGCATATGAATTTATTTTCTCAGTCCTATCTATAAATCGTCTTAGTGGCAATCAACAAAAAATGAAATAAGCCGCTTCATTTACATCAAACCAAATAGAATGCATAATTATGTTTCCTATTTAGAAGCAATCAAATGGGGCATGTAGAAGAATTTGTAATAGTTCCCTGCAAAGCAGATAAATACTAGGAGAGCCTCGTCCAAGTTAAAAGAAATAAATACTGCAACCAACTGCACCTTATACAACTAAAACCAATCTGGAGGAAGCTAAATTCCGCATGTTCAGCACCTTATACAACCAACTGCGCCTTATAAAATTTTCCATGAATATGATACAAGTAGGAGTCAACTTCAATATGCAAAATTAAGAATTTTTAAGCATGCAACACCTTGCATCACAGATAATGCCATATGGACAATGCAAAGGCTATTTTTATGAACAATGCAAAGGCCATATGAGCAAAGCAAGCAATTTCTTATTTCATAGAATTTTGAGAATTTTGAAGCATGCAAAGGCTATTTTCAAATAAGCAAAAGCTTAGAAGTTATAAAAAAAAAATTAAAACCCCATAATTGAAGGTCCATGATCCATATTCATAGTTGCTTATAATGTCAACATGTACTGAGAAGGCAAATCAGCTCAAATTAGCTTTCATTAGCACGGTCTTCATGCAACAAGTATGTTTAATTTATGTACCTATTGTAATTCATGCAAATAATAGCTAAATAAACTTCATATAATATGTTATTCTGCACCCAACTAGCATAGTCCCCTGCAACATCTGTTCACACATATGATTTATTAGAGAAACAATCAAATGCAACAGAATGGGAACAACTTAAGCATGCAATGTTACTGGGAGTGCGATATCTACCTCCAAAGTCCATGGAGACAATTACCTAAAATTTGCAGTGATTTCAGTCTAATAGAAAATGATATAAGATCAATAAATATGAAATAGAGTTTATCACTAACAAGGTAGAAGAGAGGATAGGAAAAGGAAAGCACTGGTGTATCTTGAAGCTCTATTAGCAAAATTATACTTGGGTGTGAGAATTTATGTATTCAAGCACATAAGATCAGCCACATCAGGTCAATATAACAAAATTACACACATTTTGTAAAATTTACAAACATATCCTAAGCTAAATAAAACTTTGGTTAATAAGAACTAAGTACATAATTGGAATAAAGAAAGTTGCTGCCTCCCACAACGTTTATAAGAGATTATAATTGCAGGATAGAAATTGAACCATCTTCAAATTCAATTAGTTCTAACTTAAGGGTAAATTCACAGAACATTCAACAACTGTACAAAAAAGGGAAACAAAAACTGACTTTAAACTTCGCCAAAATCCAATATAAATTGTTTTCCCTATTTATAATTTCCTTTCAAAGATATGTATATTCATACTCCAAAATAAAGATTAAAAGCCCACGAAAAAATAATGTCATCATCGAGCAATTTTGTCATCTATCTGGTCTCGCAATGCGGCTATTTCCCTTGCACCTTCACCTTCGTGGTTGTAAGCATATTCTGAGTCTTCATGTGGTATGAGATGACCGACATGGAATTCAAATGTTTCTTGTGGAATATGATGCATGTTTTCTTCTACAGATGATCAGATAACTTTGTATTGAACATATAGCAAAAGAGAGGCCTTCCAGGAGACCTTTCGGACTTATAAACATGTCACACCGCAAGCTTTCACAACAGGTGAAATTGAGTTCAGATCACCGTATTATAACATTAAGCACATATGAGGAGGAAATACCAAACACCAATCATCAAAGATAAGCAAAAATCTTTTTAAAAAAACACAATTACCCCCCAAGGAGCCATAAACATCCAACATAAATGAACAATAGAAATTATAAATCAATCTTGAAAAAATTTAGTAAATAATAAATTGTTGAAATCAGTTACTACACAGATATCAAACAACATTCTAACAACTTGCCAACAAAAAATTCAGAAAATAGGAACTACTTACCTGCAGGGACACCAAACTACCAAATTCCAAAATCACCTAAACTCTCCCAATGACGAAACCAAGGTGCCGTACAGAAAAACGAAAACAAAAAAATGAAACCTGGTTGTGGAATACAACAAGCAATGTGTAACAAAGAAGGCAAACCAACACCATTTCCTTCCTTGCCAAAGATATGGATATTCATATTCATATCTTTATAATTTCCTTCCTAGCAGCAGTGAATGAACAAAAGCATGAAACAAAAGCAAGGAGCGGCAACGGACAAAAACATGAAACAAGAGAGGTAAAGTCAGTAAAACAGGACTGAAGTAAACTTGTGAACAATGATTTGTGTAACCAAAAAAAGACAAGCTTTAAGAGCTCACAAGCAATAACCTAATTTCTAAAACAATAACAGAATCTTCTTTTTCAACAATGTTAAATGCGACGGAGGAGAAAATACCTGGCTTTCGGCAGAGGAGAACGGAGGGCGCCCGGAGGAGAGCGAAGGAGGATGTGTAGGAAGGGGGGGCCTGGCTTTCGGTGACAGAGAGCAACGAAACGGCTTTGAATGCCTTTCGACGAAGGAGAGGGCGCACGGAGGAGAGCGAAGGAATATGTGTAGGAAGGGGAACCTGGCTTTCGGCGACGGAGAGCAACGAACGGCTTCAAATGCCTTTCCCTGCCTTTCGGCGGAGCACTAGGTTTTTTAGTGCCCGGGGTAGCCCTGCGATCGCGTGCTTAAACGCCGTTTTTATATGGTCCGTCCGAACACCGAACAAACGGGTAGCCCGTACGGATTTAGTAAATCCGAGACAAGCGAAGAGGAATAATGATNCACGAACGGCTTCAAATGCCTTACCCTGGCTTTCGGCGGAGCACTAGGTTTTTTTAGTGCCCGGGGTAGCCCTGCGATCGCGTGCTTAAACGCCGTTTTTATGTGATCTGTCCGAACACCGAACAAACGGGTAGCCCGTACGGATTTAGTAAATCCGAGACAAGCGAAGAGGAATAATGATGTGAAAAGGCTTATTAATGGTTTCAGGTACTCGCGAAGCGGGAAGATAAGAGAGTTGGGCGTTCTTAGTCTTTGTAGGTTGTGATCCCGTCATTGCCTCCTACCTAGCTCTATATCACAAAGTTTCTTTCACAAAGGTGATGTTTCATGCAAAACTGAAAGTTGGAGGGAGATAAACAAGGGTTTAGGGCGGAATTTTTCCTTAAGTGACCCATATTTACAAGTAATGAGAGGTAAAAAAAAATGCGTTTAAGCCCGGCCCAGCCCGACGTGCAAAATTTCACGTATTATCCCGTTTTTNGAGAAAGTTGGGCAGTTCTTAGTCTTTGTAGGTTGTGATCCCGTCATTGCCTTCCTACCTAGCTCTATATCACAAAGTTTCTTTTACAAAGGTGATGTTTCATGCAAAACTGAAAGTTAGAGGGAGATAAACAAGGGTTTAGGGCGGAATTTTTCCCTAAGTGACCCATATTTACACGTAACGAGAGGTAAAAAAAAATGCGTTTAAGCCCGGCCCAGCCCGACGTGCAAAATTTCACGTATTATCCTATCTTTTTTGCGTCTTCTCTCCAGTATTTTTCGTATTATTCCATCCAAATCTTCTATTCTGCATGATACAGTAGAAAAGAAGGTTTCAAAAAGCGTTTTTTCTCTCTGTTAGGGTTTGGTCACTGCATTTATAATGAAGATAGATTTTTCTCTTAATGAAGAGTTAGAGCACATGGATGACGAAATCAATGTCAACGCGTTTGAACCGAAGGTAAGATTTCTTGCTTACTTGAATCTGTTTTCCGTTTTCCAATTTTTCTTCGATTGTCGTGAGGTTTTTTNACGTTCTCTCTGTTAGGATTTGGTCACTGCATTTATAATGGAGATAAATTTCTCTCTTAATGAAGAGTTAGAGAACATGGATGACGAAATCAATGTCAACGCGTTTGAAACGGAGGTAAGATTTCTTGCTTACTTGAATCTGTTTTCCGTTTTCCAATTTTTCTTCGATTGTCGTGAGGTTTTTTTTATTATTTTGTGGTTAGGTTTATATTATTTGCGGTTATATTAAAGAAATACTCAATAACCCGATAATAACTCAATAATAACCTAAGAATAACTCGAGAAAAAAGTAACCTACCAGCTCTTTCAAAAAACAGTGAAATATTTTATGAATCTTCGATTGTTGTGAGATTGTTTTTTGATTATTCAAGGGTTTAGGGTTTACTTGCTGCGGGTACANATGAATCTTCGATTGTTGTGAGATTGTTTTTTGATTATTCAAGGGTTTAGGGTTTACTTGCTGCGGGTACATTGAAGAAACACTCAATAACTCAAGAATAACCCAACAATAACCTAAGAATAACCCGAGAAAGTAACCTACCAGCTCTCTCAAAAAAAGTGAAATATTCTCTGAATCTTTGATTGTCGTGATGTTATTTTTTCATTATTCTCTGGTTAGAGTTTATTTATCTTCGGGTACATTGAAGAAATAATCAATAACCCGAGAATAACCCAACAATANAAAGGTGAAATATTCTCTGAATCTTCGATTATCGTGATGTTATTTTTTCATTACTCTGTGGTTAGAGTTTATTTATCTTCGGGTACATTGAAGAAATAATCAATAACCCGAGAATAACCCAAGAATAACCTAAGAATAACCCGATAAAGTAACCTACCAACTCTCTCCAAAAATGTGAAATATTGTCGTGAGGTTATTTTTTCATTATTCTGTGGTTAGGGTTTATTTATCTTCCGGTACATTGAAGAAATACTGAATAACCCGAGAATAACCTAACAATAATCTAAGAATAACCCGAGAAGAAGTAACCTACCAGCTCTTTCAAAAAATTGTGTAATAGCTACAGGGTGTGTTCTTTTCTGAATATATGACTGNTGTGAAATATTGTGTGAATCTTCGATTGTCGTGAGGTTATTTTTTCATTATTCTGTGGTTAGGGTTTATTTATCTTTCGGTACATTGAAAAAATACTGAATAACCCGAGAATAACCTAACAATAACCTAAGAATGACCCGAGAAAAAGTAACCTACCAGCTCTTTCAAAAAATTGTGTAATAGCTACAGGGTGTGTTCTTTTCTGAATATATGACTGTCTCTATGGTATAATTCAAATTTGCAATTACTTGGGCCAGAAACAGATTGCAATGATCCAATTGCTCGTAGATTTCTTAATACTATTGTCCGTAATGAGGAAGAGGCTTACAAATATTATTGTGCTTATGCACATTAAGTTGGTTTCACTGTACGCTAGGACCACACAACTTACTGGGCTAAATCCAAGCAAATTATGTCGATGGATTATATTTGTGGAAAATCAAGTCATAAAAGAGAAGCACAGCTAACCACTATTGTGAAGTACAGAAAAGAGGATACAAGGACTGGCTGTGAAGCAATGGTTCGTCATGCTATTGATCTTGATGGCAACTGGACCATAAGGAAATTTGTTGAAAGTCATAACTACCCCTTGGCGGAATCCGGTGACTAGCACCTTCCATGTTCCAGTCGGAGGAATAACGAGTTAAATTCAATTTTGCTGAGATCAATGACAGGTTCTGGGATTTAAGCAGTGGATGCATTTAATTTCCTTGCTACAGAGGTTAGTGGAAACATATATAATCCTATTTCGGTCACATGCTCAAAAGTTTGCCTACTAATTAATAATAAAGCTCAAGGAAATGTACGTGCCGAGACATATATAATTGAATTATTGAAAATAGCGTCTGAAGATGTTGAGGATATATTAGATGGGAAGGATCCTAAACCAAATATACCAAAAAAAAAAAAAGAAATCCCATAACAGTGACTGCAATGTGAATGATCTCGCAAAAATGAGACCAAATGGTATTTCTAATGTGAGGTTGAAAGGATACTAGGAAAAAAAACAAGAGAGCCAAATGCATATATTTCTACATTCCATATATTTACCATTCTACATTCCATATAATTATCATTCAACATTTCATATATTTATGATTATATGCAAAATTAATTGTCTTATACTTTTACCATTGTATGCAGGAAAAAATCAAGAAACATATACGAGCCAAGAACTGCACCTCCATTACGATGCAAATACGATTGCAGTGTCACACTCTCTAAGTCAGGAAATTGTCACACCGGATCCAACATACTCTGTGCTCAATATAATTCACCTGTTTTAATGTGTTGTGCCCACTTTAACTCATCTGTACTAATGTACTAGTTCATATAACATTATTCCAAATGGAAGCTGTAGATGCATGTTTTGTAGTTCATCTATATGTTGAGTATAGAATTTTGTTATCTGATTGTGTAATATGATTGTGTAACTCAATAATAACCTAACAATACTCCAACAATAACCTAACATTACCTCAATAATGACCTAACATTACCTCAACAGTAAACTAACAATACTCCAACAATAACCTAGCTGTACCCCAACAATAACCTAACAATACCCCAACTATAATTTAAAAATACATCTACCTTAACCTAACAATACCCCAACAATAACCTAACAATACCCTAAACAATAACTCAACCGTAACCTTACAACACCCCAATTGTAACCTAACAATACCTCAATAATAACCTAACAATACTCCAACAATAACCTAACAATACCCCAACCGTAACTTAATAATACATCAACCGTAACCTAACAATACCCCAAGAAAAACCTAATAATACCCTAAGAATAACCTAACAATACCCCAAACAATAACTGAACCGTAACCTTACAACACCCCAACTGTAACCTAAAAATACCTCAACAATAACCCAACAATACTGCAAAAATAACTTAAAAATACATTCACCCCTGCAACATTGAAATTATCAGACATAGTTATCCAGCAGTTCAAACAGTCATCCCTACAATATTCAGCATATAAAACATGTAGATACAAACATTCACCCTTGCAATTTTCAGCACATCAAACATACAGTCATTCAGCAGTTCAAACATTTAGCCTTGCAATAAGATATCAAACAGATATACATTCCACATTTCAAACACAATAGACAATCATATAGACCAAATCTGAGGCATATAAGTCTGCCAAATTTCACAGTCATTCAGCCTGTAAAACATAAAGGCAATCAAAGTTCTGAGATACATTTATCCTCCAAATAATTTATATCTATAGATTTCTAAACCAAGGCATCTCAGCTTGCCAGTCTTGATGGTCTTTTCATTTAATATTGTCTTTCGATACAATTGCTTCCATATATTTACAAACAAATATACCGCAGTCGACGCTATTACTTTGTGTGGGAATGCCTCTGTCGTGATAACATCTCAATTACTTGGGTCACTGCAGAAAGCTTTCCTTGCATCCTTACAAAGATGTCTTATTTGGTAATACAAATGATAGTTTAAAACAGTGAAAAAATAAACAGTTTATGTCATTTGTTAGTTAGATAAGGCTTAAAATTTTACTACGTCGCGGGTGACTCCCAAATGAATTTTATTAGGCAATGAGTAGTAGAATCTTCACTTGCGGTCCTTCTGGTTCCCAACAATTAGAGTCCAATGCCTATTATTAATTATTGGAAATAACATTGCCTCTGCTTGAGATACAGCTTCCACTGTGACGTGGGCAACAATATCTCGCATAAGATGGTATTTGAACCCCTGCATATACAATATAAATGAGTTTAAAAGAGCATGAACAACTAACATTGATGATAATTTTATTACTTACTCAATGTACTGGAGAGACGTACAAATAGGGTCTAAAAGAATCAGAGTTGACGCCTACGGTTATCTAATCCAATGACAAACATATCTACATGTTCTACCCCAACTTATTTATTATCCCAAAGTTCTTTAAGGTCATTTCGACTTATATGAATGTGACCATGAGTAATTATTATGTCATCCCTGCATATTGATTGATAAATTTTTATTATATTTAATAAAGAGTTGACAAAAAAGTGTTCTGTTTTTACATACCTTTCTTTGTACTTGTTTAAACAAGTATCTATCATCTGTTGCATGTGTGATGGTAATAGTTCTCTGTCGGGGAACTCTACGGCTGAACAAGAGAGGGCAACTTTGTATGGAACAATTGCTCCCGGCTGTACCTCCTCCTAAGCTTCTTCAGCCTCCTCTTCCCTAGCTTCATCGAGCTGTGAAGATGGTATGGTAATCGATGTAGAAGAATCATAGATATGTTGTACTAAATCATCTATCTTAGAGGTCGAAAGTTCTTCCATTTTCTTTCTCTTTACAACAACAAATGGAAAACTGACTGTCCTCTTTTCTCTCAATCCTCTGGACTTGATCATTCAGACTAAGTTACCAAATGGGTCTTTAAGGATGCCTTCTTCAGGTTCCCCGACACCTTTATTTATTTCGATATCAGTTGTAGCTTCATTGAAGGCAGCCATTGTACCTATCAGTTGTTCTTCTTCAAGAATATCGGGCCCTCACTCTTGTTCCTATGCTTCCTTAATATGAGCAGGTGGTTATTCTTTCTTTTCTGGGCTTTCTTTCTTCCTAGTAAATTCAAAACCTATAAGAGATTCCATGAGAACTTTATTTATTTTTTTCTTTATTTCCTTGATGTCGGTCTTCACCTCCATCATTGTATACTCCATACTAGCTTTTAGGTTATTTACGAAATCCTTCAATTGAAATAAAATTTGTTGTTGCTCCCTCAGAGTTTGTCATATCTCTTCAAAACATAAATGTGAATGTGTAGGTGGTGGGATGCTGCGAGTCTGTACAAAAGGAATCGCATCATGAGACTATGGTGTTGTTGGATGAGTGTGAATTTTGGGTTCTCCAATGGACTTTGCAGGAGACGAGATCGAGCCAACTAGAGAGGGGCAAGTAAACTGTGCTCCTTGTCTATTAAATCAACAAAAGAATCAAGAACCTACAAAACATTCATTATAAGAATTAAATAATATACCCAAAACCAAACATAATCTTGAACAGATAACATACATTAATATCATTCACCTGTATAGGACTAAGCTTTTTAAAGATTAAATGGATCCTTGGAGGGTTCCACCATGTATTTATTGGCCACCTCAACATTCGAGGTCTGGTGTCAGGATAAGCCGGGGCTATCGCAAGTGTGCGCTCATAAAACCACAACTACATAATTACGATTAATAAATCAGAAATTCATATAACCCAAATAAGATAAAAAATAAATTTTTTGATTGAGATTGGGCAATATACTAACCATTAGAAGAAAAACAAACCCATTCATGTATCCTAATGGCTGACCCATCCTTATTTTGATGGCGCAAGCTTTGATCTGCTCAATTAAGTGGTCACATACTGTTGCAGCCGAATTAAATGAAGAAAAACTATCTGCATTCTTAGCAAATGAATAGAGCCATGTGGGTACACTAAAATTGCTGGAATGAAATAATAAATTAGACAACAAAACTTTAATAATAAGTTCATTAAGAGTAGTGGATGAAATCTCCAATATTTCACTCTTTGCTCGCCTTGCATCTACATCACTGAAGGGTTTTTTAGCCCAAGTTGCTGTAGGACCTCTTTTGGGCATGCCAATCAACAAAACAACTTGGTTTGCATCAAAACTCAGCTCCTTCCCCCCAAATCTGAAAGCTAATATATTCATATCCCAACAATTCAATAAGTGCATAGTTAGGATGTGATTTTTAGGATAGGGGGAGATCAAAAAATTGATTAAGCTTCATTCTTTCCAGATTTAACCATGTCTCCCGAGAGACAATTGGCCGAACCTTATCCAAAACCTCTCTAACTGCTGATGGTCGACATCTACAATTCATTGACTGTTTATTCATCAACCTAAAGGAATAAGATGCATGTTATTAATACTGACAATAACCCAGAAATAATCTACGAATACCCTACAAATAACCTAGGAATAACTTAAAAATCACACAGTAATAACCTACGAATAACCTACACATAACTTAAAAATTAACAAAACAATACCTTAAAATAACCCGGGAACAACCTACACATTACTTTAAAACTAACAAAATAATACCCTAAAAATAACCCATGAATAACCTACGAATAACCTGCATATAACTTAAAAATCATCTGCAAGTAACTTAAAAATAACCCAGAAATAACCTGAGAATAAACTAAAAATAACCCACGAATCAACTTAAAAATAACCCAATAATAACCTACAAAGAATTACAAATAACCTAATAAAAACCCAGGATTAACCAAAGAATAACATACACCTAACTTACAAATAACCTATAAATAACTTAAAAATAACACAGGAATAACATGGAATAACTGCCAATAAGTACTAAACTTCATAGTAACTCAGGAATAACCTAATAATAACCTAAAAATAACCCAGAAATAAACTGGAATAGCTGTCAATAACTACTAAACTTCAGATTAACTCAAGAATAACCTATAATAACCTAGAAATAAACCAGGAATAAATTCCAAAATAAACAATGAATAGCGCAGAAACAACACAATATTAACCGATTAATGTAGTAGTAACATGAGAATACACTTCTAAGTAATCTATGTATAACCAAAAAATAACCTAAAAATAACCTAAGAATAAAACGATGACAATTACCAGGACAAGTTTTCCCCTTCAATGCTTTCCTTCATCCTCTTCGCCTCCTTCTTCCTTTGCTTCTATGAGTTCATTGGCTGTTCAACCTTTATCTTCTTGGCCGGCCTCTTCTAATACTATTCTTGAGCTCTCTTCGGCCTGCGCATACTCCGGATCATCAAACACCATCGTCTTACGGCTTCGAAGCTATCGAACGAGGGAAATGTGAAACCCTAACAAAGAGAATAGCGAAACGAAACAGAAAAACTCTAATAGAAAGTATTTCGAAATGTCTTCCTTGACATTCTAAAAAGCGGGATACTCGAAGTTCCTACTCGAAGAGGCGCGGGCTCGTATATCTGGCCAGGTCGGGCTTCAACAAACTTTTTTTAAAATTACGTGCACAAGCAAATCCCACATTTTCTATGCAGCCAAATTTAGTTAGCCAGCGTATGTTGCGGACCGTCAGGTCTACTGACCGAAAAAGCTCTCAGGTTTAGGATATGTGTTTTGTATAATGACTTGGAAATACAATATAAAACAAAATATGAATGATGAACTTGAAGTTCATTTTGACTGGATCTAGAATTATGCCTATTTGGCCGAATTTGAATTAGAACATTCATTAAATATAAAATAACTATGCCTGCCGCTCACCTCCACCGCTCAACGTCGTTGTCACCTCAAATACGATTGCAGTGTCACACNGTGAAACGAATACATAAATAGATGGAAGATTTGAGGATTTAGGTCGTGACAAATGATAATCTAAGAATCATAAAACAAGTTAGGGTTTATATTGTATAGCAGAGCCATACAAAGACTTAAAGATAAAGTGAGGATTTATGCCGCAATAAGCAGACAATCTCGAAGTCCTATGGCTTGTTAATTTTTAAGGAGAGATATGTTGTTGTAAATTCTCTTGTTGTTGAAAATGGTCATGCTGCCCACAATNAATCAAACATACAGTCATTCAACAGTTCAAACATTTAGCCTTGCAATAAGATATCAAACAGATACACATTCCACATTTCAAACACAATAGACAATCATATAGACCAAATCTTAGGCATATAAGTCTGCCAAATTTCATAGTCATTCAGCCTGTAAAACATAAAGGCAATCAAAGTTCTGAGATACATTTATCCTCCAAATAATTTATATTTATAGATTTCATATACTAGCTCTGCTCTAAACCAAGGCATCTCAGCTTGCCAGTCTTGATGGTCTTTTCATTTAATCTTGTCTTTCGATACAATTGCTTCCATATATTTACAAACAAATATACCGCAGTCGACGCTATTACTTTGTGTGGGAATGCCTCTGTCGTGATAACATCTCAATTACTTGGGTCACTGCAGAAAGCTTTCCTTGCGTCCTTACAAAGATGTCTTATTTGGTAATACAAATGATAGTTTAAAACAGTGAAAAAATAAATAGTTTATGTCATTTGTTAGTTAGATAAGGCTTAAAATTTTACCACGTCGCGGGTGACTCCCAAATGAATTTTATTAGGCAATGAGTAGTAGAATCTTCACTTGCGGTCCTTCTGGTTCCCAACAATTAGAGTCCAATGCCTATTATTAATTATTGGAAATAACATTGCCTCTGCTTGAGATACAGCTTCCACTATGACGTGGGCAACAATATCTCGCATAGGATGGTATCTGAACCCCTGCATATACAATATAAATGAGTTTAAAAGAGCATGAACAACTAACATTGATGATAATTTTATTACTTACTCAATGTACTGGAGAGACGTACAAATAGGGTCTAAAAGAATCAGAGTTGACGCCTACGGTTATCTAATCCAATGACAAACATATCTACATGTTCTACCCCAACTTATTTATTATCCCAAAGTTCTTTAAGGTCATTTCGACTTATATGAATGTGACCATGAGTAATTATTATGTCATCCCTGCATATTGATTGATAAATTTTTATTATATTTAATAAAGAGTTGACAAAAAAGTGTTCTGTTTTTACATACCTTTCTTTGTACTTGTTTAAACAAGTATCTATCATCTGTTGCATGTGTGATGGTAATAGTTCTCTGTCGGGGAACTCTACGGCTGAACAAGAGAGGGCACCTTTGTATGGAACAATTGCTCCCGGCTGTACCTCCTCCTAAGCTTCTTCAGCCTCCTCTTCCCTAGCTTCATCGAGCTGTGGAGATGGCATGGTAATCGACGTAGAAGAATCATAGATATGTTGTACTAAATCATCTATCTTAGAGGTCGAAAGTTCTTCCATTTTCTTTCTCTTTACAACAACAAATGGAAAACTGACTGTCCTCTTTTCTCTCAATCCTCTAGACTTGATCATTCAGACTAAGTTACCAATTGGGTCTTTAGGGATGCCTTCTCCAGGTTCCCCGACACCTTTATTTATTTCGCTATCAGTTGTAGCTTCATCGAAGGCAGCCATTGTACATATCAGTTGTTCTTCTTCAAGAATATCGGGCCCTCACTCTTGTTCCTATGCTTCCTTAATATGAGCAGGTGGTTATTCTTTCTTTTCTGGGCTTTCTTTCTTCCCAGTAAATTCAAAACCTATAAGAGATTCCATGAGAACTTTATTTATTTATTTCTTTATTTCCTTGATGTCAGTCTTCACCTCCTTCATTGTATACTCCATACTAGCTTTTAGGTTATTTACGGAATCCTTCAATTGAAATAAAATTTGTTGTTGCTCCCTCAGAGTTTGTCATATCTCTTCAAAACCCAAATGTGNAGACTTGATCATTCAGACTAAGTTACCAATTGGGTCTTTAGGGATGCCTTCTCCAGGTTCCCCGACACCTTTATTTATTTCGCTATCAGTTGTAGCTTCATCGAAGGCAGCCATTGTACATATCAGTTGTTCTTCTTCAAGAATATCGGGCCCTCACTCTTGTTCCTATGCTTCCTTAATATGAGCAGGTGGTTATTCTTTCTTTTCTGGGCTTTCTTTCTTCCCAGTAAATTCAAAACCTATAAGAGATTCCATGAGAACTTTATTTATTTATTTCTTTATTTCCTTGATGTCAGTCTTCACCTCCTTCATTGTATACTCCATACTAGCTTTTAGGTTATTTACGGAATCCTTCAATTGAAATAAAATTTGTTGTTGCTCCCTCAGAGTTTGTCATATCTCTTCAAAACCCAAATGTGAATGTGTAGGTGGTGGGATGCTGCGAGTCTGTACAAAAGGAATCGCATCATGAGACTATGGTGTTGTTGGATGAGTGTGAATTTTGGGTTCTCCAATGGACTTTGCAGGAGACGAGATCGAGCCAACTAGAGAGGGGCAAGTAAACTGTGCTCCTTGTCTATTAAATCAACAAAAGAATCAAGAACCTACAAAACATTCATTATAAGAATTAAATAATATACCCAAAACCAAACATAATCNAATACCCCAACAATAACCTAACAATACCCTAAACAATAACTCAACCGTAACCTTACAACACCCCAATTGTAACCTAACAATACCTCAATAATAACCTAACAATACTCCAACAATAACCTAACAATACCCCAACCGTAACTTAATAATACATCAACCGTAACCTAACAATACCCCAAGAAAAACCTAATAATACCCTAAGAATAACCTAACAATACCCCAAACAATAACTGAACCGTAACCTTACAACACCCCAACTGTAACCTAAAAATACCTCAACAATAACCCAACAATACTGCAAAAATAACTTAAAAATACATTCACCCCTGCAACATTGAAATTATCAGACATAGTTATCCAGCAGTTCAAACAGTCATCCCTACAATATTCAGCATATAAAACATGTAGATACAAACATTCACCCTTGCAATTTTCAGCACATCAAACATACAGTCATTCAGCAGTTCAAACATTTAGCCTTGCAATAAGATATCAAACAGATATACATTCCACATTTCAAACACAATAGACAATCATATAGACCAAATCTGAGGCATATAAGTCTGCCAAATTTCACAGTCATTCAGCCTGTAAAACATAAAGGCAATCAAAGTTCTGAGATACATTTATCCTCCAAATAATTTATATCTATAGATTTCTAAACCAAGGCATCTCAGCTTGCCAGTCTTGATGGTCTTTTCATTTAATATTGTCTTTCGATACAATTGCTTCCATATATTTACAAACAAATATACCGCAGTCGACGCTATTACTTTGTGTGGGAATGCCTCTGTCGTGATAACATCTCAATTACTTGGGTCACTGCAGAAAGCTTTCCTTGCATCCTTACAAAGATGTCTTATTTGGTAATACAAATGGTAGTTTAAAACAGTGAAAAAATAAACAGTTTATGTCATTTGTTAGTTAGATAAGGCTTAAAATTTTACTACGTCGCGGGTGACTCCCAAATGAATTTTATTAGGCAATGAGTAGTAGAATCTTCACTTGCGGTCCTTCTGGTTCCCAACAATTAGAGTCCAATGCCTATTATTAATTATTGGAAATAACATTGCCTCTGCTTGAGATACAGCTTCCACTATGACGTGGGCAACAATATCTCGCATAGGATGGTATCTGAACCCCTGCATATACAATATAAATGAGTTTAAAAGAGCATGAACAACTAACATTGATGATAATTTTATTACTTACTCAATGTACTAGAGAGACGTACAAATAGGGTCTAAAAGAATCAGAGCTGACGCCTATGGTTATATAATCCAATGGCAAACATATCTACATGTTCTACCCCAACTTATTTATTATCCCAAAGTTCTTTAAGGTCATTTCGACTTATATGAATGTGACCATGAGTAATTATTAAGTCATCCCTGCATATTGATTGAATAATTTTTATTAGATTTAATAAACAATTGACAAAAAAGTGTTCTGTTTTTACATACCTTTCTTTGTACTTGTTTAAACAAGTATCTATCATCTGTTGCATGTGTGATGGTAATAGTTCTCTGTCGGGGAACTCTACGGCTGAACAAGAGAGGGCAACTTTGTATGGAACAATTGCTCCTGGCTGTACCTCCTCCTAAGCTTCTTCAGCCTCCTCTTCCCTAGCTTCATCGAGCTGTGAAGATGGTATGGTAATCGATGTAGAAGAATCATAGATATGTTGTACTAAATCATCTATCTTAGAGGTCGAAAGTTCTTCCATTTTCTTTCTCTTTACAACAACAAATGGAAAACTGACTGTCCTCTTTTCTCTCAATCCTCTGGACTTGATCATTCAGACTAAGTTACCAAATGGGTCTTTAAGGATGCCTTCTTCAGGTTCCCCGACACCTTTATTTATTTCGATATCAGTTGTAGCTTCATTGAAGGCAGCCATTGTACCTATCAGTTGTTCTTCTTCAAGAATATCGGGCCCTCACTCTTGTTCCTATGCTTCCTTAATATGAGCAGGTGGTTATTCTTTCTTTTCTGGGCTTTCTTTCTTCCTAGTAAATTCAAAACCTATAAGAGATTCCATGAGAACTTTATTTATTTTTTTCTTTATTTCCTTGATGTCGGTCTTCACCTCCATCATTGTATACTCCATACTAGCTTTTAGGTTATTTACAGAATTCTTTAATTGAAATAAAATTTGTTGTTGCTCCCTCAGAGTTTGTCATATCTCTTCAAAACCATAAATGTGAATGTGTAGGTGGTGGGATGCTGCGAGTCTGTACAAAAGGAATCGCATCATGAGACTATGGTGTTGTTGGATGAGTGTGAATTTTGGGTTCTCCAATGGACTTTGCAGGAGACGAGATCGAGCCAACTAGAGAGGGGCAAGTAAACTGTGCTCCTTGTCTATTAAATCAACAAAAGAATCAAGAACTTACAAAACATTCATTATAAGAATTAAATAATATACCCAAAACCAAACATAATCCTGAACATATAACATACATTAATATCATTCACCTGTATAGGACTAAGCTTTTTAAAGATTAAATGGATCCTTGGAGGGTTNCATTCATTATAAGAATTAAATAATATACCCAAAACCAAACATAATCTTGAACAGATAACATACATTAATATCATTCACCTGTATAGGACTAAGCTTTTTAAAGATTAAATGGATCCTTGGAGGGTTCCACCATGTATTTATTGGCCACCTCAACATTCGAGGTCTGGTGTCAGAATAAGCCGGGGCTATCGCAAGTGTGCGCTCATAAAACCACAACTACATAATTACGATTAATAAATCAGAAATTCATATAACCCAAATAAGATAAAAAATAAATTTTTTGATTGAGATTGGGCAATATACTAACCATTAGAAGAAAAACAAACCCATTCATGTATCCTAATGGCTGACCCATCCTTATTTTGATGGCGCAAGCTTTGATCTGCTCAATTAAGTGGTCACATACTGTTGCAGCCGAATTAAATGAAGAAAAACTATCTGCATTCTTAGCAAATGAATAGAGCCATGTGGGTACACTAAAATTGCTGGAATGAAATAATAAATTAGACAACAAAACTTTAATAATAAGTTCATTAAGAGTAGTGGATGAAATCTCCAATATTTCACTCTTTGCTCGCCTTGCATCTACATCACTGAAGGGTTTTTTAGCCCAAGTTGCTGTAGGACCTCTGTTGGGCATGCCAATCAACAAAACAACTTGGTTTGCATCAAAACTCAGCTCCTTCCCCCCAAATCTGAAAGCTAATATATTCATATCCCAACAA
The DNA here is from genome assembly GCA_002079205.1 of Phalaenopsis hybrid cultivar. Taxonomy (NCBI): domain Eukaryota; kingdom Viridiplantae; phylum Streptophyta; class Magnoliopsida; order Asparagales; family Orchidaceae; genus Phalaenopsis; species Phalaenopsis hybrid cultivar. The sequence continues at coordinate 20,630 of JXCR01144489.1, forward strand.
TTCAATAAGTGCATAGTTAGGATGTGATTTTTAGGATAGGGGGAGATCAAAAAATTGATTAAGCTTCATTCTTTCCAGATTTAACCATGTCTCCCGAGAGACAATTGGCCGAACCTTATCCAAAACCTCTCTAACTGCTGATGGTCGACATCTACAATTCATTGACTGTTTATTCATCAACCTAAAGGAATAAGATGCATGTTATTAATACTGACAATAACCCAGAAATAATCTACGAATACCCTACAAATAACCTAGGAATAACTTAAAAATCACACAGTAATAACCTACGAATAACCTACACATAACTTAAAAATTAACAAAACAATACCTTAAAATAACCCG
>JXCR01144489.1:22084-61489 GCA_002079205.1 Phalaenopsis hybrid cultivar
TGTAAATGAGGTAGCCATGATAAAGGGGGAGAAAAGAAAACTGAAGAGTAGAAGACCCATAATAAAGAAAAAGTCAGGGGATGAGGGTCTGTCGGTAGTAAGAAAGAGGTCAGAGGGAGAAGGCTGGTCAATTAGCCTAAAGAGGCTAGAAGGAGGGAGCTAACCAGAGGAAGAGAAACTAGTTAAACAAGTGATCTAAAAGAATTAAAGGGTGGAGGTACTGACCCGACCCATAATAATGCAGTTAGTTAAGTTACAAAAGATGACAAAAAACTTGACCCAATTTATATTTAGCGACTAGTATACAAAATAAGTATGTTGTAGAGTTTTGATTAATGGTTTACACACTAGGGGTACTACGCAATCATACGTATCATTTCAACTATATAGAGTTTTCTCTAAAAATCTCAGTATTGAACCCACAAGGAAGAATATAACTTTTATTTCAACATAGAAGAATTTCTATGTAAACTACAAACAAAATATGTAGGAGAATAATATCAAAATGTTTGTTGAGGGTTAAAAACTAAAGTTTGCTAACTTTAATTTAAAACTAAAAGTAAATGCATTTTTTCTAAACTAGTTATGTGTAAAGGAGTTTGAATAATATGAAAAGTCTTTCTCCTTGAAAAGAGATTATAATCAATGTAGAAATATAATGTTTAAAGTTTAAAATGTGGTTTTCTGACAAATAGGGGCATACCTATTCCTTACCCTCCTATGAGTGCATAAAGAACATTGGTTAATCTAAAATTAAGTTCCTAATTGATATGGCTATGCTAAGTATATTCTAGCAACCAACATCAAGATTACTTACTGTGCCCTCTCTATAGGACTAACCACGCCTTAGGTTCCAAACTAAAGACCAAATTAGTTAAGGTTCTAGCTATCACTCTAGATACACCAACTTTACACCCATCAAAACTTATCTCCCTATCTATTTACACTCTCATTAGAACTTTGTTCCCCTCATCCAAAGGTTAGTGTGACATTCACTAGTTTGGTGCAATCATAGCCCTCCTGGGTCATTATGTTTCACGATAGATTTTAATATTANGTGAATTAACAGCATTAAAGTATTTTCAATACATTGTAATCACAATACTCTATAAATCTCTTATAGTGCATTTCACTTTAAGCAAACCAATTAGCGGCCCCAAAGAGAATCTGGTAAATCCGAATTTTATCAAATTCAAATATTGTCAAATCTGAAATAATATTTGGTTCAATTAAGATAAAATTCAATTAAATCCATCTAATATGCTTGACATAAATCTCTATGAAGTATTTTGTTTCTAAGTGAAATTTGTTGGATTTTATAAATCCGGAATTTAAGTCACGAAATAAACAAAACAACAAAAAATTAGATATATTGATGATGTCAGATTTATTGAAGTACAAAATAATGTTTAGCTATGTTTAGCTGGATATACGTCAAACCAGTAGTNTTTAAGTCACGAAATAAACAAAACAACAAAAATTAGATATATTAATGATGTCAGATTTATTGAAGTACAAAATAATGTTTAGCTATGTTTAGCTGGATATACGTCAAACCAGTAGTTAAATCCCATTAATTGTAGTGTATAAGAAAAATTTACATTTATACCACTTGTCCTGTGAATTTACATATCTAATTTATGAACTAAAATTTTTAAATAAAAGCACAGTAACACCCATAGTATAAATTGTAGGATGAACGAGAGAAATAGATGGACAAAAAGAAAAAGAGGAAATAAAGTCCACAGTAACACAAGATTTTATATAAATTCAATAGCCTTTATTGTGGAAATGTCCCCTGTTTATAGGTTTTAGGGGCATCTAGTAATATTACATGTCTGTCCCTATTTTTGTAGGACTGTTACAAGTTATTACAACAAATTTTCACATTTGTAACTGACTTTTTCACCCATTCATATTCATAACTAATATTGACACTCTTTCATATTCATAATTGCTCTTGTCGTTCGGTCAGCTGAAACCCTTCGGCCAGTTAGCAAACAGTAGGTTAGTTGAAGGGCCATCAGTTGGCTTTTTTTATGGAATCCTGAGTAGAGGCCCTCCTATTGTTACAGTGAACTTGGGCTATCAGGCAGAGGNTGGCCAGTTAGCAAACAGTAGGTTAGTTGAAGGGCCATCAATTGGCTTTTTTTATGGAATCCTGAGTAGAGGCCCTCCTATTGTTACAGTGAACTTGGGCTATCAGGCAGAGGTGTATCACTGTAATCTGATGGGCAACACTCCTTAGATAAGTGACTTTCTTAGGTGATTCAAAAGTTTTTTTGTGGGGTGCCCTTTGGCCATCTTTGTGAAGAATTCCATAATGGGTTGAGGGAGCTAGTCATGAGCGAATGTGACCTGGACTGGGTGCCTTCAATTTCTTTGTTCGACCCAAATTTTTGACCGAAGGAATTGAAACATGGTGTTTTCATCATTTAACTATTCTAATCCATTATCCTTTGGTGTTCATAAGTGAGACCCATTGAATCTCCTCAAGATTTGTGTGGTCATATTTTTTATGTATATATGGAATTCCTCAATTCACTTCTTAAAAGTGGTTTCTACAATAAGAATAAGATAATTAAATGCAAAATTTGACTTATTTATTACANGTCATTTAACTATTCTAATCCATTATCCTTTGGTGTTCATAAGTGAGACCTATCGAATCTCCTAAAGATTTGTGTGGTCATATTTTTTATGTATATATGGAATTCCTCGATTCACTTCTTAAAAGTGGTTTCTACAATAAGAATAAGATAATTAAATGCAAAATTTGACTTATTTATTACATAATATGTGTTCATAATAATTGAACTTCTTGGATTTATGTGTTTGCAGTCCCAATAAAAAGGAAGTGATCGACACTTCTTAATCAATCTTTCTGAGTTTCCTTCCCTTTAGTTGGTTGTTAACATGAAAGAGTTATGGAAAGTATCTAGAAGTCATCTGTAAATGAGGTAGCCATGATAAAGGGGGAGAAAAGAAAACTGAAGAGTAGAAGACCCATAATAAAGAAAAAGTCAGGGGATGAGGGTCTGTCGGTAGTAAGAAAGAGGTCAGAGGGAGAAGGCTGGTCAATTAGCATAAAGAGGCTAGAAGGAGGGAGCTAACCAGAGGAAGAGAAACTAGTCAAACAAGCGATCTAAAAGAATTAAAGGGTGGAGGTACTGACCCGACCCATAATAATGCAGTTAATTAAGTTACAAAAGATGACAAAAAACTTGACCCAATTTATATTTAGCGACTAGTAAACAAAATAAGTATGTTGTAGAGTTTTGATTAATGGTTTACACACTAGGGGTACTACGCAAGCATACGTATCATTTCAACTACATAGAGTTTTCTCTAAAAATCTCAGTATTGAACCCACAAGGAAGAATATAACTTTTATTTCAACATAGAAGAATTTCTATGTAAACTACAAACAAAATATGTAGGAGAATAATATCAAAATGTTTGTTGAGGGTTAAAAACTAAAGTTTGCTAACTTTAATTTAAAACTAAAAGTAAATGCATTTTTTCTAAACTAGTTATGTGTAAAGGAGTTTGAATAATATGAAAAGTCTTTCTCCTTGAAAAGAGATTATAATCAATGTAGAAATATAATGTTTAAAGTTTAAAATGTGGTTTTCTGACAAATAGGAGCATACCTATTCCTTACCCTCTCATGAGTGCATAAAGAACATTGGTTAATCTAAAATTAAGTTCCTAATTGATATGGTTATGCTAAGTATATTCTAGCAACCAACATCAAGATTACTTACTGTGCCCTCTCTATAGGATTAATCACGCCTTAGGTTCCAAACTAAAGACCAAATTAGTTAAGGTTCTAGCTATCACTCTAGATACACCAATTTTACACCCATCAAAACTTATATCCCTATCTATTTACACTCTCATTAGAACTTTGTTCCCCTCATCCAAAGGTTAATGTGACATTCACTAGTTTGGTGCAATCATAGCCCTCCTGGGTCATTATGTTTCACGATAGATTTTAATATTACAAATGGCAGTTTGCAAAGTAAATGAAAAACTGGTGAAAATACCATCACAAATTTTGGAATAAAGGAAATCTTCAAAATATTATAATCTCAAACATGATTACTTTTTATTGAAATGAGAAAGATAAGAAAAATACTCAGAATTCACTGGGATAACAAAACAAAACATGATATAAATTAAAAATCAAGTTTACATAAAACTTAAAAAAAATACAAAGCACTTCTCTTAGTCTTCTCCCCAAGAAAATCCTTTTGAAGTTCTTTTAATGTCTTCTTCCTTCAAATGAAGCAAAAAATGGCAATGTTGATCTAGCGCTGAGGCGCCAAACAGTAGAGGGCCTGGTACCTAGGCGCCAAAAACGGTTATTTAAAGGATCCATTGAATGTGGACAAACTTTGAAGAGGCGTTTTAAGAAACTCTTAGAGATTTTGAGAGCTCTATTTAAAGAGACTTATGGAGATTCAAAAGAGAGACTTTTNACAATGTTGATCTAGCGCTGAGGCGCCAAACAGTAGAGGGCCTGATACCTAGGTGCCAAAAACGGTTATTTAAAGGATCCATTGAATGTGGACAAACTTTGAAGAGGCATTTTAAGAAACTCTTAGAGATTTTGAGAGCTCTATTTAAAGAGACTTATGGAGATTCAAAAGAGAGACTTTTTTCAGGAAGAAAAAGGAGTTTTCTGTAGAGAAGTAGATTCTTCCTAGAGAGGAGAAAGTCTTGGAGGCTTGCTTTGATTTGGAGGAGAAGAGGAGAAGTGAGAGATATCTTCTTCACTACATATTTTGAGTAAGTTTGGAGTAGAATTGTAAGGAGAGCGAGCCACTGTCGGCACTAAAAAGTTGGTTGGGAGATTGAAGTTATCGGTCGCTAGAATGAGCATCCCAATGCTCGATTTAATTTAATTTATATACATATAATTTGGGAAAAGCAGTATTTTAAATTTTGAAAATATAAGACCAAATCGATCTCATATTCTCAGTAGTTTAAATAAACTAGACTATCACCGCAAGCAATGCATCCATCCCGGAGGATAGATACACTACTTACTGGTGAGGCTCGATTAAATAAACTAAATATTATATGACATCTGTTTAAGTCTGCAAAATTATTTTTATGTTGATCGAAAAATTACCCTATTTAATACCAAAAATTAAATAAGGTTTATATTAAGATGGGTTCTTGAAAGTTTCCTATAAAGGCAAGCCCTTATAATTAATTGCATCTTAAATAACTGACATCCCTTAAGAAAACTCTCGATAAAAATCAAGGGATATTGTCTTCAATAATTTCAAAGGATAGAACTTTTTAAAAGATNCTGAGTTCTTGAAAGTTTCCTATAAAGGAAAGCCCTTATAATTAATTGCATCTTAAATAACTGACATCCCCTAAGAAAAGTCTCGATAAAAATCAAGGGATATTGTCTTCAATAATTTCAAAGGATAGAACTTTTTAAAAGATCGGACAAAGATGTGTGAAAGGGGAATGACTCAAATTTGGAACATTTTATTTTGAAATCCAAAGGAAGAAAAACTAGGAGATGTCATAAATCCTGAGGAGAACCTCGGAGACTACCTAAGCTATACTATGGTTTAACTTCAGTTTCTAAGAGGAAATTATTTAAATGTTTCATCCTGCCAATTTTAGTAATTAGGGCTTAAATTGGTGTGAAACGAAGACATAAATAGCTGGAAGATTTGAGGATTTAGGTCGTGACAAACGACAATCTCAGAATCATAAAACAAGTTAGGGTTTATATTGTATAGCAGAGCCATAGAAAGGCTTAAAGATAAAGTGAGGATTTATGCCGCAATAAGCAGACAACCTCGAAGTCCTATGGCTTGTTGTTAATTTTTAAGGAGAGATATGTTGTTGTAAATTCTCTTGTTGTTGAAAATGGTCATGCTGCCCACAATGCTAGCTCCAAGCTCCTCGTCGTAGCGAGTTAAGTTTTCTAATGTGTCAAGTCTTGATGTCAAATAAAATGTTTCATATGGTTATGACTATCTTAAATATCATGGGGGATGTTATAGTTGATTAGAACAACACCAGTTAGGATCCCATGGTTCCCTCATTTCAGCACCACTATTTTTTTTGATTCACTTAGTCAACATGAATTTACTAAACTCAACTTAATGAGTTCCATACTTTCATTTAGACCATGGGAAAACTTGTTAGCAACCGTACGTTACCTCCTCCGAGGGATTCCCGGTCATCCGATGAGATGTCTTACTTTAGTTGCAATTTTTATTTTGTTATGTTTGTGATTAAATTTTGAGTTATCTTATATTTTGATTGTTGTGGTGGTGAATTTTATCTTGTTTTGATTTCTTAACTTTAGCTTTGATTTTAGTTTTCTGACTATCCTAAAAGTTTCAGTTTTGACATGCAGGGTGACTTTGTTATTTAACATGCAAGTTTATGGGCAGGAAACAAGAGGCACAGATAAATAAAAGTATATTGCAATGCAATAACCTAAAAGCGTACTTGTTGATTCTTCCCATTCTTCAACCTGAAAAGTTAATACTTGCAAGGCATATATATAATTTTGCAAGAATTTGAACATGCTTATGGGAAAAGTAGAGAGCCTAGGTTTGAGGTGTGTCTACCAGACCCCATGTCATGCCTTGACCGTCCAATTTGTTCATCTATTGGGATGATTCCATTAAGCAAATCATAATATGTCCAAGTGACCTTCGAGATTACCAAATGATCATGAAAAGGTCCTGGGTAATACTCTAGACATTTCACAGTCCCTCAAATAGACTTGAGTTCATTTTGGTCTTATTATGTTTGCTATGTGATTCACCCAATTCATACCCTTATGCTCAATGAACCTTGATGTTTTGATTATCCCTTTAAGTATGGTAGTTATTCTTTAATGTTTCACTTAAAAATTGTAGGGGTAGAAGCCCTTAGGGGCAATTTGGGCTTAATTAAGAAACTTAACCTGTTTGATTTTCAAAGACGGGCTTGTAGTGTTTTAAAAAGTTTCAAATTAATTATAGGTCATTTTCTAAATCTCATTATAAAAGATTTTGATTAAGTTTAGTTCACTACAAAGCCCTTAAAACTTAATGGGTAGATTTATTATTTTAGAAATTTTTAAATTTTATACTTTTAATTCTTATTAGGAATCATACATCATACATCATTTTAGAACCATCAGTTGGGGTTTTAAGTTAGTGGGTTATGATCTTCCAAAGTCAAACCCCACACCTTAATATCTTCTTATTTAATTACTCTTCAAAATTTCATCTATTTGAGAAATTACAAATTTATCCTTAATGAGACCAATGTGAAATTGGTTGCTACCATTTATCTCTTTCATGTTTCAATCATCAAGATATGTAAATTAAGCTCATTCATTACCCATTTACCCTTTGACTAGGCTTAAATATTAATTAAGGCTTAAATTCCAATATTATCGTTTTGGCCTGAAGGCCTTAACACCTCATAATTCATTAAATCAAACTCAAATGAGTTTAAAATTTTTATGTTACCCCATTCATTGTCTAATTAAAATATTAGAGGAGAAAATGTGATTTTTCAGAATTTATTTAATTTTCTAATTATTTTAATATAAAACTAGGGATTTTTGATGAAAATTTAATAAGTCAACCAAAACAAAGTTTATGTCTTTAAAAAAATTACTAAAGGTTCACCTAGGTTAGAGGACCATTTTGATCAACTTTCATAATTTTTAGAGGTTTAATTTAATTATTAGAATTATTTGTTTATTTTGAGTATTAATTAAATATAAAATATTATNTGTTTAATTAAAATATTAGAGGAGAAAATGTGATTTTCCAGAATTTATTTAATTTTCTAATTATTTTAATATAAAACTAGGGATTTTTTATGAAAATTTAATAAGTCAACCAAAACAAAGTTTATGTCTTTAATAAAATTACTAAAGGTTCACCTAGGTTAGAGGACCATTTTGATCAACTTTCATTATTTTTAGAGGTTTAATTTAATTATTAGAATTATTTGTTTGTTTTGAGTATTAATTAAATATAAAATATTATTTAAATAGAAAATGGAGTTTTATATTTTTCTTAAATCTCTCTAAGTCCAGGCAAACTGAATAAAAAAATTTCATATTTTTGGGGTTTATATTTTAATTATTGGAATTATTTTAGAGGAAAATTAAAGAAAATTTATTTTAAACTTTTAAAAATTAATATCTAGAATTAGAAAATTAGAAAAATTATTTTAATTGGTCTCAAGTGATCACGAAGCCAAATCTGACATTTTAGTATTTTTTTACTGTTGTGTAATTTTTATGATTTTTAATTAATTTTTATTTATTTAAATACTTAAAAATGGCTTAAAATGAATTATTTATTTATATTTTTTTAGATTCCTCTAGTCATAAGGAGCTCCAAAAACCAATTTGGTGTTTTTTTTAATTTTATTTTAGTTATTATAATTATTTTTGTGCCAAAAATGCAATTTCACTTAACTAATCCATTTTAGTGGTCAAATTAATTTAATTTGACTTGAAATTTTTTTGGTGAGTTCCTCTAATATTAAATCATAGTGAATAATGATTTTAATGTCACTTACATTTAAATTTTCTCCAATTTAGTTGCATTTCATTTTTAGGGGTTGGTGACAATTATGGTTTTTTTTAATGGGTTAAACCAAGTTTATATTTTTCCTATGATCCTTTAACTGCAATGAACCCACCAAAACAAGTTTTGTATTTTTCTAATGAATATTTTAATTTTAATAATTATTTTACCAAAATAGACATGATATGCTTGAAAAATAGAGATCTCTGTTTAGAGGTCTCCCCTGAACTTGGAAAATCAGGGAAGATCCCTCATGACAGAGAGATCAAAAGCCCCAAAAATCAAGTCTTGGTCAAATGTCTACGCAAATGAAGAATCCAAATAAAAAATACACTATTTAATCAAATAAAAATCATACATGCTTCAAACAGACATGAAATCATTTTCACATTGTTCTCCTCTGTTCACTGAACATGAGTGTATTTTTTATTTTATTTTTATGATTTTTCTACACCAAGATATGAATTTTTGAAGTTATGGTATATAAATAAATCAAATAAAACCCTATTTTCTACTTATACAGCGCGACGCCACCACATCGTAGGCAACTCTGAATCGCACACACGTCCGCTTCTGGTTGGGCGCTACCAGTTGAGTCAGCCCGCTGTACATGCACTGAGAATTCATTTAATGTAATCTCAGTTTTCCGTCCGATACACGCGAAAACAGACGACATCCATTCATCGTCCCCAAGTCCCTAGCCCAAGAGTCATTAAACTTCAAACCTTAAAATCCCTCAATACTTAACCAAATCTCTTTGGGTTTGCTTCTATAGATGTGTCCAGACTAGGAGAACATATCCACATAGTTAATCAAGTCTTAAATCGAGTCTATGACCATGGAGAATTAAAATAGGCTCTGTTTAAGGGGAGAGCATAATACCTTTGCCCAAGAGGTGTGGCCTCGATTGGGTGCTCCCAAAAGCTTGAGTTGAGTCCAGAGAGCTCCTAGATGAAGCGTTGAGCCGTGGTGAATTGCCTAGGTACTATTTCAAGCAAGGCCAATTTTGGGTGTTGATTAAATTCTATGCTAGGGTGGTCTGGTGATGGGGCATTTATGAGGTATCTTCTTCTTTCACTCAGGGGATGGTGTGGGTGTAATTAATTTGACTTTGGGGCACTGTGGAGCTATGTGGAATTATGTATTAGTTTCATATTGATTTTGAGATCCACAATTGAGCTCAGCCAGTGGGTTTGAGTGGTTGGAAAAAGAAGGCTTGCACTCAGGTAATCTAGGAGAAGCTCTGGGAACAATTTGTCAGGGTCTTCTCAAGGAATTTCAACAACTCCTTCCCTTAGCTGTGGGGGGTGAGTTTAAATNGGGCTTGAACTCAGGGAATCTAGGAGAAGCTCTGAGAACAATTTGTCAGGGTCTTCTCAAGGAATTTCAACAACTCCTTCCCTTAGCTGTGGGGGGTGAGTTTAAATATGAGGGGCAATGATGGCTCTCAGACCAAGCTGAGGTGGCTGGAATGTTGCCTAGGTGAAGGGGAGAAAGGCTCTAATGGCCAATTGGATTGGTGCCACTTGAATGGGTTCAATTTCAGGCTTTGGCTTAGGTGGGGCTCTTGGATTTGGGTTTTTTGAAGGCTATGGTGGCTGGCCGGCCAGGCTCAGGTCACCATCCCACTGAGAATGATCAGTGGTGGGCTAATGTGTAGCCAATTGGGTTTGTGCTTGAGTAAGGGTGATTAATTAAAGTGGAAAGGGATTTGGGCTAGGTTGGGTTTAAATTTGGTTTAGCTTCATTGGAATGGGCTTGGGTGGTTTCCCATGGCTAACCAAGGTCAGGTGAGCCAGCTGAAATGATGTGGAGAAGTCCTCATCCATTGAATTTCATCNGAGGGATTTGGGCTAGGTTGGGTTTAGATTTGGTTTAGCTTCATTGGAATGGGCTTGGGTGGTCTCCCATGGCTAACCAAGGTCAGGTGAGCCAGCTGAAATGATGTGGAGAAGTCCTCATCCATTGAATTTCATTAAGCATGGGTTAAAGTGTATCATTAAAGGGGTTAAAAAAATTTTTAAGGGAGCTTGAAAGTGGCTCCTTATTTTTCTATTAGTAGCTTAGTGAGGCAGCAAAGGCTCACCTATGGCTTAGGATGGCCTCATGGCTTGTCCTTGGCTTGACCAATTTGCATGAAAAGGGTTTTTCATATTTTATGGGGTATTTTGAATGTGTTTGTCATGAGGCTTAATATAGAATGATTTTGGCATGAAGTGGGAACTTAGGGAATGATTTTGATTAGGATGATGAGGAGAAAAATTGTCATGTGCGCTTCTAATTGAACATTGGGCTTTTTGAATGACTTATGGGCTTGGGCTTTTATAATTGGGGATGAGCTTGGGCTTGAGTTTGAGTTGTATTTGGAACAAAATTTTGGTTATTTTAATATTTAATTTGGTTTAGGGAGATGTCATGAAGATTTTTGAAAAGATTTCAAATGATTCTGAATTGAATTGAAAAGTCAATTTGGTGAAATTTGGGCATATGGCTAAATTGGGGCAAACTTGGGGATTTTGGTCCAAGTTGAAATTGAGTGGGATTAAGGCTTGAAGAGGGCCAGTTGAGGGTACAAGATTGATGTGGTGAATGGTTATAATAAGTTTTGAGCTCAAAATTAGGGCAATTGGATAAAGCATGAAGTTCAATTTTGGGAGATTTGGTTACATGTTAANTGAATGGTTATAAAGTGTTTTGAGCTCAAAATTAGGGCAATTGGATAAAGCATGAAGTTCAATTTTGGGAGATTTGGTTACATGTTAAACTTAGGGCTTTTTGATTTGGGTTGGAATTGGGCTTGAAATTAGGTCAAATTGGGTTTGTATTTGGTTTCAATTGGTATTAGGGATTTTTAATTTAGGTTTGGAATTGAAATTGGGCAAGATTAGGGTTAATTGGGCCAGGATTAAGGCTAATTTGGAGAATTGAGCCTTTAAGGGCAATTTGGGGCTTTTGTTAAAAATGGGTCAAATTGGGTCAATGTGAGGGTTCAAAATTGAAATTGAAAATATTCGGGAATTTTTGGAATTTTATTGGAATTTTTGGTTCATGAGGGGCATTTTGGTAATTTGGGAATTTTGAGGGTATTTTGGGGATTTTGGAATTTTGGTGAATTTTGGTCAATTTTGGTAGTGAGGAATAATTTGAGATGAATTTTGAACAAACTTGGGTAATTTGCTTAACTTTGGGATTTGTTGGCAAAAATCAGGGTTGTAGGGGTATTTTGGTAATTTGGTGATTTTGGGCTAAAGTGGGTAGGTAAGCCANCGAACAAACTTGGGTAATTTGCTTAACTTTGGGATTTGTTGGCAAAAATTAGGGTTGTTGGGGTATTTTGGTAATTTGGTGATTTTGGGCTAAAGTGGGTAGGTAAGCCATGAAGTCATGTCAAATCAATAGGAGCCATATAAGGACTCATTTTGGATGCTCAATATGCTAGTTCTATCCCTCCTAGCCAAGGGCTAGGGGTTTGGGTCCACCTATATGAGCTTTCTAAAAGGAGTTTATAGACCAAATCAAGGGGTCCTAGGGTTTGGGGATTTTAAAGAAAATGTGATGTTACTTGAAATGATGCGTATACTTGCGTAGTACCTTAGTGTGTAGACATTTTTATTATTTTTATATAATATTTAATTTTGCACGCTANCTAGAGACCAAATCAAGGGGTCCTAGGGTTTGGGGATTTTAAAGAAAATCTGATGTTACTTGAAATGATACGTATACTTGCGTAGTACCTTAGTGTGTAGACATTTTTATTATTTTTATATAATATTTAATTTTGCACGCTAGCCGCTAAATATAAATTGTGTCAAGATTTTGGCCATATTTATGAACTTAAATAATTGTATAATTGCGGGTCGGGTCAAGTTTTTGGAGTCGTTATCAAGGACAACAACGAAACCTTTCTGTCTTAGGAAAATCTTTAACTTTAATTGTAGAAATATTATAGAAAAATTTAGCATAGTTTATATAGATGTACTTGTGTGTGCATTTGAAAATATAAAACAACATATATATTTACTGTTTTAGTTAGTGTGTTTTGCTTGTTTTATTATTTTTCTTTAAGAAGTGTATGCGTAGTGCAGGATTTGAAGTTTTAGTACCTGGAAATTTTGAGTTAGAGTGAACTATAAGAAAAAGTACAAAACAAAAACAAATTCATAATTTCCAAGAAATCACAAATAATTTACATAATAATTTAGAAAATTAAACTAANTAACCTTTCTGTCTTAGGAAAATGTTTAACTTTAATTGTCGAAATATTATAGAAAAATTTAGCATAGTTTATATAGACGTGCTTGTGTGTGTATTTGAAAATATAAAACAACATATATATTTACTGTTTTAGTTAGTGTGTTTTGCTTGTTTTGTTATTTTTCTTTAAGAAGTGTATGCGTAGTGAAGGATTTGAAGTTTTAGTACCTGGAAATTTTGAGTTAGAGTGAACTATAAGAAAAATTATAAAACAAAAACAAATTCATAATTTCCAAGAAATCACAAATAATTTACATAATAATTTAGAAAATTAAACTAATGAGAATGTACAACAACCATTAAGAGATTATGCTAACCCTAAGGTAGATGAAATTCATCAAAGTATACAAACTCCTACATAGAAGCTAACACATTTGAATTAAAACCGGTTAACATTCAGATGGTGCAAAATAACCAATTTGAGGGAACTTCATTTAAAGATCCTAATTTACATCTTACAAGTTTCTTAGAACTTTGTGGCACATTTCAGTATAATTGTGTCTCTAATGATGCTATTAAACTTATTATTTTATTTTATTCCTTAATGGATAAAGCTAAAAAGTGGTTAAACCCATTAGGATATAGATCTACTAGAACTTGGAGTGACCTGGCACAAAAATTCTTGGCAATGTATTTTTCACCATTAAAGACTGCTAAGCTTAGAAAAGATATTATATCTTTTTGTTAGTCTGAAGGGAAATCAATATAAAAGGCTTGAGAGTGCTTTAAAGAACTTCTTAGGAAGTGTCCACATCATTATTGACCCAATTAGTTAATAATTCAAACATTTTATAATGGGTTAGTAGGACTTCTTAGATCTATTATTGATGTTGTTGTTGGTGGATCATTAATGTCAAAGCCTTTTGGTGAAGCATATTCTTTAATTGAAGAAATGACTACAAATAATTTTCAATAGTCTTTTGAATGGGTAAATCTTAAGAGAATAGAACATATTAATGATTCTGATGCTATTTCTATGTTAACATCTCAAGTAGCTACAATATGAAGAAAGTTAGATCAATTGAGAATGAGTTTATATCACACACCTCAAGTGATTGAGGAAAATTCATTAGGACAAATGATTGATTCCAACATTCCTACATTTGCGACTTTGAATGCAATTAACAATAATCCTAATAACCCCTATTCTAACTATTATAACCCAGGTTGGAAAAACCACCTTAACTTTAATTGGAATAACAATTCTAGTGATGCTAACTATCAATAGGGAAACAATCAAGTGAACCCATTACAAAATTAGAATAATCTGGGTAGCACCAACTATAAAACAACTTATCCCCCTGGATTTAATAGTAACAAAAAATTTAAAGAGAAGAAGTTGTCTATAGAAGAACAAGTGTTACAAATGGGTAATCAATTAATAAGTCAAGGAGTAACAATTATACATATGGAAAATCAACAAGGACAAAATGCTAATGCCCTTAGCAATAGGCCTCAGGGAAGTCTTCCTAATAATATTGAAATTAATCCTAATGACCAGAACAAAGAAAAAATTAAATTTAACCAATTAAGAAGTGGAAGAGAATTGGAGACAGGAGTTCAAAAAGAGATTAAAGTTGAGAAAGAGAGAAAAGAAATTGAAAAGTCTAATGAAGATATTCCTCAAGACCTAGAAAAACCTATTTCTCTAATGAAGATCACTTTGGAATGACCACCTCCTCCATTTCCTCAGAGACTTTGACAACAGAAATTGGATAAACAACTTTCAAAGTTTCTGAAAATATTTAAGAAGTTAACTATTAATATTCTATTTGTTGAAGCTCTGGAACAGATGTTGAGCTATGTAATATTTATGAAGGATATTTTTAATAAGAAAAGGAAGTTTATATATAATGAGACGGTTGCCCTCAGTGAAGAGTGTAGTCCTATAATTCAAAAGAAACTTCATCAGAAACTAAATAATCCTGGTAGCTTTACTATTCCATGTACAGTAGGAGACATATTTTATAGGAAAGCTCTTTGTGATCTATAGGCTAACATTAAGCTTATGCTTGTATTTATTTTTTGAGGGTTAGGCTTAGGAAAGAACTCTCCCACTTCTGTAACTCTTCAGTTAGCTAATCGATCAATTACTTACCCAAAGAGATTATAAAAGATGTGTTAATAAAAGTGGATAAATTTATCTTTCCTGTTGATTTTATTGTACTAAATATTGAGAAAGATAAAAAAATCATAATCATTTTAGGGAGATCTTTTCTTCCTACTGGAAGAGCTATGATAANCGAAGCCAAATCTGACATTTTAGTATTTTTTTTACTTTTGTGTAATTTTTATGATTTTTAATTAATTTTTATTTATTTAAATACTTAAAAATGGCTTAAAAAGGAATTATTTATTTTAATTCCACTTATATTTTCTTAGATTCCTCCAGTCCTAAGGAGCTCCAAAAACCAATTTGGTGTTTTTTTTAATTTTTTTTTAGTTATTATAATTATTTTTGTTCCAAAAATGCAATTTCACTTAACTAATCCATTTTAGTGGTCAAATTAATTTCATTTGACTTGAAATTTTTTTGGTGAGTTCCTCTAATATTAAATCATAGTGAATAATGATTTTTATGTCACTTACATTTAAATTTTCTCCAATTTAGTTGCATTTCATTTTTAGGGGTTGGTGACAATTAAGGTTTTTTTTAATGGGTTAAACCAAGTTTATATTTTTCTTATGATCCTCTAAGTGCAATGAACCCACCAAAACAAGTTTTGTATTTTTCTAATGAATATTTTAATTTGAATAATTATTTTACCAAAATAGACATGATATGCTTGAAAAATAGAGATCTCTGTTTAGAGGTCTCCCCTAAACTTGGAAAATTAGGGAAGATCCCTCATGACAGAGAGATCAAAAGCCCCAAAAATCAAGTCTTGATGAAATGTCTATGCAAATGAAGAATCCAAATAAAAAATACACTATTTAATCAAATAAAAATCATACATGCTTCAAACAGACATGAAATCATTTTCACACTGTTCTCCTCTGTTCACTGAGCATGAGTGTATTTTTTATTTTGTTTTTATGATTTTTCTACACCAAGATATGAATTTTTGAAGTTATGGTATATAAATAAATCAAATAAAACCCTATTTTCTACTTATACAGCGCGATGCCACCACATCGTAGGCAACTCTTAATCGCACACACGTCCGCTTCTGGTTGGGCGCTGCCAGTTGAGTCAGCCCGCTGTACATGCACTGAGAATTCATCCAATGTAATCTCAGTTTTTCGTCCGATACACGTGGAAACAGACGACATCCATTCATCGTCCCCAAGTCCCTAGCCCAAGAGTCATTAAACTTCAAACCTTAAAATCCCTCAATACTTAACCAAATCTCTTTGGGTTTGCTTCTATAGATGTGTCCAGACTAGGAGAACATATCCACATAGTTAATCAAGTCTTAAATCGAGTCTATGAGCATGGAGAATTAAAATAGGCTCTGTTTAAGGGGAGAGCTTAATACCTTTGCCCAAGAGGTGTGGCCTCGATTGGGTGCTCCCAAAAGCTTGAGTTGAGTCCAGAGAGCTCCTAGATGAAGCGTTGGGCGGTGGTGAATTGCCTAGGTACTATTTCAAGCAAGGCCAATTTTGGGTGTTGATCAAATTCTATGCTAGGGTGGTCTGGTGATGGGGCATTTATGAGGTATCTTCTTCTTTCACTCAGGGGATGGTGTGGGTGTAATTAATTTGACTTTGGGGCACTGTGGAGCTATGTGGAATTATGTATTAGTTTCATATTGATTTTGAGATCCACAATTGAGCTCAGCCAGTGGGTTTGAGTGGTTGGAAAAAGAAGGCTTGCACTCAGGTAATCTAGGAGAAGCTCTGGGAACAATTTGTCAGGGTCTTCTCAAGGAATTTCAACAACTCCTTCCCTTAGCTGTGGGGGGTGAGTTTAAATATGACGGGCAATGATGGCTCTCAGACCAAGCTGAGGTGGCTGAAATGTTGCCTAGGTGAAGGGGAGAAAGGCTCTAATGGCCAATTGGATTGGTGCCACTTGAATGGGTTCAATTTCAGGCTTTGGCTTAGGTGGGGCTCTTGGATTTGGGTTTTTTGAAGGCTATGGTGGCTGGCCGGCCAGGCTCAGGTCACCATCTCACTGAGAATGATCAGTGGTGGGCTAATGTGTAGCCAATTGGGTTTGTGCTTGAGTAAGGGTGATTAATTAAAGTGGAAAGGGATTTGGGCTAGGTTGGGTTTAAATTTGGTTTAGCTTCATTGGAATGGGCTTGGGTGGTTTCCCATGGCTAACCAAGGTCAGGTGAGCCAGCTGAAATGATGTGGAGAAGTCCTCATCCATTGAATTTCATTAAGCATGGGTTAAAGTGTATCATTAAAGGGGTTAAAAAAATTTTTAAGGGAGCTTGAAAGTGGCTCCTTATTTTTCTATTAGTAGCTTAGTGAGGCAGCAAAGGCTCACCTATGGCTTAGGATGGCCTCATGGCTTGTCCTTGGCTTGACCAATTTGCATGAAAAGGGTTTTTCATATTTTATGGGGTATTTTGAATGTGTTTGTCATGAGGCTTAATATAGAATGATTTTGGCATGAAGTGGGAACTTAGGGAATGATTTTGATTAGGATGATGAGGAGAAAAATTGTCATGTGCGCTTCTAATTGAACATTGGGCTTTTTGAATGACTTATGGGCTTGGGCTTTTATAATTGGGGATGAGCTTGGGCTTGAGTTTGAGTTGTATTTGGAACAAAATTTTGGTTAGTTTAATATTTAATTTGGTTTAGGGAGATGTCATGAAGATTTTTGAAAAGATTTCAAATGATTCTGAATTGAATTGAAAAGTCAATTTGGTGAAATTTGGGCATATGGCTAAATTGGGGCAAACTTGGGGATTTTGGTCCAAGTTGAAATTGAGTGGGATTAAGGCTTGAAGAGGGCCAATTGAGGGTACAAGATTGATGTGGTGAATGGTTATAAAGTGTTTTGAGCTCAAAATTAGGGCAATTGGATAAAGCATGAAGTTCAATTTTGGGAGATTTGGTTACATGTTAAAGTTAGGGCTTTTTGATTTGGGTTGGAATTGGGCTTGAAATTAGGTCAAATTGGGTTTGTATTTGGTTTCAATTGGTATTAGAGATTTTTAATTTAGGTTTGGAATTGAAATTGGGCAAGATTAGGGTCAATTGGGCCAAGATTAAGGCTAATTTGGAGAATTGAGCCTTTAAGGACAATTTGGGGCTTTTGTTAAAAATGGGTCAAATTGGGTCAATGTGAGGGTTCAAAATTGAAATTGAAAATATTCGGGAATTTTTGGAATTTTATTGGAATTTTTGGTTCATGAGGGGCATTTTGGTAATTTGGGAATTTTGAGGGTATTTTGGGGATTTTGGAATTTTGGTGAATTTTGGTCAATTTTGGTAGTGAGGAATAATTTGAGATGAATTTCGAACAAACTTGGGTAATTTGCTTAACTTTGGGATTTGTTGGCAAAAATTAGGGTTGTTGGGGTATTTTGGTAATTTGGTGATTTTGGGCTAAAGTGGGTAGGTAAGCCATGAAGTCATGTCAAATCAATAGGAGCCATATAAGGACTCATTTTGGATGCTCAATATGCTAGTTCTATCCCTCCTAGCCAAGGGCTAGGGGTTTGGGTCCACCTATATGAGCTTTCTAAAAGGAGTCTAGAGACCAAATCAAGGGGTCCTAGGGTTTGGGGATTTTAAAGAAAATCTGATGTTACTTGAAATGATACGTATACTTGCGTAGTACCTTAGTGTGTAGACATTTTTATTATTTTTATATAATATTTAATTTTGCACGCTAGCCGCTAAATATAAATTGTGTCAAGATTTTGGCCATATTTATGAACTTAAATAATTGTATAATTGCGGGTCGGGTCAAGTTTTTGGAGTCGTTATCAAGGACAACAACGAAACCTTTCTGTCTTAGGAAAATCTTTAACTTTAATTGTAGAAATATTATAGAAAAATTTAGCATAGTTTATATAGATGTACTTGTGTGTGCATTTGAAAATATAAAACAACATATATATTTACTGTTTTAGTTAGTGTGTTTTGCTTGTTTTATTATTTTTCTTTAAGAAGTGTATGCGTAGTGCAGGATTTGAAGTTTTAGTACCTGGAAATTTTGAGTTAGAGTGAACTATAAGAAAAAGTACAAAACAAAAACAAATTCATAATTTCCAAGAAATCACAAATAATTTACATAATAATTTAGAAAATTAAACTAATGAGAATGTACAACAACCATTAAGAGATTATGCTAACCCTAAGGTAGATGAAATTCATCAAAGTATACAAACTCCTACATAGAAGCTAACACATTTGAATTAAAACCGGTTAACATTCAGATGGTGCAAAATAACCAATTTGAGGGAACTTCATTTAAAGATCCTAACTTACATCTTACAAGTTTCTTAGAACTTTGTGGCACATTTCAGTATAATTGTGTCTCTAATGATGCTATTAAACTTATTATTTTATTTTATTCCTTAATGGATAAAGCTAAAATGTGGTTAAACCCATTAGCATATAGATCTACTAGAACTTGGAGTGACCTGGCACAAAAATTCTTGGCAATGTATTTTTCACCATTAAAGACTGCTAAGCTTAGAAAAGATATTATATCTTTTTGTTAGTCTGAAGGGAAATCAATATAAAAGGCTTGAGAGTGCTTTAAAGAACTTCTTAGGAAGTGTCCACATCATTATTGACCCAATTGGTTAATAATTCAAACATTTTCTAATGGGTTAGTAGGACCTCTTAGATCTATTATTGATGTTGTTATTGGTGGATCATTAATGTCAAAGCCTTTTGGTGAAGCATATTATTTAATTGAAGAAATAACTACGAATAATTTTCAATAGTCTTTTGAATGGGTAAATCTTAAGAGAATAGAACATATTAATGATTCTGATGCTATTTCTATGTTAACATCTCAAGTAGCTACAATATGAAGAAAGTTAGATCAATTGAGAATGAGTTTATATCACACACCTCAAGTGATTGAGGAAAATTCATTGGGACAAATGATTAATTCCAACATTCCTACATTTGCGACTTTGAATGCAATTAACAATAATCCTAATAACCCCTATTCTAACTATTATAACCCAGGTTGGAAAAACCACCTTAACTTTAATTGGAATAACAATTCTAGTGATGCTAACTATCAATAGGGAAACAATCAAGTGAACCCATTACAAAATTAGAATAATCTGGGTAGCACCAACTATAAAACAACTTATCCCCCTGGATTTAATAGTAACAAAAAATTTAAAGAGAAGAAGTTGTCTATAGAAGAACAAGTGTTACAAATGGGTAATCAATTAATAAGTCAAGGAGTAACAATTATACATATGGAAAATCAACAAGGACAAAATGCTAATGCCCTTAGCAATAGGCCTCAGGGAAGTCTTCCTAATAATATTGAAATTAATCCTAATGACCAGAACAAAGAAAAAATTAAAGTTAACTAATTAAGAAGTGAAAGAGAATTGGAGACAGGAGTTCGAAAAGAGATTAAAGTTGAGAAAGAGAGAAAAGAAATTGAAAAGTCTGATGAAGATATTCCTCAAGACCTAGAAAAACCTATTTCTCCAATGAAGATCACTTTGGAATGACCACCTCCTCCATTTACTCAGAGACCTTGACAACAGAAATTGGATAAACAACTTTCAGAGTTTCTGAAAATATTTAAGAAGTTAACTATTAATATTCCATTTGCTGAAGCTCTGGAACAGATGTTGAGCTATGTAATGTTTATGAAGGATATTTTTAATAAGAAAAGAAAGTTTATATATAATGAGACTGTTGCCCTCAGTGAAGAGTGTAGTCCTACAATTCAAAAGAAACTTCATCAGAAACTAAATAATCCTGGTAGCTTTACTATTCCATGTACAGTAGGAGACATATTTTATAGGAAAGCTCTTTGTGATCTATAGGCTAACATTAAGCTTATGCTTGTATTTATTTTTTGAGGGTTAGGCTTAGGAAAGAACTCTCCCACTTCTGTAACTCTTCAGTTAGCTAATCAATCAATTACTTACCCAAAGAGATTATAAAAGATGTGTTAATGAAAGTGGATAAATTTATCTTTCCTGTTGATTTTATTGTACTAGATATTGAGAAAGATAAAAAAATCATAATCATTTTAGGGAGATCTTTTCTTCCTACTGGAAGAGCTATGATAAATGTGCAGAAGGTGAGTTAACCATGAGAGTCAATGATCAAAAAGTAACATTTATATGTTAAAAGCAATGAAATATCCAACAAAGGGAAGAGATGATGAATTTTTTAGAATGGAACTTATCAATCATCTAAGTTGCAACCATTTTAAAGAACATTATGAAGATAAATTGGAACAAAAAGAAATTGAGAATGAAGAAGATGGTGATTTGAAAGATGAAATTATTGAAAAGATTAAAGAGGATTTTTATTATGTTTTGGAAAATGTTAACTTGTTGGACACGAGTAAAAACAACAAATCTTTTAGTCCTTCAATGGAAAAATTGCTTGAACTAGAGATGAAAGTTTTACCAATGCATTTAAAGTATGCTTTTCTAGGGAAATCATCTACATTACCTATTATAATATCCTCAGACCTGACTAATAATCAAAAGCAAAATTTAATGGAAATTTTATAAACATTATAAGAAAGCTTTTGAATGGACGATAACTGATATTAAAGGAATCAATCCTTCAATTTATATGCACCAAATTTTAATGGAAGAGAATTATATGCCGAGGGTTGATCCTTAAAGGAGACTAAACCCTATAATGAAAGAAGTTGTTCAGAAAGAAATTATAAAGTTGTTAGATGTTGGAATTATTTATCCTATTTTGGATAGTGCTTGGGTTAGTCTTATCCACTTTGTTCCTAAGAAAGGGGGAATGACTGTGTTTAGTAATAAAAAGAATGAATTAATTCCAACTCGGCAAGTCACCGGGTGGTGAATCTGCATTGATTATAAAAAATTAATTCTCATTTCATGGAAATATCGCTTTCCTTTACCTTTCTTGATCAAATGTTAGACAGGCTAGCTGGGCACAAATATTTCTGCTTTTTGGATGGATGTACTGGTTATCGCTAAATTATTATAGCTTTTGAGGATCAAGAAAAAGCCACATTTATGAGTCTTTATATGAATTTTGCTTTTAGATGGATGCCCTTGCGATTATGCAATGCACCTGCAACTTTTCAATCATGCATGTTGTTTAGTTTCTGCTATTTAATTAAGAAAGGAATAAAAGTTCTTATGGATAACTTTTTAGTGTTTCATACTTCAGTTGAATCATGTTTAAATCATTTAGAAAAAGTAATAAAATGTTGCAAAGAGACAAATTTAGTTCTCAATTGGGAGAAATGTCAATTTATGGTTGCAGGAGGAATTATACTTGGGCATAAAATTTCTAAAAATGTTATGGAAGTAGATCCAACGAATATTCAAGTTATTGCTAAACTACCTCCTCATACTACAGTGAAAGGAGTTAGGAGTTTCTTAGGATATGCTAGTTTCTATAAGCGATACATCAAAGATTTTTAAAAAATTACCAAGCCTCTATGCCAAATTTTAGAAAAAGATGCCTTATTTGATTTTAATTAGGAGTGTCTAAATGCTTTTGAGTTATTGAAAGAAAAATTAATCACCGCTCCTATTATTAATTCCTTTGATTGGGGGAAACTATTTTAGTTGATGTGTGATGCAAGTGATTATGCTATTGGGGCTATTTTAGGAAAAAAAACATAATAAAATTTTCAAATTAATATATTATGCTAATAAAACTTTTAATGAAACTCAAATTAATTATACTACTATGGAAAAAGAATTATTAGCGATTATATATGCCTTTGATAAATTTAGATCTTTTATTATTGGAACTAAATGTATAATGCTTATAGGTCACTCTGCTATTAATTATCTAATGTTAAAGAAGGATGCAAAATCAAGGTTAATCAGTTGGGTCCTTCTGAAGCAAGAATTTGATTTTAGGGTAGTAGATAAGAAATGAACAGATAATCAAATTGCTGATCATCTATCTAGGCTTGAACAAGAAAATTAGGATTACATTGAAAATGAAATTAATGAATATTATCTTGATGAAGAATTATATACTACAATAGAAGGACATGTTTTGTGGTATGCCGACATAGTTAATGACATAGTTAGTATCATTTTACCTTATGGGTTGACATATCCACAACAAAGGAAATTTAAGCATGATGTAAGAACTCATTTTTGGGATGAATCATATCTATATAAACAATGTAAGGATCAAATTATTCAAAGATGTGTACCTATGGAAGAAACTCAAGAAATTATTCAAAAATTTCATGATTATAATTTTGGGGGATACTTTGGGATTGATAAAAATGCCTATAAAATTTCATAATCTGGACTTTATTGGTTTACAATATTTAGAGATGTCAATACTTAGGTGAAAACATGATCTATGTTAGCGGGAAGACAATATTTTTGGAAGAAATTAAATGCCCCTCAATATTACTTTAGAGATTGAAATTTTTTATGTTTGAGGTTTAGAATTTATGGGACCATTCATACCATATTTAAGAAATATATACATTTTAGTTGGAGTGGACTATGTTTCAAGGTGGATAAAAGCTATAGTTTTACCTCACTGTGATGCTCGAAGTATTGCAAAATTTTTAAAGAGCAATATTTTTAGTAGAGTTGGGATGCCGTGAGTAATAATTACAGATAGGGGAAGTCATTTCATGAATAGAAGATTGAAATATTAGTTAAAAAATATGGTATTAGACATAGAATTACCACTTCTTATCATTCTCGAATTATCAATCGTAGAATTATCCAATCAAGAAATTAAAAATTTTTTTGGAGAAAACTATAAATTCTAATAAGGTGGATTGGTCTGATAGACTGGATGGAGTATTATGGGCTTATGGGATGACATATAAAACTTTTATNCGGGATGCCGTGAGTAATAATTACAGATAGGGGAAGTCATTTCATGAATAGAAGATTGAAACATTAGTTAAAAAATATGGTATTAGACATAGAATTACCACTTCTTATCATTCTCAGATTATCAGTCGTAGAATTATCCAATCAAGAAATTAAAAATTTTTTTTGAGAAAATTATAAATTATAATAAGGTGGATTGGTCTGATAGACTGGATGGAGTATTATGGGCTTATGGGATGACATATAAAACTTTTATAAGAATGGCCTCATAAAAACTCAAATTTGCAATGGCTTTTCACTTACCAAGAGAGCTAGACAATAAAGCTTATTGGGCTATAAAAGAATTTAATTATAATTTGAAATATGTTGGTGAGAGAAGATTATTGTAATTGAATGAGCTTGAGGAAATAAGAAATGAATCTTATGAGAATGCAAAGATTTATAAGGAAAAGTTAAATTTATGGCATGATCATAATATTTAATAAAGAATCTAGAACATGGACAAGAGGTTTTACTATAAAATTCAATATTGAAATTATTTCTTGGGAAACTGAAGTCTAATTGGATTGGATCATTCATTGTGATAAAAGTTTATCCTTATGGTGTTATGGATATAAAGTTTCAATGTAAATGTGCATAGGCTGAAACGTTAATTTGATGGAAATAGATCTATATCTAATGAAATCCTAATGTTGGGTCAACCTGAATAAGTTGTGGATACATCGGGTTGAGAACGTTAAACCGAACGCTTTGTGGGAGGCAATCATAGTTATTAGAATGAATTAAGTTCAGCTGTTTTATATTTGTTTGTGTGTATTTAATTGATTGTGTTTGATAGTCAAACGTGAGATGTTACTAATTAAAATGATTTAATTAATGACCTAGTGGAGGTTAAGACATGTATTTGGATCTTTGACAAACTAGTGTTTAATTTTGCACTGACGCCTAAGTGTCAAAATCTGGCACTTAGGCACCATAATATAAAGAGCTTAACAGCTAAGCGCCACAGTTATTGAGACACAAAATGGAGTGCTTTTTCAATTTTTCTAATGGTTTGTGACATTATAAACCCCTAAAACCTTTGATACATAAAAAATGTACTATTTTAAGTATACATTTTATGCTTTTTTTGTGATATTGCACTTTAAAGAAGAGTATTTTTATATTTTTGTTGTAGGTATATCAGTTTTAGGCATTTTGAGAAAAAGTAGCAAAAAGGTGAAAATTTAGAGTAAAAAAAGAGAACTTTGTGATTCTGGCGCATGAGGTGCCAGAACTGGTGCCAGAGGTGCCAACTTACAGAGAGTTGGAGCCTGAAGAGCTAGAACTGGCGCCAGAGGCGCCATTATACAGAGAAGCGGCACCTGGAGCACAAAGATGATATTTGATGCATTAAAACAGTTGGGGACAGATTTTGAGCAGATTTTGAAGGCTTCAAATGTTTCAAATGCCCCATGGATTTATTCAATGCATCTAGACACTTTGGAAGACTCTTTAATGAAGGGATATGTCTCTTGAATGAATGTACATGTCTTTTGGGATTCAAAAGGTATGACTTTTGGAGAGAATTTGGGAGGAAATTTTGAATTCTTTTTGAGAGGAGGCAACACCTAATTAAAAAAAGGGAGTTTAGGGTTGTAAGAGAGAGGCGAGAGAGAGAGAGTTTTGGTGGTGGCGTGAGTGAGATAGAGTGAAGGACTTGGAGATTTTCTTCTAAGGGTTGTAAAAGGAGAGAAAAAGTAATATATTTCTTCTTCATTACATTTCTAAGAGACAATTGAGAGTGCTTATGAAAAAGAAACGTGCTTAAAGGGAACTTCTAGGGATTTGCTTGGGAAGGAGTGTGAGATAAGTTGTGACTTTTATTTCTTTATTTTGTAAACCTATTTTTATAAATAAAATTCATGTTTTATTGTTTCATTCTCATGAATTCTAAGTAGTCTTTTTTATCCTTCTCCCTACTCTGAGATATGGTTTTGTGAAGAATTTTTTTATTTTATGCGATTTTAAATGTCAATAATTTGAGATGATTCGAACTTTGATCTTCATTTATTCTCAATCTGAACAATTGAAATGTTAAAATGTGTCGAGAAACATATGATCCAAAAGGGTTATGATTTCTACAACATGATGAGAGTCACATTCAATTCAATGGGTGAGAATGTAATCCATGGGTTTGAGTGCAAATAAATATAGAAATATACTTTGTTGGACGCAGAATTTGAGATTTTAAGGTGACAGATTAAAATCCCTAATTTGGTCCAGTTGATTGGAAACTAATGCGAGATTATTAGCCCTCAGACAATGGAGAAGTGGGAACTCTGGAGTGAGAGTCGGTATCCTCCCAACCTAACCACAAAATTAAACATCAAACTATGGATTAGTCAATGTTCATTTTACACTTGAAAGAGAGTAGAGAATATATATATATATATATATATATATATANAGGCTGAAACTTTAATTTGATGGAAATAGATCTATATCTAATGAAATCCTAATGTTGGGTCAACCTGAGTAAGTTGGGGATACATCAGGCTGAGAACGTTAAACCGAACGCTTTGTGGGAGGCAACCATAGTTATTAGAATGAATTAAGTTCAACTGTTATATATTTGTTTGTGTGTATTTAATTGATTGTGTTTGATAGTCACACATGAGATGTCACTAATTAAAATGATTTAATTAATGACCTCGTGGAGGTTAAGACATGTATTTGGATCTTTGACAAACTAGTGTTTAATTTTGCACTGACGCCTAAGTGCCGAAATCTGGCACTTAGGCACCATAATATAAAGAGCCTAACAGCTAAGCGCCACAGTTATTGAGACACAAAATGGAGTGCTTTTTCAATTTTTCTAATGGTTTGTGACATTATAAACCCCTAAAACCTTTGATACATAAAAAAATGTACTATTTTAAGTATACATTTTATGCTTTTTTTGTGATATTGCACTTTAAAGAAGAGTATTTTTATATTTTTGTTGTAGGTATATCAGTTTTAGGCATTTTGAGAAAAAGTAGCAAAAAGGTGAAAATTTAGAGTAAAAAAAGAGAACTTTGTGATTCTGGCGCATGAGGTGCCAGAACTGGTGCCAGAGGTGCCAACTTACAGAGAGTTGGAGCCTGAAGAGCTAGAACTGGCGCCAGAGGCGCCATTATACAGAGAAGCGGCACCTGGAGCACAAAGATGATATTTGATGCATTAAAACAGTTGGGGACAGATTTTGAGCAGATTTTGAAGGCTTCAAATGTTTCAAATGCCCCATGGATTTATTCAATGCATCTAGACACTTTGGAAGACTCTTTAATGAAGGGATATGTCTCTTGAATGAATGTACATGTCTTTTGGGATTCAAAAGGTATGACTTTTGGAGAGAATTTGGGAGGAAATTTTGAATTCTTTTTGAGAGGAGGCAACACCTAATTAAAAAAAGGGAGTTTAGGGTTGTAAGAGAGAGGCGAGAGAGAGAGAGTTTTGGTGGTGGCGTGAGTGAGATAGAGTGAAGGACTTGGAGATTTTCTTCTAAGGGTTGTAAAAGGAGAGAAAAATTAATATATTTCTTCTTCATTACATTTCTAAGAGACAATTGAGAGTGCTTATGAAAAAGAAAGGTGCTTAAAGGGAACTTCTAGGGATTTGCTTGGGAATGAGTGTGAAATAAGTTGTGACTTTTATTTCTTTATTTTGTAAACCTATTTTTATAAATAAAGTTCATGTTTTATTGTTTCATTCTCATGAATTCTAAGTAGTCTTTTTTATCCTTCTCCCTACTCTGAGATATGGTTTTGTGAAGAATTTTTTTATTTTATACGATTTTAAATGTCAATAATTTGAGATGATTCGAACTTTGATCTTCATTTAATTCTCAATATGAACAATTGAAAAGTTAAAATGTGTCGAGAAACATATGATCTAAAAGGGTTATGATTTCTACAACATGATGAGAGTCACATTCAATTCAATGGGTGAGAATGTAATCCATGGGTTTGAGTGCAAATAAATATAGAAATATACTTTGTTGGACGCAGAATTTGAGATTTTAAGGTGACAGATTAAAATCCCTAATTTGGTCCAGTTGATTGAAAACTAATGCGAGATTATTAGCCCTCAGACAATGGAGAAGTGGGAGCTCTGGAGTGAGAGTCGGTATCCTCCCAACCTAACCACAAAATTAAGCACCAAACTATGGATTAATCAATGTTCATTTTACACTTGAAAGAGGGTAGAGAATATGATTGCTCTTATTTGACACAATACAATTATATATATATATATATATATATATATATATATATATATANAATGCTTGTATCAATTACAGGAGAAAATGTAACACCATCCATAAAATTCAGGATTCATCAGGGGTTTGACATCATTTTGTTGATTTAATTACATCTAATGCTGTCAATTTCTTTCAAATTTCCTTTCCCAACCTCCAGGCACCAGATTCTCAATTCAAAGGGAGTTGTTTAGTCCTGACAAGGATTACACAAAGGACGTTGACCTTGCTTCTATACCTGATGAGGAGGAAGTTTGAGTTGCCTTTACTGCAATTAATAGTTCCAAAGTTGCTGTCCCTGATGGTTTTTCTACAGATTTCTATAAAAAGGCATCGATGATCATTAAAAGTGATATGGTGGAAGTTGTTAAGAGTTTCTTTAGGGGTATGAATCTCCCAAACTACTTTAAATGCTCTACAATTACTTTAATCCCTAAAACCACTTCCAAAAAAAATTGGGATCACTTTAGNCTGGATAATATAGATGAGGATCTAAGGGATCATCCAGTAGATGATAACTTCATTTTGCAATGAATATAGCCATGGAGGAAGAATGACAAGTCCTAAAATCTAGAAAAAAGAAGAAAGGAATTTTGGAACTGAAAAATTTGCAGGAAGTTGCTTACTCTTTNTTGGATAATATAGATGAGGATCTAAGGGATCATCCAGTGGATGATAACTTCATTTTGTAATGAATATAGCCATGGAGAAAGAATGACGAGTCCTAAAATCTAGAAAAAAGAAGAAAGGAATTTTGGAACTGAAAAATTTGCAGGAAGTTGCTTACTCTTTTAGGGAAAGAAATTCTCATCTAGAAAGGAAGGAGGCTATGACAAGAACCAGAAGGAGGGGGAAATCCATCCCCATTGGATGATGCACTTTCTATGCTAGAATGTTAGGGGATTTGCACATCCTAAATCCATTAACAGAATCTTAGCCCTTAATAGGATGTATAAATTTTGGATCCTGGTTATCTTAAAGCCCATGGTCTCTAAAAACTCTCAAAAAAACCTAAAGAAGTTTTTTGGCTTTACTAAATTCTCAAATATTAATAATAAAATCTAGGTGCTCTGTAAGAAGGAG
Organism: Phalaenopsis hybrid cultivar; assembly: GCA_002079205.1. Lineage (NCBI taxonomy): Eukaryota > Viridiplantae > Streptophyta > Magnoliopsida > Asparagales > Orchidaceae > Phalaenopsis > Phalaenopsis hybrid cultivar. Next base: position 51,226 of record JXCR01144489.1, read on the forward strand.
GTTCTTTGTAATATTCTATGGGATCACACACAATTTCTCCACATTTAGTTTAACATTGGTGAGCAGGATGGTTTGGCCACTTTCATATACGCTGGGAGTTCTAATATTGCTAGAAGGGAGTTATGGGACAACCTTCAAACTATTAGTAAGTCCTGTAATTCCATTTGGTTGGTTGGTGGAGACTACATCTCAGCACCTTCTAAAAAACTGGGAGGAAAGCCTCCAAATTACAATCAGATCAACAATTTCAATGATAACATTAGTTTTTATGGCTTATTTGACCTGGGTTTTAATTAGCCTAGGTTCACTTGGAGAAGNACACCTTCTAAAAAACTGGGAGGAAAGCCTCCAGATTACAATCATATCAACAGTTTCAATGATAACATTAGTTTTTATGGCTTATTTGACCTGGGTTTTAATTAGCCTAGGTTCACTTGGAGAAGAGGCTCTCTTTGGGAAAGGTTGGATAGAATGCTTGTCAACTCTTTATGGCTGAGTGAATTTTTACACACTCCAGTTCAGCACCTTAGCATGACTGGCTCAGACCACAGATCGTTACTCATATCTATTTTTGCCTCCCCTACAAAGAACAAGTCCAGATTTAGATATCTTAATATGTGGTCTTCCCACCATGATTTCCTTAACCAAGTGGCCTAGGTGTGGAAGGACTGCTACCATCAGAACCCCTTACTTTATAAAAGGATGGGCATACATCTTTCTACTTGGAATTGGTCAGTGGTGGGAGATGTTAATATGAAGGTTCAAGAGGCTAAAAGATCTGTTGCTCAGTTGGAGGCAAGCTTGGAATCAAATCCTGATATAGAAAATGATTTGTTGGTGGAAAATGAAACTTTAATGAATGCAATTGCTATGCAAGAGGATTTCTATGCTCAANACATACATCTTTCTACTTGGAATTGGTCAGTGGTGGGAGATATTAATATGAAGGTTCAAGAGGCTAAAAGATCTGTTGCTCAGTTGGAGGCAAGCTTGAAATCAAATCCTGATATATAAAATGATTTGTTGGTGGAAAATGAAACTTTAATGAATGCAATTGCTATGCAAGAGGATTTCTATGCTCAAAAGGCTGCAAAGATAAAATTTTGTGAGGGGGACAGGAACTCAAAATACTTCCATGCTTGTATCAATTACAGGAGAAAATGTAACACCATCCATAAAATTCAGGATTCATCTGGGGTTTGGCATCATTTTGCTGATTTAATTGCATCTAATGCTGTCAATTTCTTTCAAATTTCCTTACCCAACCTCCAGGCACCAGATTCTCAATTCAAAGGGAGTTGTTTAGTCCTGACAAGGATTACACAAAGGACGTTGACCTTGCTTCTATACCTGATGAGGACGAAGTTTGAGTTGCCTTTACTGCAATTAATAGTTCCAAAGTTGTTGTCCCTGATGGTTTTTCTACAGATTTCTATAAAAAGGCATGGAAGATCATTAAAAGTGATATGGTGGAAGTTGTTAAGAGTTTCTTTAGGGGTATGAATCTTCAAAACTACTTTAAATGCTCTACAATTACTTTAATCCCTAAAACCACTTCCAAAAAAAATTGGGATCACTTTAGGCCTATCAGCGTAACTAATGTCTTATCCAAGATCATTAGTAAAGTGATCTCTAATAGAATTCAACCTCATAAGTGAAAATCAACCAGCATTTATTAAAGGGAGAAGCATTGTGGAGAATGTGCTTTTGGCCCAAGGATTGATCTTGGATTTGGGTAAACAGTGCAGAGGTGGCAATGTCATCTTCAAACTTGATATCAAGAAAGCTTATGATACTATCCATTGGGGATTTATTGAGGATGTCTTAACTGCTAGAGGTTTTTTGCATCCTTCATCTCTTTGATTAACAAATGGTTATCTAAAAATTATCATTCCATCTTCATTAATGGCATGTCACATGGCTTTTTCAGTGCATCTAGAGGTATCAAGTAAGGTGATCCATTGTCCCCCACTATATTTATTCTTTTCTTTGATTATTTGTATAGGATTTTTAAACAACTATTGGTCAATTCTCCCCATTTTTTATATAGTCATAAATCCAACATTGATGTTAACCATCTAGTCTTTGCAGATGATGTAATTATATTTGCACAAGCTACCAAGCCAGCAGTCAAATAGTTTGTTCAATGTTTGGAAAAGTTCCAAGCTTGTCCTTGAATGAAGTTCAATGCCCAAAAGTTCCATATTGTTTTTAGCCAAAGGGTAAAGTCTGATATCAAACACTGGATAATTAATCTAACTGGCTTTTGCACTAGCTACCTCCCTCTAAAATATTTGGGAANCTTCAATGTTTGGAAAAGTTCCAAGCTTGTCCTTGAATGAAGTTTAATGCCCAAAAGTGCCATATTGTTTTTAGCCAAAGGGTAAAGCCTGATATCAAACACTGGATAATTAATCTAACTGGCTTTTGCACTAGCTACCTCCCTCTAAAATATTTGGGAACCTTGTTGTTGAAAGGAAGGGCTAAACAAGTCCAGTTTGATGATATTGTTTTAAAAATACTGAAAAAGCTTAATTGTTGGCCTAACTCTTTCCTACTTAATGGGGGAAGGGTCACACTTTTGAAAAGTGTTTTGGCTGCCCTCCCCTCATACCTATCCCAGGTAGTTATCATGANGAAAAAGCTTAATTGTTGGCCTAACTCTTTCCTACTTAATAGGGGAAGGGTCACACTTTTGAAAAGTGTTTTGGCTGCCCTCCCCTCATACCTATCCCAGGTAGTTATCATGAAGAAATCTATTTAGAATACTCTTGAAAGAACCTTTAATAGATTCCTTTGGGTTGGTCAAAGAAAGCAAGTGCACTAGGTAAGATGGCAAAAAATTTGTACAAGTACCAGAGCCGAGGGACTGGGTTTCAGAAGCTTCTAACAGATCACACAAATCAATTTTTGTAAGCTTTGGATTATGTTCAGAGAACAGAATTCTCTATGGGCCAAATTTATGAAAGGAAAATATTGCAAGGACCTTCATCCCTCAGTATCCAGGAANAGCACAGAATTCTCTATGGGCCAAATTTATGAAAGGAAAATATTGCAAGGACCTTCATCCCTCAGTATCCAGGAAATGTGTAGACTCAAGAACCTGGGTTAACATGATGAATATGGGAAGTGGGGGAGGGTAGGATAAATTTTTGTCTTGACAATTGGACTGGGGAAGGCAAAGTCATACCACATTATCTTCATTCTATTGATCTCTCTACACAGGTAGCTGATCATTAGACTGATGGCAACTGGAACCCACAGGCTCTAAAAAACATGCTTGACAATACTCAAATCCATCATGTCATGAGGATCTCCCTAGATTCTTCCAAGACTGATAAACTAATTGTTAAGAAGGGTTATTCTTAGGCCCTTTTTGCTGCAATTTTCAGTTCTTGTTTCCCATAGCAGGAGGTTCCTTGGGGTACATTGGTTTGGAGTAAATTTTTATCCCCTTCTATGTCTTTCTTCTCTTGGAGTCTCCTCCATGGATTACTTCCCACTGATGATATGTTGAAATTGAAGGGTCTGAGGGGCCTCTCCAGGTGTGCCCTATGTAGAACTGAGGAGGAATCTATACAACATCTGTTCTTTAATTGTTCTGTCAGTCAGCAAGTATGGAACTTGTTGATGCCCAAAATGAAGATTAATACTATTATGCTTTCCTGGTATGATTTTTTTCAGTGCTGGCAGGATTGGTATTCTCAATCTCTACCTCCTTTACCATGTATTACAACATGGTTTGTTTGGATGGCAAGAAACCATATAAAGTATGAAGAAGTTAAGTTAGAAGAAGCTGACATAACTACAAACTGTTTCAGTTATCTACAGAAACTTTCAAGTCTTAAGAAGCTACCTAACATTTTATGCTAATCCATCTCTACTATTCTAAGGACTGTCTCCTATACATTAATTTCCTATAATTCTTCCCCAACTGGGTGGGTTAAAGTCAACACTGATGGTAGCTATTCAGCCCCACATGCTGGGGTTGGTAGTGTCTTTAGAGATTACAAGGGATTTTGCTTGCTTCACTTCCATACCCCAACCTGGGCAAAGACTCTCTAGATGCTGAAACCCGAGCAATTTTTTGAGCTATTTTTAATGCACAAAAGTGTGGTTTTGGCCATTTAATTGTAGAATCTGATTCCCAGATTCTTATTAACATTTTAAAGGGGAGNTTGAAACCCGAGAAATTTTTTGAGCCATTTTTATTGAACAAAAGTGTGGTTTTGGCCATTTAATTGTAGAATCTGATTCCCAGATTCTTATTAACATTTTAAAGGGGAGGTTGGCTGTTCCTTGGAATCTGCAATATTGGCATGATAATATTCAAAGAATGAGTTCGGGACTAAGGCTTCAATTTTCCCACACATACATAGAAGGAAACATGCTAGCTAAGTGGCTTACCAAGCATGCACTCCACTCTGAGGAAGCTCTGATTAGTAAAAGCACCACTCCCTCTTTAGCTTTACTTTTTAAGGGATACCTTGTGGCTCTTCCTTTTATTAGAATTGCAGTTTAAATGAGGTTTTTGGGAGTTTTTACCCCTAGTTTTGTAACCTTTTCTGGTTTAATGAATTAGGAGCTATTTAGCTCCTTTACATATATATATATATATATATATATATATATATATNTCACAATCCATATACTCATTGTAAAGAGGAATGATGTTTTCTAAAATTTGAACTCTTCGTCACAAAAAATTTGCTTAGTTTTTATAAGTTTACTTTTGAAGTTTAGTAAACAGTTTAGTTAACTTAGTTCTTTTAATCACATTTTATTTAGCATACATTCGATTACTTTATATTTGAATTTTGTACTTAAGTTTTGTGGTTCAAATTTTGTGTCTTACATTATAGCCATAAAAATTTCCAACTCCTTGTGGGATCGATGGTTATGACTCCATTAGAGGTCTTTAGTACTTGAGCGATACATTTACTTGCATTATTATTACAAGTTTGGCAGTTTAACGATTTTAAAAGATAAAANCAACTCCTTGTGGGATCGATGGTTATGACTCCATTAGAGGTCTGTAGTACTTGAGCGATACATTTACTTGCATTATTATTACAAGTTTGGCAGTTTAACGATTTTAAAAGATAAAATTATTTTTACTAAAGTTATTTTTATTTGGATTAAACTGCATATTCATTATTAGTGATATCGTGTGTGTTTTGTAATATTAAAAAATATTTACAAAAGAAACACACAACAAACTGTGCATCAAATTTTTGGTGTCGTTGTCTGGGAGTAACGGTAAATTACTTTATAATTTAAAACATTTTATTTGAATTAAAAACTTATTGTAGTTTTATTTGAATATTTTCAAATTTTAGTGTGTTTGCTTATTTTAATGGCTTATTGTGCTTGTTTATGCGTAGTTTAAGATCTGAAAATTTAGAACTTTATGATTCAAAGTTAAAAAGAACAATTAGAAAAATTCAAAAATAATAAAAAAAATAGATATTTTTAGCAATATGACTTGCATTTTAAATAATTTTGGTGATGAAAATGAACATCATAAGAGACCTTTAAGAGATTATGCTAATCCTACAATAGATGAAATTCATTTGAGTATACGAAACCTGTTGTAGCAGCCAATTCATTTGAGCTTAAACCTACTATTATCCAAATGGTATAAAATAATTTGTTAGTGGGAACACCATCTAGAGATCCTAAATTACACCTTGCAAGTTTTCTAGAATTGTGTGCTATATTTAAATATGATGGAGTGTCGAATGATGCCATTAGACTTAGACTTTTTCATGTGGTTAAACTTGTTAGCATCTGGATTTATCAAAACTTAGGGAGACTTNTGTTGTAGCAGCCAATTCATTTGAGCTTAAACCTACTATTATCCAAATGGTACAAAATAATTTTTTAGTGTGAACACCATCTAGAGATCCTAAATTACACCTTGCAAATTTTCTAGAATTGTGTGCTATATTTAAATATGATGGAGTGTCGAATGAAGCCATTAGACTTAGACTTTTTCATGTGGTTAAACTTGTTAGCATCTGGATTTATCAAAACTTAGGGAGACTTATCAAAAAATTTTTTATCTAAATATTTCTCACGATAAAAATTTGCTAAGCTTAAAAATGATATTACATCTTTTTGTCAGTTTGAAGGGGAATCAATTTATGAAGCTTGGGAAAGATTTAAAGATCACTTTAGGAAGTTTCCACACCATGCGTTTCCAGATTGATTAATAATTCAAACTTTTTATAATGGATTAGTTGGNGCTTTAGGAAGTTTCCACACCATGCGTTTCCAGATTGATTAATAATTCAAACTTTTTATAATGGATTAGTTGGATCTATTAGATTGATAATTGATGCTACTGTTGGAGGATTATTAATATCAAAACTGTTCGATGAAGCGTATTCATTAATTGAAAAGATGGCTACTAATACACCAATAAAATGTTCAGTTTTTCATATGTTTTTAATGCCTATATTTGGTGATTTTCAATGAAATTGCACATTAAAGGATGTTATTTTGTATATTTTTGGTTTCAGGTACAGAAAATGAAATTTTGGAGAAAAAAGAAGCAAAAAGATGCAATTTGAAGCCAAAAAAAGCAAGAAAGAAAATTTTTTCCTGGCACATTTCAATATGTCTTTCTATNTTTAAAGGATGTTATTTTGTATATTTTTGGTTTCAGGTACAGAAAATGAAGTTTTGGAGAAAAAAGAAGCAAGAAGATGCAATTTGAAGCCAAAAAAAGCAAGAAAGAAAATTTTTTCCTGGCACATTTCAATATGTCTTTCTATGCTTAATTTCATTTACACTTCTCACACATTTTTGAATGAAATTACACTTTAAAGAAAGTTTTTTTATGGTTATTTTGTATGTCTATCTGTTAGGAATGCAACGTAACTAAAACAAGGCAAAACAGAGCTAAAACGGAGCCAAACGAAGCAAAATGGTGGAGTTGCATAGGGTGGGCGCCGACAGCGCCAGACCTGGCGCCGGCAGCGCCAGCAAGCAGAAAATGATGCCAAAATGGCACCGACAACATCTAAAACAGCGCCGACAGCGGCTAGGATGGTTTGGAGGTGGTGTTGGGNGTTTTTATGCTTATTTTGTATGTCTATCTGTTAGGAATGCAACGTAACTAAAACAAGGCAAAAGAGAGCTAAAACGGAGCCAAACAAAGCAAAATGGTGGAGTTGCATAGGGTGGGCGCCGACAGCGCGCCAGCGAGCAAAAAATGATGCCAAAATGGCACCGACAATGCCTAAAATAGCGCCGACAGCGGCTAGGATGGTTTGGAGGTGGTGTTGGGTGAATTTCTAGAAGATTTAATGTATTTGGATGCTTTTTGGGTTGCTTGAGGCATCTCTTGGGAAATCCGTCCCTACACTATAATAAAGTACTTTTATGTCAGAAAAATGTGTATGTGTGGTGTGTGTGAGTGAGAAAATGTGAAGAATGTTTAAAGATCTTAGAATAGGAGTAGGAATGTAGATTTTTACCTTTTTGAAGAGATTAATGAGGGATTTTGAGAGAATATGTAAGGGAATATTCTAGCATTGCATTGATCAGCGAGAGACTTTGTGGGAGAGATTTTCATCTTTCTTTTAAGAGAAAAAAAGCTAAGTATTGTGTTCTTCATGTTCTTATAATTTTATAAACACTTATCTAGTAGATTTGTTTTGATTTATGAATTTTTTGTTGTGTTTTCTTCGTGCTTTGTGATGTGTTTCTCTTACTCTTTCTTCTTTTTTTGGAAATAGTGGCATGAGAAGATTATGTTGTTATTTTACTATTAATTTTCTTTTGTAATGAGTAGGATTCATGTTTAGGATATTGGGATGCAGCCAGAAGAAGTTTTAATTATAAATTGTGATGATTTTTTAACTTTTCTCTTAATTTACTTTTCAAACTGGCAAATTGAATTGTTAAAATATGTTATGAAACATATGATCTAGGAAATGGAGTATGAGTTCTACAAAAGAGTGAGNATCTTATAATTTTATAAACACTTATCTAGTAGATTTGTTTTGATTTTATGAAGTTTTTCGTTGTGTTTTCTTCGTGCTTTGTGATGTGTTTCTCTTACTCTTTCTTCTTTTTTTGGAAATAATGGCATGAGAAGATTATGCTGTTATTTTACTATTAATTTTCTTTTGTAATGAGTAGGATTCATGTTTAGGATATTGGGATGCAGCCAGAAGAAGTTTTAATTATAAATTGTGATGATTTTTTAACTCTTCTCTTAGTTTACTTTTCAAACTGGCAAATTGAATTGTTAAAATATGTTGTGAAACATATGATCTAGGAAATGGAGTATGAGTTCTAAAAAAGAGTGAGAATCACATTTAAGTCCATGAAGGAGTATTTTGTTCATGGGATTAAGTGCAAATAAAGAGGGAAATATACTTTGTTGGGTGTAGAATTGGAGATTTTTAGGGTGACAGACTTAAAATCCCCAATTCAATTTTAGTGTTTAAAAACTAAAGCGAGAGTTAGCCTTCAGGTGAAGGGAAGTGGGAGCCAGTATCCTCCTAACCTAGCCACGGATTTAGGGACTAAAACTAAGATTAGCCAATGATTTTCTTTAACACTGAATTCGGGTAGAGAATTAAAATTGCTTCTATTTGACACATAAAATATTTAAAGTATCTCATTTCTTTATAGTATCCAATTCAATACATAAGAATAGTAGTTTTTAACATATTAAAGTTTTCCAAATCAACTCATCCAAAAAGGGCTATCTTTAGAACTAATATTTACATTTAGAATAGTTACTACCCTTGCATTTAACATTCACATTTAGGAGTAGTTGCTAGATAAAACACTATTTTAATCGAAATTCAAAACTAAGGACTAATAGTAGTAGACTGAAATTTGATTATGTAATACACCTAAAATATATAGTATTTTTAGACACATTTTTATACCTATTTTTGAGATATTGCACTTTAATGGAAGGAATTTTTGTGTTTTTCTTACAGATACAAGTAAAAATGGAAAAAATGCTCAAAGAAGTGAAAAAGCAAACTGATACACCTAAATTATATTATGTTTTAGACACATTTTTATACCTATTTTTGAGATATTGCGCTTTAATGGAAGATATTTGTGTGCTCTTGCAGATATAAATAAAAATATGAAAAATGCTTAAAGGAGTGAAAAAGGAACAAATTTGGAGGAAAAAAGGTGAAAAATGTGCAAATGAGTTTTGGCGCCTAAGCGTCAGATCCAACGCTTAAGCGCCGATTAAACAGAGAAGGTCGCGCCTAAGCGCCAAAGGTCCTGCGCTTAAGCACCAGTAACAGTTACTAGATGAGTAAAGTTGGTTTTTCTGAATTTTGAAGATTTTTTGAGGCACCCATTAGCTTAATAGGTGGTTATAACCACCATGGATGAAAATTATCACAAAAGGATGCATNCAAATTTTGAAGAGGTTTTTGAGCACCTATTGGCTTAATAGGTGATTATAACAACCATGGATGAAAATTATTGCTGAAGGATTCATCTCTAGGGGAAATACATCGAATCAAGGCACATTTTGAAAAGATAACAAGACACCTTTTGGAGAATTATAAAAGAAGGAAGATTGAGACTTTGAAATGGGTCCTGAAAGCACTGGGAAAGTTTTGAAAGTTCTAAAATTGGGGAGTTAGTTGGAGATATTTTCTGACATCACATATTTATCCTTTTTATTTTAATTTTATATTGAGAGTTTTGTAAAAGAGAAGACATTCAAAGGAACTTCAAGAATTTTGTGGAGGACTTGAGATAAGTTTTTATCTTTTGTTTTAGACTACTTTTGGTTTTAATTGAGACTTGTTGTTGGNCTGAAAGTATTGGAAATTTTTGAAAGTTCTCATTTGGGGAGTTAGTTCGGAGAGATTTTCAGGCACCACTTTTACTTTTATTTTATCCTTCCTCATTTGGGGAGTTAGTTTGGAGAGATTTTCAGGCACTACTTTTACTTTTATTTTATCCTTTTTGTTATTTTATTTTGAGTGGATTGTCAAGAGAAGAGATTCAAAGGAACTTCAAGAGTTTGGTGGAGGATTTGAGACAAGTTTTTATCTTTTTGTTTTGAGACTATTTTTCATTTTAATTGAGACTTGTTGTTGGTTTGACAATGATTTCTAGTTTTATACTAAAGTATGGTTTTATTTTCTCTATGGATTCTAAATAGTTCTCTTTATCTTTCTTTTTAAAATGATAAGTGATTAAGTTTTGGATGGAAATTGTGGAGGGTATTGATCTTTAATGTTGGAAGAAGTTGTGATGATTT
>JXCR01144489.1:103232-123876 GCA_002079205.1 Phalaenopsis hybrid cultivar
ATGTAATATCATCTATAAGCTTCACAGTTTTTTATGGTGGAAAATATTTAGCAAGTAATTTTTGTGCTAAATCACCCCAAGTTCTGATAGATCCAGGTGCTAACGAATTCAACTACATCTTAGCTTTATCCCTCAGTGAGAAAGGAAATAACCTAAGTCTTATGGCATCATCTGAATCACCATCGTATTTAAATGTAGCACACAATTCTAGAAAATTGGTAAGATGTAAATTTGAATTTTTAGTTGGTGATCCCCCAATTAATTGATACTATTTGGATAATAACAGGTTTAAGATCAAATGAATTAGCCACTACATTAGGTTTTTGAATACTACAATGAAGTTCATCTACAGTATGGTTGACATAATCTCTTAAAGGTCTTAACTCTTGATGAATTTTAACATTTTGATTATTTTGGTTTGCTATTTCTGTAATTCTTTTGGATTTTTCAAGATTTTTTATTTTTTTGGTTTTTCTGATTTTTCTTATAGTTCTTTCTAATTCAGAATCATAGGGCACTACTCCTTCAGAACATGAACTATGCATGCACTAACATAAAATAAAATAAAATAAAATAAAACATACAAAATAAGATACAATATTTAAAGTTTAAATAAGACTTTCTAAAAATAGAAATTTACTTAGTTTCGATCCCCGACAACGGCGCCAAAAACTTGATTCCGACTCAATGCTTATGCATAATATAACAATAGTTTTGATGGTATTTTTCACTTATATTTTATTATTTTGCAACAAAATAAAAAACTTGATCCTCAAGAAAAATAATAATTTAACTTTTTTAATTTATATATATTTATATTAAGATACTATGCAAGTATACGTATCGTTATTAAGTAATATAAGACTTTTTGATTAAGACCTGAATATCGAACTCACAGGGAAGATTATGCAATATGCACTTTTAGAAAGTTTTTCTATTTTTAAAAAGATAATTACTTAAACTAAAAATGATTTTTGTAGGAATTTAAAATTTAAATATTTTTGGTATATTTGATACTTTAATGAAAGAGTAACAACTTAAAAAGATAACTAAAGTTTTTGTAGAGGAAAAATACTTAATATGAAAATATTTTTCTTCTAATCATGAATGAGTAATAAGTATAGGAATTATGTTTTGGAAGTGTACAAATTTTGTTGTGCCAAATAGTAACCTTACTGGAGATGCTATAACAAACATTGGCTAATTTAAAGTTTGAATAGTTCTGAAGGCCGGCTAGGCAGGGAAGATACTAGCTCCCACTCTAGAGTTTCCTTGATTCCCATCACCTGAGAGCTAACATTCTTGTATCAAAAACTAAAATAATAAACCAAGTTGGGGGCTTTAACCTGTCACTTTAAATTCCTCTAACTCTACACCATCAATGAATATTTTGCTATTTTTTTGCATTTAATCAAATGAACTACATTCTCATTCATACAACCTCTTGTGATTCTTTTCAATTGTTGACCAAGACAAAACCAACCTGTTCTTACATGTTCTCACAATAAATTTTAACATCTGGATTAGCCAAGTCAAGAAGTAAATGAAGTGCATGGATTTAAATCATCACAACTTCTTCCAACATTAAAGATCAATACTCTCCACAACTTCCATCCAAAACTTAATCACTTATCATTTTAAAAAGAAAGATAAGGAAAACTATTCAGAATCCATGGAGAAAATAAAACCACACTTTTGTTTAAAAGTAGAAATCATTGTCAAACCAACAACAACTCTCAATGAAAACAAAGATTAGTCTCAAAATAAAAAGATAAAAATTTATCTCAAGTTCTCCACCAAACTCTTGAAGTTCTTTTGAATCTTTTCTCTTTAAAATCACTCAAAATAAAATAACAAAAAGGATAAAATAAAAGTAAAAGTGGTGCCTGAAAATCTCTATCAAACTAACTCCCCAAATGAGGACTTTCAAAACTTTCCAATATTTTCAGGACTCTTTTCTAAGTCCTCTCTTCTTTCTTTTATAAAAAATGAGAACTTTCAAAACTTTCCAATACTTTCAGAACTCTTTTCAAAGTCCTCTCTTCTTTCTTTTATAGTTTTTAAAGAAGTGCCTTAGAAACTCTTCAAAATATGTCTAGATTTGATGATTTTTCTAAGAGATGCATCCTTTCATGATAATTTTCATCCACGGTGGTTATAACCACCTATTAAGCCAATGGGTGCCTCAAAAACTCTTCAAAATTCCCAAAAATTGACTTTACTCACTAGTAACTGCCACAGGTGCTTAAGCGCTGGACCTCTGGCGCTCAGGCAGGAATCTGATGATTTTTTTTCGAGTTAGAATGTCCTATCAAACCAATGAAAATTACTGTATAAATATCATCACCTCCATTTCCTCAAAGATTGAAGCAAAAATATTGAGGAAATTAACTATAAACATTATATTTATTGAAGCCCTAGAATAAATGCTAAGCTATGTGAAGTTTATGAATGATAAACTTAATAAGAAAAGGAAGTTTGTTGATAATGAAACAGTTGTACTTAGTGAAGAGTGTAGAATTATAATTTAAAAAAAGCTATTGGCGAAAGTTTTTTGGAAAAGCTTANAATAAACATTATATTTATTGAAGCCCTAGAACAAATGCTAAGCTATGTGAAGTTTATGAATGATATACTTAATAAGAAAATGAAGTTTGTTGATAATGAAACGGTTGTACTTAGTGAAGAGTGTAGAATTATAATTTAAAAAAAGCTATTGGCGAAAGTTTTTTGGAAAAGCTTAATGTGATTCAGGAGCCAATATTAATCTTATGCCTCTATCAATTTTAGAATGATGGGTTTAGGAGACATTTCACCTACAACTATAACTCTTCAGTTAGCTGATCGTTCAATTACCTACTCTAAAGGAGCTATAGAAGATGTTTTGTTAAAGGTTGATAAATTTATCTTTCATGTGAATTTTATTGTATTAGTATGAAAGTAGATACAGAAATTCCTATCATTTTAGGAAGACTATTTCTTTCCACTGGAGAGCTTTGATAGATGTGCAGAAAGGAATACTAACTATGAGGGTTAGTGATCAAGAGCTTATGTTTAATTTTGCAAAATCAATGAGATACTCTGTAAAAGAGCAAGATATTGAATGATTAAGAATGAATGTTAAAGAGCATTTAAGCCATGGAAATTTCACGACGACATTTGAAAAGAAATATGAAAAAGAATGTTTAGAATATGAGGATGAGAATAAAATTCAATAAGAATCTATGGAAGTGAGTAACGAAGAATTTGATTATGTTAAGGAATTATTTAAAATGTTATATCCTACAGATAATAATAAAAGTTTTATTTCATCTATTGAGAAACCTCCTGAACTAGAAATGATAACAGTTCCTACACATTTAAATTATATATATTTAGTAGATTTATCCACATTACCTGTTATTGTATCCTCAGATTAGAATAAAAGTTGTTGGAAACTTTAATAAGAAGATATAAGAAAACCTTTGGATTGAAATTAGTTGATATTAAAGGAATCAACCCTTCAATATGTATGCATAAAATTTTATTGGAAGATCATCATGAACCAAGAGCAGATACTCAAAGGAGACTGAACCCTATGATGAAAAAAATTGTCAAGAAAGAGATTTTTAAAAGGTTAGATGCTGGAATATTATATTCTATTTCAGACAGTACTTGGGTGAGTCCAATTCACTCTATTCTAAAGGAAGAAGGTGTGACTGTTGTGAAAAATGAGAATAATGAATTAATACCAACAAGATAAGTCACTGGATGGCAAATATGCATAGATTATAGAAAATTAAATTTGACCACCAGAAAGGATCACTTTCCTTTACCCTTTTTGAACCAGATGTTAGATAGACTGGCTGGACATAAATATTTTTGCTTTTTAGATGGATATACTGGCTATCATCAAACACTTATTGCTTAAGAGGATCAAGAGAAAAAAACATTTACTAGTCCTTACAAAAATTTTGCTTTTGGACGAATGCCATTTGGATTGTGTAACACACCTGCAACATTTTAAAGATGTATGATGTCAATTTTCAGTGATTTAATTGAAAAAAGGATTAAAGTCTTTATGGATGATTTTTCTATGTTTGGAACTTCATTTGAAACATGTTTAAAAAAATTAGAGAAAGTTCTAGAACGATGTGGAAAGACAAATCTAATTTTAAAATGGGAAAAATGCCAATTCATGGTTTTAGGAGGAATTGTCCTTCGACATAAAATTTTAGAAAATGACATGGAAGTAGATCCTGCAAAAATACAAGATATATCTAACCTACCACCACCTACTACTGTAAAAAGAGTTAGGAGATTTTGTGGACATGCTAAATTTTACAGACAATATATTAAATATTTTAAAAAATTATGAAGCCTTCATGCCAACTTTTGGAAAAAGATACAAAATTTAATTTTGACCATGAGTGCCTTAAAGCCGTTGAAACAATGAATGCAAAATTGATCACTACTCCTACAACTGTTTCACTTGATTAGGAGAAACCTTTTGTACNCTAGTATGAAAGAAGATACAGAAGTTCCTATCATTTTAGGAAGACTATTTCTTTCCACTAGAGAGCTTTGATAGATGTGCAGAAAGGAATACTAACTATGAGGGTTAGTGATCAAGAGCTTATGTTTAATTTTGCAAAATCAATGAGATACTCTGTAAAAGAGCAAGATATTGAATGATTAAGAATGAATATTAAGGAGTATTTAAGCCATGGAAATTTCACGACGACATTTGAAAAGAAATATGAAAAAGAATGTTTAGAAAATGAGGATGAGAATAAAATTCAATAAGAATCTATGGAAGTGAGTAACGAAGAATTTGATTATGTTCAGGAATTATTTAAAATGTTATATCCTACAGATAATAATAAAAATTTGATTTCATCTATTGAGAAACCTCCTGAACTAGAAATGACAACAGTTCCTACACATTTAAAGTATATATATTTAGTAGATTTATCCACATTGCCTGTTATTGTATCCTCAGATTAGAATAAAAGTTGTTGGAAACTTTAATAAGAAGATATAAGAAAACCTTTGGATTGAAATTAGTTGATATTAAAGGAATCAACCCTTCAATATGTATGCATAAAATTTTATTGGAAGATCATCATGAACCAAGAGCAGATACTCAAAGGAGACTGAACCCTATGATGAAAAAAATTGTCAAGAAAGAGATTTTTAAAAGGTTAGATGCTGGAATATTATATTCTATTTCAGACAGTACTTGGGTGAGTCCACTTCACTCTATTCCAAAGGAAGGAGGTGTGACTGTTGTGAAAAATGAGAATAATGAATTAATACCAACAAGATAAGTCACTAGATGAAAAATCTGCATAGATTATAGAAAATTAAATTTGACCACCATAAAGGATCACTTTCCTTTACCCTTTTTGGACCAGATGTTAGATAGACTGGCTGGACATAGATATTTTTGCTTTTTAGATGGATATACTGGCTATCATCAAACACTTATTGCTCAAGAGGATCAAGAGAAAAAAACGTTTACTGGTCCTTACAAAAATTTTGCTTTTGGACGAATGCCATTTGGATTGCGTAACACACCTGTAACATTTCAAAGATGTATGATGTCAATTTTCAGTGATTTAATTGAAAAAAGGATTAAAGTCTTTATGGATGATTTTTCTATGTTTGGAGCTTCATTTGAAACATGTCTAAAAAATTTAGAGAAAGTTCTAGAACGATGTGGAAAGGCAAATCTAATTTTAAAATGGGAAAAATGTCAATTCATGGTTTTAGGAGGAATTGTCCTTCGACATAAAATTTTAAAAAATGACATGGAAGTAGATCCTGCAAAAATACAAGATATATCTAACCTACCACCACCTACTACTGTAAAAAGAGTTAGGAGATTTTGTGGACATGTTAAATTTTACAGACAATATATTAAATATTTTAAAAAATTATGAAGCCTTCATGCCAACTTTTAGAAAAAGATACAAAATTTAATTTCGACCATGAGTGCCTTAAAGCCATTGAAACAATGAATGCAAAATTGATCACTACTCCTACAACTGTTTCACTTGATTAGGAGAAACCTTTTGTACTAATGTGTGATGCAAGTGATTATGCAATTGAAGCTGTTTTAGGGAAAAGATATGACAAGAATTTTAAAGTTATATACTATGCTAGTAAGACTCTTAAAGATGCTCAAATTAATTGTACCACTATTGAAAGAGAGTTATTAGTCATTTTTTATGCTTTTGATAAGTTTAGGTCATATATAATTAGAGCTAAAAGTGTTGTGCATATTAACCACTTGACTATTAAATATCTGATGCAAAAGAAGGATGCAAAACCAAGATTAATACTGATAATCAAATTGCTGATCATCTATCTAGGCTAGAATAAAAAGAAACATTTGATTTGGAAAAAGAAATTAATGAAAATTTTCCTGATGATTAAGTTTATGTTGTTAAAGGATGGGAAATACTGTGGTATGTTAATATTATTAACTATATTGTTAGTAGTATTTTACCATATGGACTAAAAAAGCACCAAAAAAAGAAATTCATTCAAGATGCAAGTTTTTACTTTTGGGATGACCCGTATTTGTACAAACAATGCAAATATTTACTTATGAGAAGATGTGTGCCTTATAAAGAAACTCAAGAAATTTTTCAAAAATGTCATGATTCTGAAATTGGAGGTTATTTAGAGAATGATAGAACTATTCATAAAATTTTACAATATGAATTTTATTGGCCTATTCTATTTAAAGATGTTAATATATATATAAAAACATGTGATCAGTGTCAGAGAGTAGGTAATATTTCAAAAAGAAATGAAATGCCTCTAAATTTTAATTTGGAAATTGAAATTTTTGATGCATGGGGATTGGATTTTAAAGGCCCATTTGTACCTTTATTTGGAAATGTATATATATTGATTGGATTATGTGTCAAAATGGATGGAATCAATCACCTTACCTCGATGTGATGCTTGGAGTGTTTCAAAATTTTTAATAAAAAAAAAATTTTAAAACATATGGAATGACAAGAATAATCATTACTGATAGAGAATCTCATTTTAAGAATGCAAGAATTGCTAAGTTGGTGGAAAAAATATAATATTATGCATAGAATTGCGACATCTTATCATCCCTAGACTAGTGGTCTAGCAGAAGTATCTAATCATGAAATCAAAAGAATTTTGGAAAAATCTGTGAATCCTAATAAGATAGATTGGTCTGCTAGATTAGATACTACATTATGGGCTTACAAGATAGCTTATAAGACACCTATAGAAATGTCCCCACACTGATTAATTTTTGGGAAGACTTGTCACTTACCAGTAGAATTATAGCATAAAAGCTATTGGGCTATTAAGGAGTTCAATTTTAATTTAAAAGATGCTGTCGAGAAAAGTTTATTGCAATTGAATGAGCTTGAAGAAATTAGGAATGAATCTTATGATAATGCTAGAATATATAAGGAGAAAATAAAAGAATGACATGATCAGAAGATAATAAAAAAAGAATTTCAGCTCAGACAGGAAGTTTTATTATACAATATAAGATTGAAATTAATTCCTGGAAAACTGAAGTTTAGGTGGATATGGCCATTCACAATTGTAAAAGTTTATCCCTATGGAGTAGTTAATATTGAAGATATTTAAAGTGAACAGACATAGACTGNTTGAGGATTAATTGGATTTTAAACGAGACACTTGGCACTAAAAAGTTGGTTGGGAGATTGAAGTTGTCGGTAGCTGCAATGAGTATCCCAATGCCCGATTTAATTTAATTTAAATACATATAATTTGGGAAAGTACTATTTTAAATTTTGAAAATACAAGACCGAAACCGATCTCATATCCTTAGAAATTTGCATAAATGATCCTATCACCGCAAGCAATGCATCCATGCCAAAGAATAGATACACTACTTACTCGTGAAGGCTCCATGAAATAAACTAAAGATTGTATAACATCCGTTTAAGTCTGCGAAACCATTTTTATGTTGACCGACAAATTCTCATATTTAATATGAATAAATAATATGATTTATATTAAGCTGAGTTCTTGAAAGTTTCCTAAAGGCAAGCCCTTATAGTTAATTACATCTTAGATAACTAAAGTCACCTAAGAAAACTCTCAATAAAAATCAGGGTATTATGTCTTCAAGAATTTCAAAGGATAGAACTTTTCAAATAGATCGGACAAGGAGGTGTGAAAGTGGAATGACTCAAATTTGGAACATTTATTTTTTGGAAAGGAAGAAGAACTAGGGGATGTCATAGATCCTTAGATAAACCTCAGAGACTTCCCAAGCTATCCTATGTTTTGGCTTCAGTTTCTAATAGGAAATTATTTAAATTTTTCATCCTACCACTTTTATTAATTAGGGCTTACATCCGTGTGAAACGATCACAAAAATAGCCTGGACGATGTGAGGATTTAGGTTGTGACGAACGATAACCTCATAATCCTAAAACGAATTAGGGCTTATATTGTATAACAGAGCCATACAAAGGCCTAAAGATGAGTTGAGGATTTATGTCGGACAAGGAGGCAACCTCAAAATATTATGGCTTATTATTTTAAGAAGATATGTTGTTGTAGATCCTCTTGTTGTTATAGATCATCATTTTGTTGTAGATTGTTATTGTAGAAGGCTTCCCACAGAGTTAGCTTCAAGCACCTCGTCAAAGCAAGTTTAAGTTTTTTAATGTGTCAAGTCCTAATGTCAAATAAAATTTTTCCTAAGGTTATGGTTATTTAAATATCATGGGGGATGTTAAAGTTGATTAGAGCGACACCAGTTAAGATCCCATGGTTCCCTCGTTTCGGCACCACTATTTTATTTGGATTCACTTAGTCCAAATGAACTTACTAAACTCAATTCAATGAGTTCCATACTTTCATTTAAACTGTGGGAAATCTCGTTAGCAACCATAGGTTACTGAGACACCAAAATAATATACTGTTTTAATTACATATTTTATGTTTTTGTTGCAAGTATATTATTTTTAGGCATTTAGAGCAAAAATCACAAAAAAGATAAANCGTTGTTTTATGGAATCCGTGTGCTTAAGAAACTTGAGATTGAGAAAATATTTAAAAATATCTTTATTTACCCAATTTTATGGAAGATTTGAGGATTAATTGGATTTTAAACGAGACACTTGGCACTAAAAAGTTGGTTGGGAGATTGAAGTTGTCGGTAGCTGCAATGAGTATCCCAATGCCCGATTTAATTTAATTTAAATACATATAATTTGGGAAAGTACTATTTTAAATTTTGAAAATACAAGACCGAAACCGATCTCATATCCTTAGAAATTTGCATAAATGATCCTATCACCGCAAGCAATGCATCCATGCCAAAGAATAGATACACTACTTACTCGTGAAGGCTCCATGAAATAAACTAAAGATTGTATAACATCCGTTTAAGTCTGCGAAACCATTTTTATGTTGACCGACAAATTCTCATATTTANTCGATCTCATATCCTTAGCAATTTGCATAAACAATCTTATCACCGCAAGCAATGCATCCATGCCAAAGAATAGATACACTACTTACTCGTGAAGGCTTGATGAAATAGACTAAAGATTGTATAACATCCGTTTAAGTCTGCGAAACCATTTTTATGTTGACCGACAAATTCTCATATTTAATATGAATAAATAATATGATTTATATTAAGCTGAGTTCTTGAAAGTTTCTTAAAGGCAAGCCCTTATAGTTAATTACATCTTAGATAACTAAAGTCACCTAAAAAAACTCTCAATAAAAATCAGGGTATTATGTCTTCAAGAATTTTAAAGGATAGAACTATTCAAATAGATCGGACAAGGAGGTGTGAAAGTGGAATGACTCAAATTTTGAACATTTATTTTTTGGAAAGGAAGAAGAACTAGGGGATGTCATAGATCATTAGATAAACCTCAGAGACTTCCCAAGCTATCCTATGTTTTGGCTTCAGTTTCTAATAGGAAATTATTTAAATTTTTCATCCTACCATTTTTATTAATTAGGGCTTACATCCGTGTGAAACGATCACACAAATAGCCTGGATGATGTGAGGATTTAGGTTGTGACGAACGATAACCTCATAATCCTAAAACGAATTACAGCTTATATTGTATAGCAGAGCCATACAAAGGCCTAAAGATGAGTTGAGGATTTATGTCGGACTAGGAGGCAACCTCAAAATATTATGGCTTATTATTTTAAGAAGATATGTTGTTGTAGATCCTCTTGTTGTTATAGATCATCATTTTGTTGTAGATTGTTATTGTAGAAGGCTTCCCACAGAGTTAGCTTCAAGCACCTCGTCAAAGCAAGTTTAAGTTTTTTAATGTGTCAAGTCCTGATGTCAAATAAAATTTTTCCTAAGGTTATGGTTATTTAAATATCATGGTGGATGTTAAAGTTAATTAGAGCGACACCAGTTAAGATCCCACGGTTCCCTCGTTTTGGCACCACTATTTTATTTGGATTCACTTAGTCCAAATGAACTTACTAAACTCAATTCAATGAGTTCCATACTTTCATTTAAACTGTGGGAAATCTTGTTAGCAACCATAGGTTACTCAGACACCAAAATAATATACTGTTTTAAGTACATATTTTATGTTTTTGTTGCAAGTATATTATTTTTAGGCATTTAGAGCAAAAATCACAAAAAAGACAAAAATATGGAGTCAAAACAGCCAATTTTGGGATTATGACGCATGATGCGCCAAATTGGCGCATGATGAGCCAGATTTTGCGCATGATGCGTTGATACACAAAAATAATATACTATTTTAAGTACTTATTTTATGCTTATTTTTGGTGATATTGCACTTTAAAGAAGAGAATTTTTGTGTTTTTGTTGCACACATCTTTTTAAGGCTTTTTGAGCAAAAATGGTAAAGAGACGAAATTTGAAGCCAAAATAGCAAATTTTGGGATTCTAACGCATCATGCGCTGGATCGGCGATCGGGCGCATGATGCGGCAAAATCCAGAGAACTGACGCATGATGTGCCAGGGATAAATTTTTCAAATTAAGGCGGTTCTAGACAAGTTTTTGCGTGAATTTCAAAAGTACACTTGTTCTACACACCTCTTTGAGTAACTCAATGCATCTAGACACTTTGGAAGGTTCTTTTATGAAGGGATATACTCTTAGATCAAATGNATATTTTAAGTACTTATTTTATGCTTATTTTTGGTAATATTGCACTTTAAAGAAGGGAATTTTTTTGTTTTTGTTGGACACATCTTTTTAAGGCTTTTTGAGCAAAAATGGTAAAGAGACAAAATTTGGAGCCAAAATAGCGAATTTTGGGATTCTGGCGCATCATGCGCTGGATCGGCGATCGGGCGCATGATGCGGCAAAATCCAGAGAACTGGCGCATGATGCGCCAGGGATAAATTTTTTTAAATTGAGGCGGTTCTAGACAAGTTTTTGCGTGAATTCCAAAAGTACACTTGTTCTACACACCCCTTTGAGTAACTCAATGCATCTAGACACTTTGGAAGGTTCTTTTATGAAGGGATATACTCTTAGATCAAATGAAACATCTTTTGAATTCAAAAGAGTTGACTTTTAGAGGGAATTTTAGAGGGAATTTTGAATTATTTTCCAAACGAGGAAGCTCAAAATAAAAAAAGAAGACTTGAAGAATTGAAGAGTGTAAGGTGTGAGAGAGAGAGAGAGAAAGGGGGTGTGAGTTAGAGATATAGAGAGAAGAGGAGATTTTCTTTTAGGGTTGTAAGAGGAGAGTGAAAGTGAGATATTTATTCTTCATTACATTTTTAAGAGAGAATTGGGAGTGATTGTAAAGAGAGAAAGGCTTGGAGAGAACTTCTAGGGATTTGGTTGGGAAGAATTGTGAGATAAGTTGTATTTTCATTTCTTTTATTTTGTAAACTTATTTTTATATATGAAATTCGTGTATTATTGTATCCTTCTCATGAATTCTAAGTAGTCTTCTTTATCCTTCTCCCTACTTTGAGATATGGTTTTGTGAAAAATAGATTTTTTTTCTACGGTTTTAAATGTAATAATTTGTAAAGATTTGAACACTGATCTTCATTTACTTTTTGTTCTGGACAATTGAGATGTTAAAACTTGTTGAGAGACATATGCTCTTAAATGAGATATGATTTCTACAACATANTTACAACTTATACATTCACTACCAATCCATGGGAGACATCCAAGAGGATGAGAGCGAAAAAGATGTTTGAACTTACTTTATGCACGAAATGCATAATTAATATTACTTAGTTGTGTTATTGTGTTATGTTGGATTGCATTTACTTTCATAATTGAACTTTATTTGTGTCAGTAGTTGAGTATTTTGAAACTTAGTTTAGAGTGTTAAGATGTTTGGTTTGCTTTGGAAATTGAATTAGATTTGTTGGCTTGAAAACTGTCAGATTGTAATAGTTTGGATTTTTTTTATAAATGTGAGTTTTGTGTTGTTTGTAAAATTTTTGTGTTAGAAAATTGTTTAATTATTCGTACAAGTGTTTGATTAAGTTAGTTGGAGATTGACGTAATGTGGTACATAGCAAATTTCCATAGAAAAATGAAATCTGAAAAGTTTTGGTGTTGGCGCCTGAGGCCCCAAATTCTTGAAAACACCAGGTTGGGTTAAAAACCGTAAAGTGGCCCAGTAAAACTCCATTTTTACTGCTTAAGTAGTCTCCTACCTCTAAACCTCATCTTAGGGCTTGACATTGGGAGGATTTAAGAATATTTTAAGGACTAAAGATCTTAGATCTCATCTTCTCTTAGTAAGAACTTTACATTAACTTATAATTTTTTTTTTCACCATGGATTTATCCTACATTATGGGAAATCCAAAATTTGGGGATTTGTTGAAGAAATTTAAAGAAAACCCGTGGTGAAAAGTTTCTTACCAAATAATCTTACTTGTGGAGTTAGATTTTTTATTTTGTAATTTATTTGGATTTCCATAGAAATTCATATGACACCATGTGTGAAAAGAGGAAAGCCTACATCAGATTTTGATGCAAGGAGATTTGTCAACTATAAGGCGTACCATAACTATAATAACAAAATGGACTTAAGGAAATTGATTCAGGAGTGAGCATTTGCTAACCCAGGTGGTGAGATCGAGAGGTTGATCGTCGCTAAAAATTCGGAGAGATTCTGCTACTTCACTGCAGTTTCTATTATTCCAATAATCCGAGAGTTGTATGCAAACTTGCAATTTACTACAGATGATCACATCTTCGTGAGAGGTAAGCAAGTTGAATTTTCTAAAAGGAGGATCAATGCATTTTATGGATTGAGAAATGAATTTCATTGTGAATATGCTGCATTCGTGATGGCGACTTACCACTTGATGAAGTAATTGCGTTTTTTACTGATGGAAGAGGAAAATGGAAAACTAAAAATAATAAGAATGTTAATTTCTCCACTTCCATGATGACTTTTGATCCCGACATTCTATTTAGATGTTTATTGTGAGGTATGTGATTATATGCTTAATTTCTTTAGTAATAATTCTTACTTTGCAACAACGCCAAAAACTTGATCTCAAGCAAAAGCTAGGTAAATTCTTCACTATGAAGCAAATAAGAATAAAGTTAAAATATTTAAATATAAGATACTACGCAAGTATACGTATGATTATCAAATAATATAGGACTTTTTTATTAAGCCCCGAATGTTAAATCAAAGGGAAAACTTGACAATAAGCACTCTACAAAATAAAAGAAATTAGACAATAAAATTCTACTTAGCAAAATATTCTTACTTAAAATAGAGATTCTATAATAGGAATGAAATTCAATTCTCCTTGTAATTTTTTTGGATAATTGAAAATAAAGTAAGAAATTAATTAACTTATCTAAATACATATAAGATGAAGGAAATATAAATAAAATATATTTTTTCTTAACATGAATTAGTAATAAGTATAGAAATTATATTGTGGAAACATTCTAATTGTGTTGTGCCAAATAGGAGAAATAATATTCTTTACCCTTACTAGAGAGTTTGAATAGTTTTGAAGACCGGTTAGGTAGGGAAGATACTAGCTCTCATTCTAGAGTTCCCACTTCTCCCTCCACTTGGGGCTAACATCTCGTATCAAAACCTAAAACTATAAATCAAATTGGAGGGGTTAGCCTGTCACTCTAAAGTTCTCTAATTCTACACCCTTGAAAGTTTATTTCCCTATTTATTTGTAGTTAACCCCTTGAACTACATTCTCATCCATGAAATTAAATGTGATTCTTACCATTTGTTGAGTGAGACAAACTATCTCAGATCTTACATATTCTCACAAAAAATATTTACATCTTAATTGGTCAAATCAAGAAGTAAATGAAGTATAAGGTTTCAAATCATCACAATTTCTTCCAACGTTGAAGTCTAATACTTCACACAACTTCATTTCAAAACTTAATTACTTATCATTTTAAGGAAAAAAAATAAAGAAAACTACTTAGAATTCATGGAGAAAACACAACCACACTTGAGTTTAAAAGTAGAAATCATGCAAACAAACAAGAAATCTAAATTAAAAACAAATGTAGTCACAAAGATAAATAATTATCTCAAATCCTCTGTACCAAATGTCTTGAATTTCCTTTGAATTCTCTTCCTTCACTACAATACAAACTAAAACTCAAAATAAAATAAAAAAATGGCCGGTGGCGGCGGCGACAATTACTAGAATGAATGATGGTTGTTATGTGTGGATTGGCCTCGTCCTTTGATGATCCAAGTCTTCTTTAATAAAAATCCAAAAGGTTCCTTGGTGTCTCTTTAAAATGTGCCTTCATTGAATGAATCTTCTAGAAGTTGCCTCCTTTTAAAAGCCAATTGAATGAATTTTCGTGTCCATGAATAATTTCCCACGTTTTTACCAAGGGTTGCTTCAAACACCACTTCAAAAAGTCATCCAGATTTAATGAATCATCAAATAACTACTTTTGGCAGTTAAGCGCGGGGTACCTGGTGCTTAGGCACGGCTCTCTCTGAATAACTAGAGCGTAAGTGCTAGTTTTGGGTGCTTAAACGCCTTAGTTCATTTTTGCACCTTCTTCATTTTTGCTCTAAATTTAATCCTTTTTCACTCCTTTTGCCATTTTTCTTCCATTTGATTGTATTTGGAAGAAAAACACATAAATACCTTTCATTAAAGTGCAATATTTTAAATATAGGTATAAAAATCTGTATAAAAGACTATATAGTTTATGTGTATCAAAAACCCCCAAACTTTAAATGTTACTTGTCCTCAAGTGACATTTCTATCTTTTAAAAACTAAATAAATAGATTATGAGTTTCTTTAGGAGTTACTAAAATTTTGATGTAGAAATATAATAGTCCAAATTAGAAAAAATATTATTAAATGAGGCCAACTTAAATTTTAAAAATTTTTAATGTAAAGAAGTACGAAAATATGAGTTCCTATCTAGTTCAGAAATATTGTAGATTTTCCAAATATAGAGTTTAGCCATTCTATAATCTCCACTTAAAATTTTTTATTAAGCATAATTTTACTTAGTATATTATATCCTTAAGCTTAAGAGTTTCTCAAATCTTATACTTTAAAAAGATCAGATGTGGAACCAATTTTTGATTAGGCACAAATTCACAAGCTTCTCCTCCTTTTTTCAATTTTTCTTTTCTTCTTTTCAGGCAAGGATTACTATATCTGGATAGGTTTTTAATGATTTTGAATTCCACTCTTCTTTTTTTAAAGCAAAATGTTGATATACTTCTTTTACTTAAAAACAAAATAATAGTTTTAAAAATTATTTTCAAAAAAAGAAATTTAAGTTTTGAAAATTAAAGTCTAACTCTTTTATATTTTTCAAAAATACAATTTCTCCTACTTAAGACAGTTACACAATATTATCATTTCTACACTAAAAAAAATTAAGTTTAAGTTTTTCTTCATTACTATAAATTTTAATTAAATTATGTTACTCATTTCTCTACTCAAAATTTTACTTCCCAAATATAACTTCATATGCATGATCATATTTCATAAAATCAAAATCAAATTTATTTGAAATACATTTGTGAACAAATAAATTTCAAGTTTTTAGAAAAAATTTCATCCCTCCCCCATACATAAATTTTTAATAGAATAAAACATTTTAGTAACACATATAAATTATTAGCAGGAATGAAAGTAGGAATTTCTACATCATAAATATGCTAGTACAAAAATTAAAACAGGAGTAAAAATTAAATTGATCAAATTTTAATTTACTTAACATATAGAGATTCATTAGACTTTTATGCAGTGGAGGATATCATAAAAGAAAACAAACACACTAACAAACATACACAACAACAACATAAAGAAAATATCTATTAGTAAATTGAAAATTTAAAGCACAAATTTTTTAAGTTAAAGTTAACAATATTCTAAGCCTTCCTAAGATCAGAATTACGTTCAGCACCCACTAACTAACTACAGTAAACAACACAATTAACAAAATTACTACCACCAAAAACAAAAATACATTAGAACAGTGTCTAACAAAGAAAAACACAAACAAAACTAATAGTCTCAACAAATACAATACAAAACACAACAAAAATACACTATAACTACACCACAAACAGTTCACACAACAAATTAAAAATCAAACTAAACTATAGAATCTAGTCTAATCATCTTCAGCTTTTGCATCACTCTAATCACTATGCCAAGTACTTGTAGGCTCATATAATGGATATATTGGATGAGGGAAAACTGCATCTTGGTTACCTCTCGTGAGGTTTCCATAGCTATGTTGTATTCTTCCTCATAATCACTACGTCTCCTCACATATCCATCCATATGTTCTACCAAATTTTCTAAATTTAATACCTTCTCCACAGTGTAGTTAACATTGTTCAAAATCCTCTGCAATAGTTACGACTGAGAACCAAATTCAGAAGTTTGACCTTTTGATGTAGAAGAACGTGAAGTGGAAGCTCGAGATGTCGAAGCAGCTGAATTACTAGAAAATCCACCCCTCCACCCAAAAAATTGAATGATGTGAAAAATATTTCACATTCACACTGGTAATAGGCTTGAGTGGGTGCAATATCTCCTCATATCTATCAAATTTTAACACCATCCTGCTCACATAACAAAAAGATCAAGGATGCAAATCTCAAACCTGCAGTAGTAGCAGGAATGGCAGAACTGTTAATAACACTATAAATCAAAGCTCCAATGTTGATGGGCTTGAACTATTGGGGAAGTTGACTTTGCATCGTTTAAAGTGGCTCGATCATGGGTTACTTCACTAAGATGATTTGTAGGTAGCATATGAGCAGAAATGAAATAATGTCATGCATTTGCAGTGGCATCCAACTTTGAATAGGGGAAGTTGACTCTCCTCTCATTGATTATCTTCCATAATCCTCTTCCTCCAGTCAATGATGAAATGATCTTGTCTAACTCCTCCTCATTTAGACTATAGTTCAAATAAAAATATAAAGTGCTCGGGGGCAATAGATAAAATTGATTTATTACCTCAGATGAAAAAGACATTGTCTTTCCTCTAACCATGACTCCTTGTACTTCAGCTTCA
This sequence comes from Phalaenopsis hybrid cultivar, assembly GCA_002079205.1. Lineage (NCBI taxonomy): Eukaryota > Viridiplantae > Streptophyta > Magnoliopsida > Asparagales > Orchidaceae > Phalaenopsis > Phalaenopsis hybrid cultivar. Next base: position 120,769 of record JXCR01144489.1, read on the forward strand.
GGGAGATTTAAGTAGAACTCCCGCACGATATAAATCACTGCTACAACAGAAAAACAAAAGAACCGCTCCCATTGGAGGTGAACAATTAGATCCNCTTACAAGTTATACATTCACTACCAAACCATGGGAGACATCCAAGAGGATGAGAGCCAAAAAGATGTTTGAACTTACTTTATGTATGAAATGCATAATTAATATTACTTAATTGTGTTATTGTGTTATGTTGGATTGCATTTACTTTCATAATTGAACTTTATTTGTGTCAGTAGTTGAGTATTTTGAAACTTAGTTTAGAGTGTTAAGATGTTTGGTTTGCTTTGGAAATTGAATTAGATTTGTTGGCTTGAAAACTGTCAGATTGTAATAGTGTGGATTTTTTTTATAAATGTGATTTTTGTGTTGTTTGTAAAATTTTTGTGTTAGAAAATTGTTTAATTATTGGTACAAGTGTTTAATTAAGTTAGTTGGAGATTGACGTAATGTGGTACATAACAAATTTCCACAGAAAAATGAAATCTGAAAAGTTTTGGTGTTGGCGCCTGAGGCGCCAAATTCTTAAAAACACCAGGTTGGGTTAAAAACCGTAAAGTGGCCCAGTAAAACTCCATTTTTACTGCTTAAGTAGTCTCCTACCTCTAAACCTCATCTTAGGGCTTGACATTGGGAGGATTTAAGAATATTTTAAGGACTAAAGATCTTAGATCTCATCTTCTCTTAGTAAGAACTTTACATTAACTTATAATTTTTTTTTTCACCATGGATTTATCCTACATTATGGGAAATCCAAAATTTGGGGATTTGTTGAAGAAATTTAAAGAAAACCCGTGGTGAAAAGTTTCTTACCAAATAATCTTACTTGTGGAGTTAGATTTTTTATTTTGTAATTTATTTGGATTTCCATAGAAATTCATATGACACCATGTGTGAAAAGAGGAAAGCCTACATCAGATTTTGATGCAAGGAGATTTGTCAACTATAAGGCGTACCATAACTATAATAACAAAATGGACTTAAGGAAATTGATTCAGGAGTGAGCATTTGCTAACCCAGGTGGTGAGATCGAGAGGTTGATCGTCACTAAAAATTCGGAGAGATTCTGCTACTTCACTGCAGTTTCTATTATTCCAATAATCCGAGAGTTGCATGCAAACTTGCAATTTACTACAGATGATCACATCTTCGTGAGAGGTAAGCAAGTTGAATTTTCTAGAAGGAGGATCAATGCATTTTTTGGATTGAGAAATGAATTTCATTGTGAATATGCTGCATTCGTGATGAGCGACTTACCACTTGATGAAGTAATTGCCTTTTTGACTGATGGAAGAGGAAAATGGAAAACTAAAAATAATAAGAATGTTAATTTCTCCACTTCCATGATGACTTTTGATCCCGACATTCTATTTAGATGTTTATTGTGAGGTATGTGATTATATGCTTAATTTCTTTAGTAATAATTCTTACTTTGCAACAACGCCAAAAACTTGATCTCAAGAAAAAGCTAGGTAAATTCTTCACTATGAAGCAAATAAGAATAAAGTTAAAATATTTAAATATAAGATACTACGCAAGTATACGTATGGTTATCAAATAATATAGGACTTTTTTATTAAGCCCCGAATGTTAAATCAAAGGGAAAACTTGACAATAAGCACTCAACAAAATAAAAGAAATTAGACAATAAAATTCTACTTAGCAAAATATTCTTACTTAAAATAAAGATTCTATAATAAGAATGAAATTCAATTCTCCTTGTAATTTTTTTGGATAATTGAAAATAAAGTAAGAAATTAATTAACTTATCTNTACAAAATAAAAGAAATTAGACAATAAAATTCTACTTAGCAAAATATTCTTACTTAAAATAGAGATTCTATAATAGGAATGAAATTCAATTCTCCTTGTAATTTTTTTGGATAATTGAAAATAAAGTAAGAAATTAATTAACTTATCTAAATACATATAAGATGAAGGAAATATAAATAAAATATATTTTTTCTTAACATGAATTATTAATAAGTATAGAAATTATATTGTGGAAACATTCTAATTGTGTTGTGCCAAATAGGAGAAATAATATTCCTTACCCTTACTAGAGAGTTTGAATAGTTTTGAAGACCGGTTAGGTAGGGAAGATACTAGCTCTCATTCTAGAGTTCCCACTTCTCCCTCCACTTGGGGCTAACATCTCGTATCAAAACCTAAAACTATAAATCAAATTGGAGGGGTTAGCCTGTCACTCTAAAGTTCTCTAATTCTACACCCTTGAAAGTTTATTTCCCTATTTATTTGCAGTTAACCCCATGAACTACATTCTCATCCATGAAATTAAATGTGGTTCTTACCATTTATTGAGTGAGACAAACTATCTCAGATCTTACATATTCTCACAAAAAATATTTACATCTTAATTGGTCAAATCANTAGTTAACCCCTTGAACTACATTCTCATCCATGAAATTAAATGTGATTCTTACCATTTGTTGAGTGAGACAAACTATCTCAGATCTTACATATTCTCACAAAAAATATTTACATCTTAATTGGTCAAATCANGATTTTAAATGTAATAATTTGTAAAGATTTGAACTCTGATCTTCATTTACTTTTTAATCTGGACAATTGAGATGTTAAAACTTGTTGAGAGACATATGCTCTTAAATGAGATATGATTTCTACAACATAGGGATAATCATATTTCATTTCATTAGAGAGTATGTCATCCATGGGATTGGCTGCAAATAAATAGAGAATTATATGGGGTGTCTGAGAAAGTGTAGTGTGTGCAAGCTAGCCTAACCAAGGTCAGACTACTTAGGGTTAGTCCTAAGGCTTGACCATCCAATGGGAAACTCCTCTTGAGCTCCTCCATACTGACCCCACCTACTAAGTGCTAGAGGTTAGGAATAACATGCAGAACTTCTAGTTGAGCAGAGATGAGTTTAGAATTTCTAATGGTGAGGGTTCCTTTTCTAGTCCTCTTGGAATAGTCAACATGAAAGTCCTATAGCTTGACCCTAGGCTACTAAAGAGGAAACTAGAACTCAACCAAAAGTGAGGTCAACAAATGGACCTATACTTATCATTGTTTATTTTGCCTATCTATTATTG
>JXCR01144489.1:126652-144231 GCA_002079205.1 Phalaenopsis hybrid cultivar
GGAAAATGGAAAACTAAAAATAATAAGAATGTTAATTTCTCCACTTCCATGATGACTTTTGATCCCGACATTCTATTTAGATGTTTATTGTGAGGTATGTGATTATATGCTTAATTTCTTTAGTAATAATTCTTACTTTGCAACAACGCCAAAAACTTGATCTCAAGCAAAAGCTAGGTAAATTCTTCACTATGAAGCAAATAAGAATAAAGTTAAAATATTTAAATATAAGATACTACGCAAGTATACGTATGATTATCAAATAATATAGGACTTTTTTATTAAGCCCCGAATGTTAAATCAAAGGGAAAACTTGACAATAAGCACTCTACAAAATAAAAGAAATTAGACAATAAAATTCTACTTAGCAAAATATTCTTACTTAAAATAGAGATTCTATAATAGGAATGAAATTCAATTCTCCTTGTAATTTTTTTGGATAATTGAAAATAAAGTAAGAAATTAATTAACTTATCTAAATACATATAAGATGAAGGAAATATAAATAAAATATATTTTTTCTTAACATGAATTAGTAATAAGTATAGAAATTATATTGTGGAAACATTCTAATTGTGTTGTGCCAAATAGGAGAAATAATATTCTTTACCCTTACTAGAGAGTTTGAATAGTTTTGAAGACCGGTTAGGTAGGGAAGATACTAGCTCTCATTCTAGAGTTCCCACTTCTCCCTCCACTTGGGGCTAACATCTCGTATCAAAACCTAAAACTATAAATCAAATTGGAGGGGTTAGCCTGTCACTCTAAAGTTCTCTAATTCTACACCCTTGAAAGTTTATTTCCCTATTTATTTGTAGTTAACCCCTTGAACTACATTCTCATCCATGAAATTAAATGTGATTCTTACCATTTGTTGAGTGAGACAAACTATCTCAGATCTTACATATTCTCACAAAAAATATTTACATCTTAATTGGTCAAATCAAGAAGTAAATGAAGTATAAGGTTTCAAATCATCACAATTTCTTCCAACGTTGAAGTCTAATACTTCACACAACTTCATTTCAAAACTTAATTACTTATCATTTTAAGGAAAAAAAATAAAGAAAACTACTTAGAATTCATGGAGAAAACACAACCACACTTGAGTTTAAAAGTAGAAATCATGCAAACAAACAAGAAATCTAAATTAAAAACAAATGTAGTCACAAAGATAAATAATTATCTCAAATCCTCTGTACCAAATGTCTTGAATTTCCTTTGAATTCTCTTCCTTCACTACAATACAAACTAAAACTCAAAATAAAATAAAAAAATGGCCGGTGGCGGCGGCGACAATTACTAGAATGAATGATGGTTGTTATGTGTGGATTGGCCTCGTCCTTTGATGATCCAAGTCTTCTTTAATAAAAATCCAAAAGGTTCCTTGGTGTCTCTTTAAAATGTGCCTTCATTGAATGAATCTTCTAGAAGTTGCCTCCTTTTAAAAGCCAATTGAATGAATTTTCATGTCCATGAATAATTTCCCACGTTTTTACCAAGGGTTGCTTCAAACACCACTTCAAAAAGTCATCCAGATTTAATGAATCATCAAATAACTACTTTTGGCAGTTAAGCGCGGGGTACCTGGTGCTTAGGCACGGCTCTCTCTGAATAACTAGAGCGTAAGTGCTAGTTTTGGGTGCTTAAGCGCCTTAGTTCATTTTTGCACCTTCTTCATTTTTGCTCTAAATTTAATCATTTTTCACTCCTTTTTACCATTTTTCTTCCATTTGATTGTATTTGGAAGAAAAACACATAAATACCTTTCATGAAAGTGCAATATTTTAAATATAGGTATAAAAATCTGTATAAAAGACTATATAGTTTATGTGTATCAAAAACCNACAAATGTAGTCACAAAGATAAATAATTATCTCAAATCCTCTGTACCAAATGTCTTGAATTTCCTTTGAATTCTCTTCCTTCACTACAATACAAACTAAAACTCAAAATAAAATAAAAAAATGGCCGGTGGCGGCGGCGACAATTACTAGAATGAATGATGGTTGTTATGTGTGGATTGGCCTCGTCCTTTGATGATCCAAGTCTTCTTTAATAANATACCAAATGTCTTGAATTTCTTTTGAATTCTCTTCCTTCACTACAATACAAACTAAAACTCAAAATAAAATAAAAAAAATGGCCGGTGGTGGCGGCGACAGTTACTAGAATGAATGATGGTTGTTATGTGTGGATTGGCCTCGTCCTTTGATGATCCAAGTCTTCTTTAATAAAAATCCAAAAGGTTCCTTGGTGTCTCTTTAAAATGTGCCTTCATTGAATGAATCTTCTAGAAGTTGCCTCCTTTTAAAAGCCAATTGAATGAATTTTCATGTCCATGAATAATTTCCCACGTTTTTACCAAGGGTTGCTTCAAACACCACTTCAAAAAGTCATCCAGATTTAATGAATCATCAAATAACTACTTTTGGCAGTTAAGCGCGGGGTACCTGGTGCTTAGGCACGGCTCTCTCTGAATAACTAGAGCGTAAGTGCTAGTTTTGGGTGCTTAAACGCCTTAGTTCATTTTTGCACCTTCTTCATTTTTGCTCTAAATTTAATCCTTTTTCACTCCTTTTGCCATTTTTCTTCCATTTGATTGTATTTGGAAGAAAAACACATAAATACCTTTCATTAAAGTGCAATATTTTAAATATAGGTATAAAAATCTGTATAAAAGACTATATAGTTTATGTGTATCAAAAACCCCCAAACTTTAAATGTTACTTGTCCTCAAGTGACATTTCAATCTTTTAAAAACTAAATAAATAGATTATGAGTTTCTTTAGGAGTTACTAAAATTTTGATGTAGAAATATAATAGTCCAAATTAGAAAAAATATTATTAAATGACACCAACTTAAAGTTTAAAAATTTTTAATGTAAAGAAGTATGAAAATATGAGTTCCTATCTAATTCAGAAATATTGTAGATTTTCCAAATNGGCCAACTTAAATTTTAAAAATTTTTAATGTAAAGAAGTACGAAAATATGAGTTCCTATCTAGTTCAGAAATATTGTAGATTTTCCAAATATAGAGTTTAGCCATTCTATAATCTCCACTTAAAATTTTTTATTAAGCATAATTTTACTTAGTATATTATATCCTTAAGCTTAAGAGTTTCTCAAATCTTATACTTTAAAAAGATCAGATGTGGAACCAATTTTTGATTAGGCACAAATTCACAAGCTTCTCCTCCTTTTTTCAATTTTTCTTTTCTTCTTTTCAGGCAAGGATTACTATATCTGGATAGGTTTTTAATGATTTTGAATTCCACTCTTCTTTTTTTAAAGCAAAATGTTGATATACTTCTTTTACTTAAAAACAAAATAATAGTTTTAAAAATTATTTTCAAAAAAAGAAATTTAAGTTTTGAAAATTAAAGTCTAACTCTTTTATANTTTCTTTTACTTAAAAACAAAATAATAGTTTTAAAAATTATTTTCAAAAAAATAAATTTAAGTTTTGAAAATTAAAGCCTAACTCTTTTATATTTTTCAAAAATACAATTTCTCCTACTTAAGACAGTTACACAATATTTATCATTTCTACACTAAAAAAAATTTACTTTAAGTTTTTCTTCATTACTATAAATTTTAATTAAATTCTATTACTCATTTCTCTACTCAAAATTTTACTTCCCAAATATAACTACATATGCATGATCATATTTCATAAAATCAAAATCAAATTTATTTGAAATACATTTGTGAACAAATAAATTTCNTTATATTTTTCAAAAATACAATTTCTCCTACTTGAGACAGTTACACAATATTATCATTTCTACACTAAAAAAAATTAAGTTTAAGTTTTTCTTCATTACTATAAATTTTAATTAAATTATGTTACTCATTTCTCTACTCAAAATTTTACTTCCCAAATATAACTTCATATGCATGATCATATTTCATAAAATCAAAATCAAATTTATTTGAAATACATTTGTGAACAAATAAATTTCAAGTTTTTAGAAAAAATTTCATCCCTCCCCCATACATAAATTTTTAATAGAATAAAACATTTTAGTAACACATATAAATTATTAGCAGGAATGAAAGTAGGAATTTCTACATCATAAATATGCTAGTACAAAAATTAAAACAGGAGTAAAAATTAAATTGATCAAATTTTAATTTACTTAACATATAGAGATTCATTAGACTTTTATGCAGTGGAGGATATCATAAAAGAAAACAAACACACTAACAAACATACACAACAACAACATAAAGAAAATATCTATTAGTAAATTGAAAATTTAAAGCACAAATTTTTTAAGTTAAAGTTAACAATATTCTAAGCCTTCCTAAGATCAGAATTACGTTCAGCACCCACTAACTAACTACAGTAAACAACACAATTAACAAAATTACTACCACCAAAAACAAAAATACATTAGAACAGTGTCTAACAAAGAAAAACACAAACAAAACTAATAGTCTCAACAAATACAATACAAAACACAACAAAAATAAACTATAACTACACCACAAACAGTTCACACAACAAATTAAAAATCAAACTAAACTATAGAATCTAGTCTAATCATCTTCAGCTTCTGCATCACTCTAATCACTATGCCAAGTACTTGTAGGCTCATATAATGGATATATTGGATGAGGGAAAACTGCATCTTGGTTACCTCTCGTGAGGTTTCCATAGCTATGTTGTATTCTTCCTCATAATCACTACGTCTCCTCACATATCCATCCATATGTTCTACCAAATTTTCTAAATTTAATACCTTCTCCACAGTGTAGTTAACATTGTTCAAAATCCTCTACAATAGTTGCGACTGAGAACCAAATTCAGAAGTTTGACCTTTTGATGTAGAAGCACGCGAAGTGGAAGCTCGAGATGTCGAAGCAGCTGAACTACTAGAAAATCCACCCCTCCACCAAAAAAATTGAATGATGTGAAAAAGATTTCACATTCACACTGGTAATAGGCTTGAGTGGGTGCAATATCTCCTCATATCTATCAAATTTTAACACCANCTATGAAAGTTGAGAAAAAGTGCTTCTTCCTTAGAAGCCTATGGACCTAGAAGTTTATTGCAACTGCATAGGAATGATGGATGAGAATGATATGAATATATTGATGGATCATTCATCCCATAATTCATCACCTATTTAGCTTTACTTTAGTTCAAATGCACCTTTGAAAAGGATCNAACATAAATTTTTAATAGAATAAAACATTTTAGTAACACATATAAATTGTTAGCAGGAATGAAAGTAGGAATTTCTACATCATAAATATGCTAGTACAAAAATTAAAACAGGAGTAAAAATTAAATTGATCAAATTTTAATTTACTTAATATATAGAGATTCATTAGACTTTTATGCAGTGGAGGATATCATAAAAGCAAACAAATACACTAACAAACATACACAACAACAACATAAAGAAAATATCTATTAGTAAATTGAAAATTTAAAGCACAAATTTTTTAAGTTAAAGTTAACAATATTCTAAGCCTTCCTAAGATCAGAATTACGTTCAGCACCCACTAACTAACTACAGTAAACAACACAATTAACAAAATTACTACCACCAAAAACAAAAATACATTAGAACAGTGTCTAACAAAGAAAAACACAAACAAAACTAATAGTCTCAACAAATACAATACAAAACACAACAAAAATAAACTATAACTACACCACAAACAGTTCACACAACAAATTAAAAATCAAACTAAACTATAGAATCTAGTCTAATCATCTTCAGCTTCTGCATCACTCTAATCACTATGCCAAGTACTTGTAGGCTCATATAATGGATATATTGGATGAGGGAAAACTGCATCTTGGTTACCTCTCGTGAGGTTTTCCATAGCTATGTTGTATTCTTCCTCATAATCACTACGTCTCCTCACATATCCATCCATATGTTCTACCAAATTTTCTAAATTTAATACCTTCTCCACAGTGTAGTTAACATTGTTCAAAATCCTCTGCAATAGTTACGACTGAGAACCAAATTCAGAAGTTTGACCTTTTGATGTAGAAGAACGTGAAGTGGAAGCTCGAGATGTCGAAGCAGCTGAATTACTAGAAAATCCACCCCTCCACCCAAAAAATTGAATGATGTGAAAAATATTTCACATTCACACTGGTAATAGGCTTGAGTGGGTGCAATATCTCCTCATATCTATCAAATTTTAACACCATCCTGCTCACATAACAAAAAGATCAAGGATGCAAATCTCAAACCTGCAGTAGTAGCAGGAATGGCAGAACTGTTAATAACACTATAAATCAAAGCTCCAATGTTGATGGGCTTGAACTATTGGGGAAGTTGACTCTGCATCGTTTAAAGTGGCTCGATCATGGGTTACTTCACTAAGATGATTTGTAGGTAGCATATGAGCAGAAATGAAATAATGTCATGTATTTGCAGTGGCATCCAACTTTGAAGAGGGGAAGTTGACTCTCCTCTCATTGATTATCTTCCATAATCCTCTTCCTCCAGTCAATGATGAAATGATCTTGTCTAACTCCTCCTCATTTGGACTATAGTTCAAATAAAAACATAAAGTGCTCGGGGGCAATAGATAAAATTGATTTATTACCTCAGATGAAAAAGACATTGTCTTTCCTCTAACCATGACTCCTTCTACTTCAGCTTCAGGCAGATTTAAATAGAACTCTCGCACGATATAAATCACTGCTACAACAGAAAAACAAAAGAACCGCTCCCATTGGAGGTGAACAATTAGATCCTCTACAGCTCCTCTCGGACTTTTAAAACAATACTAGAAAAAAACTTTCTCGATTACAGTGCATCACTGTATCGATCTTGAGCTCTAACACTCACAAACTTGCTTGAATCAAATTAGGCCTTTCCTTTGCTCCTCTTCATTCTTGGTTCTATTTCTAAAAATTATATTAAATTTACAATAAATTCCAAATTCAACTCTAAATCACTAAACTGAACTACTAAAAGCTTAAACTACCAAATCCATGTATTTTCCATAGATNCATTTGCAGTGGCATCCAACTTTGAATAGGGGAAGTTGACTCTCCTCTCATTGATTATCTTCCATAATCCTCTTCCTCCAGTCAATGATGAAATGATCTTGTCTAACTCCTCCTCATTTAGACTATAGTTCAAATAAAAACATAAAGTGCTCGGGGGCAATAGATAAAATTGATTTATTACCTCAGATGAAAAAGACATTGTCTTTCCTCTAACCATGACTCCTTCTACTTCAGCTTCAGGCAGATTTAAATAGAACTCTCGCACGATATAAATCACTGCTACAACAGAAAAACAAAAGAACCGCTCCCATTGGAGGTGAACAATTAGATCCTCTACAGCTCCTCTCGGACTTTTAAAACAATACTAGAAAAAAACTTTCTCGATTACAGTGCATCACTGTATCGATCTTGAGCTCTAACACTCACAAACTTGCTTGAATCAAATTAGGCCTTTCCTTTGCTCCTCTTCATTCTTGGTTCTATTTCTAAANCTATATATTCAAAATACTACCAATATTTTCTAAAGTAGACACAACAACTAAATAATAAAAATAAATACACAGATAACTATGGGCTGTTTCTCACAATGCACTTGGTTTAACGTCGTCAACTCGATGTAACCAGTGCTTATTCTGGTTGACCAAACAACATAAAATCATTTAATTTAAGTTGGTCACCTAAAAAGTAGGATTTCAGCCTTCGACCATTCACATTGAATATTTTATGAGTTTTAGGATCTTTGATATCCATAGCTTCATAGGGATAAACTTTTATCACAACAAATGGGCTCATCCACCTGGGCTTAAGTTTACCTGGAAATAATCTTAATCTTACATTATAAAGCAAAACTTGTTTCCCTAGCTTAAAATTTTTAGTAAAAATCTACCTATCATGCCACATCTTCATCTTTTCTTTGTAAATCTTACCACTTTCATAAGATTCATTCCTCAATTGCAATAGCCTTTTCTCACCGGCATCCTTTAAATTTTAATTAAATTCTTTAAAAGTCCAATATGCTTTATGCTTAAGTTCAACTGGTAAGTGACAAGCTTTCCCAAATATTAGCCTGTATGGGGACATTCCTAAAATAGTTATGTATGCAGTCCTATAAGCTCACAAAGGATAATCATGTTTGACTGACCAATCCATTTTAGTTGGATTTATAGATTTTCCCAATATTCTTTTAATTTCAAGATTGACTGACCAATCCATTTTAGTTGGATTTATAGAATTTCCCAATATTCTTCTAATTTCAAGATTGAATAATTGAGTCAAAACACTTGTTTGAGGATGATAAGCAGTAGCAATTCTATTGTTAATATGATATTTCTTTAATAACTTCTCCATTATTGCATTTCTGAAATGACATCCCTCGTCCGTTATGATTACTCTTAGCATCCCAAATCTACAAAATATATTCATTCTTAAAACCTTTGCAACACTTTGAGCAACACATTGAGATAAAGCAACAACTTCTATCCATTTGGACACATAATCAACTGCTAACAATACATATATATAAATTTCTGAAAGATGGCATAAATGGTCTCATGAAATTTAATCCCCAAACATCAAATATCTTAACTTTTAAAACATAATTGAGGGTCATCTCATTACTTCTAGAAATATTGCCTACTCGTTGACATCGATCATAACTTTTGACATTACCATTAACATCTCTAAAGATTGTAGGCCAATAAAATCCAAATTATAAAATTTTATATGCTTTTTTATCAACACAAAAATGTCCCCCAAAATCAGAATTATGACATTCTGGATAATTTCATAAGTTTTTTCTAAAGGCACACATCCTTGAATAATCAGATTCTTTCCTTGTTTATATAAAAATGAGTCATCCCAAAAATAAGTCTTAGCTTCAGATAAAAATTTCCTCTTATGTTGGTATGTCATTCCATAGGGTATAATAGCACTAACAATAAAATTCACAAAGTCGACATAGCATGGAACATGCCACTCATTGATATTAAACAATTTCTCATCTAAAAAATGTTCATTAATCTCTTTTTCAAAATAGAGTGATTTCACTAATTCAAGCCTAGACAGATGATCAACAATTTGATTCTCAACTCCCTTCCTATCTACTATCACAATATCAAATTCTTGCAGAACAAGAATCAATCTTATAAGTCTTGGCTTTGCATCCTTCTTTTTCAGAAAATACTTGATAGCAAAATGATCAGTATGCACAATACATTTAGTTACAATTAAGTATGATCAAAATTTATCAAAAGCATATACTACTGCCAATAACTCTTTCTTAGTTGTGGTATAATTGATTTGAGCTTCATTAAGAGTACTACTAGCATGTTAGATAAATTTTGAAAATATTATCATACATTTGCCCTAAAATAGCTCCAATAGCAAAATCAGTAGTATCACACACCAGTTCAAAAGATTTTTCCAAATCTGGTGAAACAATAATTGATGCAGTGACTATTTTTTTTTTAATAATTCAAAAGCTTTTAGGCACTCTTTATCAAAATTAAAAATCACATCTTTTTCAAGTAAANGATAAATTTTGAAAATATTATCATACAATTGCCCTAAAATAGCTCCAATAGCAAAATCAGTAGGATCACACATCAGTTCAAAAGATTTTTCCAAATCTGGTGAAACAATAATTGATGCAGTGACTATTTTTTTTTAATAATTCAAAAGCTTTTAGGCACTCTTTATCAAAATTAAAAATCACATCTTTTTCAAGTAAATGACATAGAGACTTAGCAATTTTTGAAAAATCTTAAATATAGCGACTGTAGAATCCAACATGTCCTAAAAAACTCCTAATTTCCTTCACACTTGTTCGGTAAGGTAAATTATTAATCACTTGAGTTTTTGTATGGTCTACTTCCATAACATTTTTTGAAATTTATTGTCCCAAAACTATTCCTCTTGCTAACATAAATTAGCATTTTTCCCAGTTAAAGACTAAATTTGTTTCTTCACGGCACTTGAGAACTTTTGATAAATGTTCTAAACATGATTCAAATGAAGTTCCNATTTTTGCATGGTCTACTTCCATAACATTTTTTGAAATTTATTGTCCCAAAACTATTCCTCTTGCTACCATAAATTAGCATTTTTCCCAGTTAAAGACTAAATTTGTTTCTTCATGGCGCTTGAGAACTTTTAGATTCAAATGAAGTTCCAAAAACTAAAAAATCATCCATAAAAAATTCAATCCCTTTTTGAATTAAATCACAAAAAATAGCCATCATACATATTTGAAATGTAACAGGTGCATTAGTAAAAACAAATGACATTCTTCTAAAAACAAATGTCCAATAAGGAAAGGTAAACGTTATTTTCTCTTGATTCTCAAAAGCTATTTGTATTTTCTGATAACTAGTATATTCATCCAGAAAATAAAAGTATTTATGCCCAGCTAGTCTATCCAACATTTGATCTATAAAGGGTAGTATAAAATNCCAAATGACATTCTTCTAAAAACAAATGTCCAATAAAAAAAGGTAAACGCTATTTTCTCTTGATTCTCAGAAGCTATTTGTATTTTCTGATAACTAGTATATCCATCCAGAAAATAAAAGTATTTATGCCGAGCTAGTCTATCCAACATTTGATCTATAAAGGGTAGTATAAAATGATCTTTTTTTGTGGTGAGATTTAATTTTCTATAATCAATGCATATTCACCATCTTATGACTTGCTTGTTGGTATTAACTTGTTATGTTCATTCAAAGTCACATTCACTCCTCCTTTCTTAGGAACACAGTGAATTGGACTAACCCATGCACTANATAAAATGATTTTTTTTTGTGGTGAGATTTAATTTTCTATAATCAATGCATATTCACCATCTTATGACTTGCTTGTTGGTATTAACTTGTTATGTTCATTCAAAGTCACATTCACTCCTCCTTTCTTAGGAACACAGTGAATTGGACTAACCCATGCACTATCTGAAATAGGGTAGATAATTATAGCATCTAACAACTTAAAAATTTCTTTCTTAACAACTTCTTTCATAATAAGATTCAATCTCTTTTGAGTATCAGCCTTGGGTTTGCAGTTCTCTACCATATGAATTCTATGCATACAAATTGAATGACTGATTCCTTTTATATAAGCATTATCCATCCAAAAGCTTTCTTGTAATCCTGTAAAGTTTTCATCAAACTCTCTTCTTCTTCTGTAGTTAATTCTTTAAATCTTTCTTGTAACCATATCTTAGCCTTATCCCTTAGTGAGAACGTAAATAATCTAAGTCTTTTATCGCATCATCTGATACACCATCATATATAAATGTAGAACATAATTCTAAAAAATTGGCAAGATGTAAATTTGGATCTTCAGTTGGTGCTCCCCCAAACTGATTATTTGATACCATTTGGATAATAACGGGTTTAAGCTCAAACGAAATAGCCAATAGAGTATGTTTTTGAATACAACAATGAAGTTCATCCACCATAGGGTTTGCATAATCTCTTAAAGGTCTAAACTCTTCAGCATTTTGATTATTTTAATTTGCCATTTCTTGAAAATTTTTAGTAATTTTTAATTTTTAAAATCTTCTAATAGTTCTTTCAAATTCAGAATCATAAGGCACAAGTCTTATGGAACCTGANCAGTTCTCTACCATATGAATTCTATGCATACAAATTGAATGACTGATTTCTTTTATATAAGCATTATCCATCCAAAAGCTTTCTTGTAATCCTGTAAAGTTTTCATCATACTCTCTTCTTCTTCTGTAGTTAATTCTTTAAATCTTTCTTGTAACCATATCTTAGCTTTATCCCTTAGTGAGAACGTAAATAATCTAAGTTTTTTATCGCATTATCTGATACACCATCATATATAAATGTAGAACATAATTCTAAAAAATTGGCAAGATGTAAATTTGGATATTCAGTTGGTGCTCCCCCAAACTGATTATTTGATACCATTTCCATAATAACGGGTTTAAGCTCAAACGAATTAGCCAATAGAGTATGTTTTTGAATACAACAATGAAGTTCATCCACCATAGGGTTTGCATAATCTCTTAAAGGTCTAAACTCTTCAGCATTTTGATTATTTTGATTTGCCATTTCTTGAAAATTTTTAGTAATTTTTAATTTTTAAAATTTTCTAATAGTTCTTTCAAATTCAGAATCATAAGGCACAAGTCTTATGGAACCTGAACTACACATACATTACTATGAAACACATAAAATAAAACATATAACATAGAAAATAAAAAAAACACAAACAAGAACCTTATATAAAAACAACACTACAATATTCCTATAATAAATCTTAAAGTTTAAATAAGACTTTATAAAATAGAAATTTTGCTTCCTGAAAACCTCTTTTGAAAATTTCGTAATTTTCTCAGGCAACAACGCCAAAAACTTAATCCCGACTTTCTATTTAGATGTTTATTGCAATATATGCTTAATTTCCTCAGTAATAATTCTTACTTTGTAAAAGTGCCAAAAACTTGATCTTAAGAAAAAGCTAGATAAATTCTTCACTATGAAGCAAATAAGAATAAAGTTATCATGTTTAAATATATGATACTATAAAATACGTATCATTATCNACACAAACAAGAACCTTATATAAAAACAACACTACAATATTCCTATAATAAATCTTAAAGTTTAAATAAGACTTTATAAAATAGAAATTTTGCTTCCTGAAAACCTCTTTTGAAAATTTTGTAATTTTCTCAGGCAACGACGCCAAAAACTTAATCCCGACTTTCTATTTAGATGTTTATTGCAATATATACAATTATATGCTTAATTTCCTCAGTATTAATTCTTACTTTGTAAAAGTGCCAAAAACTTGATCTTAAGAAAAAGCTAGATAAATTATTCACTATGAAGCAAATAAGAATAAAGTTATCATGTTTAAATATATGATACTATAAAATACGTATCTTTATCGAGTAATATAGGAATTTTGATTAAGCTCCGAATATTGAACCACACGGAAAACTTGACAATATGCACTCTATAAAACAAAAAAAATTATATAACAAAATTCTACTTATAAAAATATTCTTACTTAAACTAGAGCTGCTATAGTACGAATGAAATNATTATCAAGTAATATAGGAATTTTGATTAAGCTCTGAATATTGAACCACAGGGAAAACTTGACAATATGCACTCTACAAAACAAAAGAAATTATATAACAAAATTCTACTTATAAAAATATTCTTACTTAAACTAGAGCTGCTATAGTACGAATGAAATTATATTTTTTTTGTAATTTTTTTAGATAGTTGAAAATAAAGTAAACATTAAATTAACTTATCTAAATACTTGTAAGATGAAGGCAATATAAATAAAATATCTTTTTTCTTATCACAAATCAGAAAAAAAGTATATAAATTTTGTTGTGCAAGCATTCTAATTGTGTTGTGCCAAATAGAAACAATAANAAATTATATTAAATTTACAATAAATTCCAAATTCAACTCTAAATCACTAAACTGAACTACTAAAAGCTTAAACTACCAAATCCATGTATTTTCCATAGATTTTTCTCAAATTTTCACCAAGAATAGTGATTTTTAGGTATATCAAGAATGTGCTCAAAATACATGGTGAAAATAAAAAAATTTTACATAGAAGGGAAGCTCTTACCTCAAGGATATCAAATCTAGCAATTTTTGCTCCAAATCAAAAAGAAATCTTCGAAATAAGGTTTGCCCTAACTTTAAAATCATGACAGCTCGAGGAAGGCGATGAAGTCGAGGTGCAAAAATGGAGATTTTAAACTGAATCGTCACTTAAAACCATTCGAGAACTGGTTTACACAAATCGGAGCTTAAGTGCAAATGGTTCAACGCTTAGGCACCTGTGTCTCAGTTTAGGTAGCGCTAAAGCACAAGGTCNACAATTTTTGCTCCAAATCAAAAAGAAATCTTTGAAATAAGGTTTGCCCTAACTTTAAAATCATGACAGCTCGAGGAAGGGGATGAATTCGAGGTGCGAAAATGGAGATTTTAAACTGAATCGTCACTTAAAACCATTCGAGAACTGGTTTACACAAATTGGAGCTTAAGTGCAAATGGTTCAACGCTTAGGCACCTGTGTCTCAGTTTAGGTAGCGCTAAAGCACAAGGTCTTGGCGCTTAGGCGCCAGTGCAAAAATTTTGATTTTTTTGTTTATAAGTGAAATGCACTTCTAGCCTATATCAACCAACCCTACATGGTCTCATAACTCTTTAATAGCTATTTTCTTCCCTTTTAACTCTTCTCTTACTCAAGATTAAACAATCTTAACTAATTGATTCAACAGAAAAAAAACACAAAATTTTCACAAAAACAAACACCCATATTCATTCACGAACAACTACAAACATTTTTAATTCATAAATTCTCAATCCAAAGAGTCCTGGATGAGAAGATTTCTAAACACAAACACTAGACAATAATAATATAAAAAACATACTAAACACACTTAACATAAATAAACAAACATGAAACACACAAATAATAATCAAAGAACTTAATTCCACTCTGCATTTGGTGGAATGAATCCTGACATATCATTAGTCTCTCTTTCAGTATTTGGAAGGTAAATCTGATAAAACAAATGTTGGTTATAAACTCTGGTTGAATCTTCTTCAATCCATTTGTTCTTTAAATACATAGTCTTGTCCGCTTTTTCTATAAAACTAGTATGGCTAAACTGCATCTTAAGTTTCCATCCCATATAATTCAGATGTGCATTAACTTCCATCACTTTTGCATCAATTAAAGCCACATCAGTCTCAATGTTAGTAATTTTCTTCGCTATTCCTTCGATACTAACGGCTAGGAAACCGTTATATAACTCTTGTACACTCTGACTAACAAATTTCTTTCTCATTGCCACCTCCTTTTTCTTCAAATCACTCTCCCAAGATGACATTTTTCAAAAATCTCTCTTTTCACTTAAGGTTTAGGGTTAAAATTGAATTATGGTAAAAATCCTTACATAACCCTTCTGTTTATAGGCACAAAACTCCCCTAGAATTCCTAGGCATGTCTTAAAACTGCTCTCCCATGTTAAAGCCAACCAAATCACAGTTAAAACTTCTAGAAATCAAAATTTTNTTATTTTCTTCGCTTTTAACTCTCCTCTTACTCAAGATTAACCAATCTTAACTAATTAATTCAACAGAAAAAAACACAAAATTTTCACAAAAACAAACACCCATATTCATTCACGAACAACTACAAACATTTTTAATTCATAAATTCTCAATCCAAAGAGTCCTGGATGAGAAGATTTCTAAACACAAACACTAGACAATAATAATATAAAAAACATACTAAACACACTTAACATAAATAAACAAACATGAAACACACAAACAATAATCAAAGAACTTAATTCCACTCTCCATTTGGTGGAATGAATCCTGACATATCATTAGTCTCTCTTTCAGCATTTGGAAGGTAAATCTGATAAAACAAACGGTGGTTATAAACTCTGGTTGAATCTTCTTCAATCCATTTGTTCTTTAAATACATAGTCTTGTCCGCTTTTTCTATAAAACTAGTATGGCTAACTGCATCTTAAGTTTCCATCCCATATAATTCAGATGTGCATTAACTTCCATCACTTTTACATCAATTAAAGCCACATCAGTCTCAATGTTAGTAATTTTCTTCACTATTCCTTCGATACTAACGGCTAGGAAACCGTTATATAACTCTTGTGCACTCTGACTAACAAATTTCTTTCTCATTGCCACCTCCTTTTTCTTCAAATCACTCTCCCAAGATGACATTATTCAAAAATCTCTCTTTTCACTTAAGGTTTAGGGTTCAAATTGAATTATGGTAAAAATCCTTACATAACCCTTCTGTTTATAGGCACAACACTCCCTTAGAACTCCTAAACATGTCTTAAAACTGCTCTCCCATGTTAAAGCCAACCAAATCACAGTTAAAACTTCTAGAAATCAAAATTTTCACATGTTTTTAACTACCGTGCTTATGCATCGGATATTGGCGCTTAAGCGCCAGTGCTCAATTTAGCACATGTCAACTCAATGTCCAAATATTTGTTCTAACATGTCTAAGTCATCTTTTAAGGTCTTAGAATATTCACTAAATCAATATATATTCAAAATACTACCAATATTTTCTAAAGTAGACACAACAATAAAATAATAAAAATAAATACACAGATAACTATGGGTTGTTTCTCACAATGCACTTGGTTTAACGTCGTCAGCTCGATGTAACCAGTGCTTATTCTGGTTGACCGAACAACATAAAATCATTTAATTTAAGTTGGTCACCTAAAAAGTAGGATTTCAGCCTTCGACCATTCACATTGAATATTTTATGAGTTTTAGGATCTTTGATATCCATAGCTTCATAGGGATAAACTTTTATCACAACAAATGGGCTCATTCACCTGGGCTTAAGTTTACCTGGAAATAATCTTAATCTTACATTATAAAGCAAAACTTGTTGCCCTAGCTTAAAATTTTTAGTAAAAATCTACCTATCATGCCACATCTTCATCTTTTCTTTGTAAATCTTACCACTTTCATAAGATTCATTCATTATCTCTTTAAGCTTATTCAATTGCAATAGCCTTTTCTCACCAGCATCCTTTAAATTTTAATTAAATTCTTTAAAAGTCCAATATGCTTTATGCTTAAGTTCATCTGGTAAGTGACAAGCTTTCCCAAATATTAGCCTGTATGAGGACATTCCTAAAATAGTTATGTATGCAGTCCTATAAGCTCACAAAGCATAATCATGTTTGACTGACCAATCCATTTTAGTTGGATTTATAGATTTTCCCAATATTCTTTTAATTTCAAGATTGACTGACCAATCCATTTTAGTTGGATTTATAGAATTTCCCAATATTCTTCTAATTTCAAGATTGAATAATTGAGTCAAAACACTTGTTTGAGGATGATAAGCAGTAGCAATTCTATTGTTAATATGATATTTCTTTAATAACTTCTCCATTATTGCATTTCTGAAATGACATCCCTCGTCCGTTATGATTACTCTTAGCATCCCAAATCTACAAAATATATTCATTCTTAAAACCTTTGCAACACTTTGAGCAACACATTGAGATAAAGCAACAACTTCTATCCATTTGGACACATAATCAACTGCTAACAATACATATATATAAATTTCTAAAAGATGGCATAAATGGTCTCATGAAATTTAATCCCCAAACATCAAATATCTCAACTTGTAAAACATAATTGAGGGTCATCTCATTACTTCTAGAAATATTGCCTAGTCGTTGACATCGATCATAAGTTTTGACATTACCATTAACATCTCTAAAGATTGTAGGCCAATAAAATCTAAATTATAAAATTTTATATGCTTTTTTATCAACACAAAAATGTCCCCCAAAATCAGAATTATGACATTCTGGATAATTTCATAAGTTTTTTCTAAAGGCACACATCCTTGAATAATCAGATTCTTTCCTTGTTTATATAAAAATGAGTCATCCCAAAAATAAGTCTTAGCTTCAGATAAAAATTTCCTCTTATGTTGGTATGTCATTCCATAGGGTATAATAGCACTAACAATAAAATTCACAAAGTCGACATAGCATGGAACA
>JXCR01144489.1:171824-182707 GCA_002079205.1 Phalaenopsis hybrid cultivar
GCTTTGAGCTCAATTTTGATTCAAATTAAACCCCCAATTTTGACCCTATGATTTAATCTCACCTAATTGAACNTCTGCTAGGTAGGAAAGAAAGTAGCTCTCACTCTAGAGTTCCCCCTTCTCCTTCCACCTGGGGGCTAACATCACGAATCAAAACCTAAAACTATAAATTAAATTGGGGGCTTTATCCTGTCACTATAAAGTCCTCTAATTCTACACCCATTAAAATATATTTTCCTATTTATTTGCACTCAACCCCACGAATTAAATTCTCATTCATGAAATCAATATGTGATTCTAATCATTTGTTGATAGAGATAATACCATCTTGGATCGTACATGTTCTCACAATGGATATTAACATCTTAATTAGTCAAATCAAGAAGTAAATGAAGTGCAAGGTCTTGAATCATCATAACTTCTTCCAACATTGAAGTCTAATACTTCACACAACTTCCTTTAAAAAATTAATCACTTATCATTTTAAGGAAAATGATAAAGAAAACTACTCGGAATTTATGGAGAAAATACAACCACACAAGAGTTTAAAAGTAGAAATCATGCACACAAATAAGAAATTTAAATTAAAAACCAAGTGTAGTCACAAAGATAAACATTTATCTAAAATGATCTCCACCAATGTCTTGAATTTTTTTTGAATTCTCTTCCTTCTCTTACAATACAAACTAACTCTTAAAACAAAATAAAATAAAATAAGGTGGCCGGCGGCGGCGGCGATGGGCGGCCTATATGTGAACTTTTGATGGGTGGTTGTTGGCCTCCTCTCCTGGAAATTCTAAGTCTTTTTTTATAAAAATTCAAGGGTGCTTTGTTGTCTCTTCAAAAAGGTGTCTCCATTCAATAAATTTTCTAGAGGTTGTCTCCTCATAAGCCAATTGAATGAATTTTCATGTCCATGGGTTATTTCCTACATTTTTATCAAGGGTTGCTCAAACACCTCTTCAAAATTCTGCTCCGATTAATATTTCTTCAAATAACTAACTTTGGCGTTTAAGTGCGGGGTACCTGGCTCTTAGGCACGGAGCCTCTGGCGCTCAGGCGCGAATCTGGGCACTTAGGCGCCTCAGTTCATTTTGCACATTTCTTCATTTTTGCTCCAAATTTGACCCTTTTTCACTCCTTTTAGCATTTTCAATTCATTTGATTGTACCCACAAGAAAAAGACAAAAATACATTTCGTTAAAGCACAATATCTCAAACATAAGTGTAAAAATGTGTAAAAAAACACTATAAATTTTAGGTGTATCAAAATTCCACAAACTTAAGATGTTACTTGTCCTCAAGTGACCTTTTAATCTTTAAAAACCAACATAAGTAAATAATGTATATGAGTTTCTTTAGGAGTTACTAAAATTTTGATGTAGAAATATGGTAGTCTAATCTAAAAAAAATATTAATAAATGAGACCAACTTAAAGTTTAGAAATTTTTAATGTTAAGAAACGTGAAAATATGAGTTCATATCTAATTCAAAAATATTATAGATTTTCCAAATATAGAGTTTAGGCATCTTATCATCTCAACTTTAAAAATTTGTTAAACATAATTTTACTCACTATATTATATCCTTAAGCTTAAGAGTTTCTCAAGTTTTATACTTTAAAGAGATCAAATGTGGAACCAATTTTTTATTAGGCACTAATCCTCAAGCTTCTCCTCCTTTTTCTTTTCTTTCCTTTTTCTTTCTTTGTTTCCTTTTTCTTTTCTTTTTCTTTTTCTTTTTCTTTTTCTTTTTTAGGTAAGGATTACTATATCTGAATAGGTCTTTAATGGTTCCAGTCTTATTTTTCTAAAGCAAAGTGTTGATAATTTTCTTTCACTTAAAAACATAATAATAGTTTTGAAAATTAATTTCAATAAAAAAAATTTAAGTNAAAGCCAATTTAATGAATTTTGATGTCCATGGGTTATTTCCTACATTTTTATCAAGGGTTGCTCAAACACCTCTTCAAAATTGTACTCTGATTAATATTTCTTCAAATAACTAACTTTACCGTTTAAGCGCGGGGTACCTGTCTCTTAGGCACAGAGCCTCTGGCGCTTAGGCGCGAATCTGGGCACTTAGGCGCCTCAGTTCATTTTACAAATTTCTTCATTTTTGCTCCAAATTTGACCCTTTTTCACTCCTTTTAGCATTTTCCATCCATTTGATTGTACCCACAAGAAAAAGACAAAAATACATTTTGTTAAAGCACAATATCTCAAAAATAAGTGTAAACATGTGTAAAAAAATACTATAAATTTTAGGTGTATCAAAATTCCACAAACTTAAGATGTTACTTGTCCTCAAGTGACCTTTTAATCTTTAAAAACCAACATAAGTAAATAATGTATATGAGTTTCTTTAGGAGTTACTAAAATTTTGATGTAGAAATATGATAGTCTAATCTAAAAAAATATTAATAAATGAGACCAACTTAAAGTTTAGAAATTTTCAATGTTAAGAAATATGAAAATATGAGTTCATATCTAATTCAAAAATATTATAGATTTTCCAAATATAAAGTTTAGGCATCTTATCATCTCAACTTAAAAAATTTATTAAACATAATTTTACTCACTATATTATATCCTTAAGCTTAAGAATTTCTCAAGTTTTATACTTTAAAAAGATCAAATGTGGAACCAATTTTTTATTAGGCACTAATCCTCAAGCTTCTCCTCCTTTTTCTTTTCTTTCCTTTTTCTTTCTTTTTTTTCCTTTTTCTTTTCTTTTCCTTTTTCTTTTTCTTTTTCTTTTTCAGGTAAGGATTACTATATCTGGATAGGTCTTTAATGGTTTTGAATTCCAGTCTTATTTTTCTAAAGCAAAGTTTTGATAATTTTCTTTCACTTAAAAACATAATAATAGTTTTGAAAATTAATTTCAATAAAAAAAATTTAAGTTTTGAAAATAAAAGGTCTAAATTTATAAATTTTTCAAAAATACAATTTCTCCTACTAAAGATAGTTACAAAATACTTAGCATTTTCCACACTAAAAAAATATAACTTAAGTTTTTCTTCATTATTATGTGTTGACCTCAATTTTGGTTGAGGTATAGTTTTCCCTCTTTAGTAGGCTAAGGTATAGCCATTGTACTTTCCTATTGACTATTTCTAGAAAACTAGAAAAAGAACCCTCATATTTAGAAACTCTAAACTCTNATATAACTTATGTTTTTCTTCATTATTATGTGTTGACCTCAATTTTGGTTGAGGTATAGTTTTCCCTCTTTATTAGGCTAAGGTATAGTCATTGTACTTTCCTATTGACTATTTCTAGAAAACTAGAAAAAGAACCCTCATATTTAGAAACTCTAAACTCTTCTGTGCTCAACTTGAAGTTTCATAAACTGGTCCTAGCCTCTAGCACTTAGTAGGTGGGGCCACTATAGAGGAATCTCAAGGGAAGTCCCCATAGAACTGCTTGGCCTCAAGGTTGACCCTGGGTGTTGGTCTGGAGCTAGTTCACTCACTTGCACTCACTTGCTCCCACTTTCACTCACAACCTAAAACCCAGATTTGTTGACTTTGATCCCTTGATCTTTTGGGAAACTCATGTAGATGGTCCCCTAGACCAACTGACCGTAGGCTAGGATTTAGTTAAAACCAGTACATAGAGTACCCAAATGGAGATTTCATTGGTTCATAGCTCATATAAAGTGGTTAGCACCCAAATTCTACCAAAATATCCANAACTGGTCCTAGCCTCTAGCACTTAGTAGGTGGGGCCACTATAGAGGAATCTTAAGGGAAGTCCCCATAGAACTGCTTGGCCTTAAGGTTGACCCTGGGTGTTGGTCTGGAGCTAGTTCACTCACTTGCACTCACTTGCTCCCACTTTCACTCACAACCTAAAACCCAGATTTGTTGACTTTGATCCCTTGATCTTTTGGGAAACTCATGTAGATGGTCCCCTAGACCTACTGACCGTAGGCTAGGGTTTAGTTAAAACCAGTACATAGAGGACCCAAATGGAGATTTCATTGGTTCATAGCTCATATAAAGTGGTTAGCACCCAAATTCTACCAAAATATCCAACTTGGTCTTTGCCCCCAAATCCACCTAAATTACTTAAATGCCATTGAAACCCTAAATTTGATCGATATTCCCAAATTCATCCAAGATACCCAAAATTATTCCAAAATCATTTCAAAAAAATTGAAACTACTCAAATCGGCCAAAACATCCCAAAAATTCCAAAATTACCAAAATACCTTAAAATTTGCCAAAATTACAAAAATACTCTCGATAGTCCAAACTTTCCCAAAACCATCAAATCATTTAAAATGTCCCTAAAACCAATTTAGAACCTTTAATTGAACCCAATTTGGACAATTTGATCACTTTGACCNCTAAAATTTGCCAAAATTACAAAAATACTCTTTGTAGTCCAAACTTTCCCAAAACCTTCAAATTATTTAAAATGTCCCTAAAACCAATTTAGAACCTTTAATTGAACCCAATTTGGACAATTTGATCACTTTGACCAAAAAGCCCCAAATTGCCTTTAAAGACCCAATTTCTCCAAATTCACCTCACAAACCCATCAATTTGGCGGCCCCAATCCTCACCAATTTCAATTATAAACTCAAATTCATCTTTCATATGATCAATTAAAACCAAATCCAAGCCTAATTGACCCATGCTTTGAGCTCAATTTTGATTCAAATTAAACCCCCAATTTTGACCCTATGATTTAATCTCACCTAATTGAACCATATGATCAACTCAATTGCCTCAATTTGAATCCTAAATTCTTCCTAAAAATACTACACATCAAATTGGTCCTTCAATTGGCCTTGGTCAAGCCTCAAATTCACTCAATTTCAACCCACATTCAAAATCCCCAAATTTTCCCTAAATTGGTTGTCTCCAAATTCTACCAAATTGAATGCCCTAACCCAAAAATTGGCACCCAATTTATGTTGAAAACTCTTTATGAAATTAATCTAAACCATTTTGAACAATCAATTTGGACCTAACTCAATCTTAGCCTATCCTAAACCCAAGTTTAACCCAACACACCCAAATTGATCAAATGCCCAAAATCCTTTAAATTGAACCTCCAAACCATTCAAAATCACTCCAAATCTTTTCTAAAATCCTCATGACAATTACCCACACAAAATTACTCAATCAATTAAGCTCAATAGCATGGATAGATCAACCCAAAAGCCACATTAAGCCGCTTGACCCAGATAGACCCTTTCACCTAAATTGACTTAATCAAACCATACTGGTCAACCAAGGACACCCATAGCCACTTAGCTCACCCTTTGGACCAGGCTGAACCAATCTAAATCCACCCAAGTGAATTATGGACTAATGGGTCCCTAAATTAAGGGATTTCATCCCATTTTTGGGCCTTAACCAAGAAATCTCCTCCATCATGACAAATTATTGATGGTTAATCATAATTAACCCACTCCTTGGCTCACCTGACCACCTGAACACCTCCCCTACTCTGAACAACCACCCTACTCATCAAAAAATGACAAAGCCATGAGCTACCACCCCTAAATCAAACCCAATTTTAACCTTAGAGGCCAGCTCACCTTAACTACTCTTTAGAGCTCCTTAGCCCTCCACCTAAGAAACTCTTTGCACCCATCAATTGGTCCTGAGCTCCACCCTAATCCCTTCTATTTAAACCATCTTCTCAATGTCCAAAGGAAAGGTGTTCCAAATCCTTGAGGAAACTCTATCAAAATCTAACCATAGACTCCCCAAGCATTCCTCTGCTTAAGCCAACCATTTCCCCCCCTGATTCCCACTTTGAGAACCCAATTTTGAGCTCAAACTTTCAGTTTAGATCAAGATATCTCTCCACTGTCCACCAAACTCAAACTAATTGTGCAAACACCATCCCTAGATCAAGAGGAGTTAATTCTCATAAAAGTCCCCTCTTAAACAACCTCTAGGATAACTCTAGACCAACACCTGAAATCCACCTTGGTTGAAATCATACCTAGACAATTCACCAGGGCACAAGACTTCATCTGGAGGTTTTTTGGACTCAACCAAAGCTATCACAGCCATATAATTGAGGCCTCCCATCTCAGACAAATGTATTGAGCTCTCACCCTAAACCAAGCTTATTTTAATTCACCACGAGTAATGGCTTGATTTCATACTTGAATAACCATATAAATGTGTTCATCTTGAGTAGAGGAAGGTTTAAAAACAAACCCCATGTGATTTGGTTGAGTATAGGAAAAGATCTTAAGGTTTAAGTGTGGACGGTTTACGGGTTATGTTACTTGGGGATGATGAACGGATGTTATCTGATCGCACATGTATCCAATGGACGGAGGAGATCAATCTGGATGGAGTCTTGGTGTGTGAACCGCAGACAAAATGAATGGGAGCGCGTCGTGTCGTCTTTTAGAGCTGCCTATGATCTAGACAGCACTGCGTGGATAAATAAATAAATAAGGGTTTTATGAATTAAATTAAATGCGAGTTCTTTAAAACTTCATATCTTTGCATAAAAAAATCATAAAAATAAAAGAAAAATTCCCTCTTGTTCATTGAACAAAAGAAAACAATGTGGACTAAAAATAAAAAATTATTTGCCAAGTATATGATTTTTAATTAATTAAATATTCTCGGTGTTATTTTAATTCTCTATGACTAAATATGGCTCACCATAACTTGAAATTTCTAAGGTTAAATCCTCGTCTCAAAGGGGATGTTCTCTGATTTTTTCAAGGTCTGAAGACATCTTTATGCTTATAGCCCTAATTTTCAAGCTAGATTGACCATTTTAAATTCTTTGAATTATATGAATCAAAATATTATTTGGAAAATCATGAGGATAATTTTATTAAGTTTTATGTGGTCAAAGAGTTCTAGGAAAAATATTATGATGTTTTGATATATTTTGTACATTTATATATTTAATCAAATGTATACACATTGAGTTAATTCAAGTAAATTATTTACTTATCAAAAATTAAAAAAATCAATTCCACATTGTGCATAAAAATCGTATTTACTTACTGNAGTGTTATTTCAATTCTCTATGACTAAATATGGCTCACCATGACTTGAAATTTCTAAGGTTAAATCCTCATCTCAAAGGGGATGTTCTCTGATTTTTTCAAGGTCAGAAGACATCTTTATGCTTATAGCCCTAATTTTCAAGCTAGATTGACCATTTTGGATTCTTTGAATTATATGAATCAAAATATCCTTTGGAAAATCATGAGGATAATTTTATTAAGTTTTATGTGGTCAAAGAGTTCTAGGAAAAATATTATGATGTTTTGATATATGTTGTACATTTATATATTTAATCAAATGTATACACCTTGTGTTAATTCATGTAAATTATTTACTTATCAAAAATTAAAAAAATCAATTCCACATTGTGCATAAAAATCGTATTTACTTACTGTAAAAATTTAAAAATTATTTGGCTTAATTTAAGCACTAAAATTGATTTTTAAAGAAACTTGGTATTTTTGTACAAAAAATAATTATAATAAATTAAATAAGCTTAGAAAAATCATGAAAAATTGTTTTCTGAGTTTCTTGTGATTAGAGGCATTTAATAAAAATAAAATATATTTTTTTGAAAATTTGTCATTTTTAAAGTTTATTTTGAAAAAAATATTAAAGTAATCAAAATTTTTAAAAATAGAAAAAATGGTTCAAAATGTGTGCAAGGTTTCCCTAATCACTTAGAATTCATTAGGGTATTTTTCCTAATTTTTTCTAAGTTAAAAATAAATTTTAAAAGCTTAAAAGTGAATTTTCCTTATTTTCTCANAGAGTTTCTTGTGATTAGGGGCATTTAATAAAAATAAAATCTATTTTTTTGAAAATATGTCATTTTTAAAGTTTATTTTGAAAAAAAATAATTAAAATAATCAAAATTTTAAAAAATAGAAAAAATGGTTCAAAATGTGTGCAAGGTTTCCTTAATCACTTAGAATTTATTAGGATATTTTTCCAAATTTTTTCTAAGTTAAAAATAAATTTTAAAGCTTAAAAGTGAATTTTCCTTATTTTCTCATTAAAATAATTATAATAAATAAATTAAAAATCATAAAAATACAAAATTTGATTCTCTAAGTTTTCTGAACTCAAAGAAGTTTAATAAAAATATAAAATAATTTTGGAAATTAAAACATTATTTTTTATTTAATTAAATCATTGAAATTGATAAAAAATTCAATATTTATTCAAAAAATCATGAAATTTTGCCTAAGTGTTTCTCTGACCTAAAGAAACCTCTAATAATTTTCTCATAAATAAAAAATTTATCTTTGATAGTTAAATAAATCAATTTTGAAAACTCTATTTCCTGAATTTAAATAATTATTTAAATTAAATTAAATTAAAAAAACAAAAAAAAACATATTATTCTCCTCTGATGTTTCAATTAAGTAATGTATATGCCACTCTGAATGCTCAAGTCATTTGAGTTGTGTTTAATGAGTTATGAGGCAAAGTACCCCAAGGGCAAAATACCATTTTAGATTTTGGTTCTTAATCAAAATTTAGGATTAACCAAAGGAAAATGGGAAATTTTGATCTTAATGAACATGTTTGGATGATTGAAATACAATGGGATAAAAGGTAGAAAATCACTCAGCACATTTGCACAAAATCAACAAAATCATAATTCTCCTAATCTTCATGACTTGGAAGTCAATTAAGAATAAATAATTCTTAAGTGATGGGCTTAAGCTAGAAAGATGATAGTTTACTTTTATTAAGCCCAAAGTTGAGGATGATGTGATCATTTAATAAGAATACATATCACTTAAATCAAAATTTTGATAATTAACATTCCACCTATCATGATTGTTAAGGGCTTAGTAGTGACATTGGCTGGATATCTACACTGAATTAATCAGATTTAGAAGATAACATGATTGGAAATAACCATCTTTAAACACTACAAGCCTAACATTAATTGTGGGCACCACAATCTTAAATGACTTAAACTTGCCTTATGGGCACCCACTCACATAACTTTTCAATGAAACATTAAATGATTGATTGGGTATCCTATCCTTGGGATAATTAAATTTTCAAGTTTCACTGAGCAACGAGGTAGTCCCACTTCAACCTTAGATGATTAACGGAACAATATGATAAGTTTAAAATGAACTCGGAATATTTCAAGTGATCTTCAAAGTGGTGCAGGGTCATGCCTCAAGCATCTTGAAATCTATTAGACATTCCGAAGGGCAAATTGGACTTGCCATACTTTTATTCTAAAATCATCCACTAGGATCTTTTGAGACCAATAAAGTCATAATTTAGGATTTGGTAGCTAAACCTTCATCTACTCCTGCAATTTAAATTCCCTACAAAATTATATACATGCCTTGAAAGTACTAATCTTTCTGGTGGAGGAATGAGAAGAATCGATAGGTACGTCTTTAAATTATTGCTTTAACCTTTTTGTACTTCTTGCCTCGAGCTTGCATGTTAAACAACGATGTCACCCTGCATGAAAACTAAAACTGCTAGGATAACCATAAAACCAAAACTAAAACTAAAAATCAATTAAAATAAAATTTACCGCCACAACATTTAAAATATAAGACAACTCAAAATTTAATCACTAACATCACAAAACAAAAATTACAGCTAAATTAAAACATCGCTATCGGATGATTGAGAATCCCTCGGAGGAGGTAACATATGGTTGCTAACAAGATTTCCTACGGTCTAAATGAAAGTATGAAACTCATTAAGTTTAGTTTAGTAAATTCATTTGGACTAAGTGAATCCGAAAGAAAATAGTGGTGTTGGAACGAGGGAACCGTGGAATCCTAACCGGTGTCGCTCTAATCAACTTTAATATGCCCCATAATATTTAAATAAACATGACCCTTAGGGACATCTGATTGACATCATAACTTGACACATTAGAAAACCTAAACTTGTCGTGACGAGAAACTTAGAGCTAGCATTGTGGGCATTGTGGGCATCACGAGCATCTTCAACAACAAAACATGTCTACACCAGTTATCCCATTCTTTAGATTTAAACAACCAAGCCATAAGACTTCAAGGAGGTTTTCTTATGCAACATTAATCCTCAACTTTTCTTTAGGCCTTTGTATAGCTATAGTGTACAATTTAAGCCCTAACTCTCCTTAGGATTTTGAGGTCATCATTCGTTTGACCTAAATCTTCATATCTTCCAAGCTATTTGTGTGATTATTTTACGCGAGTGTAAGCCCTAAATAATAAAATTGATAGGATGAAACATTTAAATATTTCTCTCCAAAATAGAAGTCAAACCATAGGGTTTATTTGGAAGTCACTGAGGTTCTTCTCTAGGTCTGTGACATCCCCTAGTTCTTCCTCCTTTAGATTCTATAATAAATGTTCCAAGTTTGAGCCATTACCTTTTGACACCTCTTTGTCTGATCTCATTGAAAAGTCCTATTCTTTTGAACTATTTGAAGATGATATTCCCTGATTTTTTATCGAGAGTTTTCTTAGGTGACTTCAGTTATCTAAGATGTAATTAACTATAGAGGCTTGCCCTTACATGAAACTTTTCCGAACCCAGCTTAATATAAACCCTATTTAATTCTTTGTATTAAATAGGGGAACATTTCGGTTTATAAATAAAATGTTTTTCCTAGACTAAACGGATATATTTTTTAGTTTATTTGATCGAGCCTCACTCTCAAGTCTTGTGTTTATCTTTTGGGATAGATATATGACTTGAGATGTAGCACTCTTTCATTTGAACTATGAAAGATATGACATCAGTTTTATTTCATATTTTTCTAAACTCCTTCATTTGAGCTTTATTACATATATGTATATATATACAATATGTATACATACATATATATATATATATATATATATATATATATTGTGTATATATATATATATAT
>JXCR01144489.1:184746-219685 GCA_002079205.1 Phalaenopsis hybrid cultivar
TATATATATATATATATATATATATATATATATTAAATGCCTTTCTGAAGCGGTCGACGAAATTTGGATTCTGGGCCAAATAAGTAACCACATAGCTTTCTTTTTTTTTTGAAACTGTCGTAATGGCGTTCCCAACGCTCACTTTTTATTGCAACCTACCAATGAGCTGCAGTGCCTGTAATGTCACTCCCGCCATCAAGTTTGGAGCAGAATTTGTTGAACTAAATGTTATGCTCGGGAAAGCCCCGTTCATCGTGATGAAAGTCGCCACTCTAGAGGTTTAGGAACCGTCTACTGAGTTTAACCTAAAGTGCCCTTAGGATTTCCTTTCTTACAAGAAAGTCAAGACTACTACAGCCATGGCACATACTAAGCCTCTTGTTCCTGTTTTTGCTAAGGGAAAAGAAGTTATGATCGTTGAAGACCCGACCAAAGGATTGGTTGTCCCGCCGTAAGTATTTGAAACTGGACCGAGCTCAAGGACCGCAACATTAACGCAAACCCAAAAGAGAAACCACAGCCGGAAGGTTCAAAGGGCTTCTAAAGCACACATTTCTATAGAAGTATCTGTTGATGATGGTCCTCATCAGGAAGAGTCAAGATTATTGGAGACCTATCCACTTCTGCAAGGGAGAGGTTCCATCCCTTAATGGATACTAATGGGTATGAAAGTATCCAGACGATCGCCGCAACTTTATCTTCACCTCCCACTCATTGATATGGTGGGGAGAGAAAAAATCCTACTTCTATCACCCGAGTCAGTACAGTTTTCCAAAGACTAGCTGCCAAAGAAGGTTTTTAGTTGGTATGTTACTCAAATGAGTGGGATGTGGAGTATCCCTTCACATGAAGAAAGAAATTATAAGAGATGTCATATCTAACC
Source organism: Phalaenopsis hybrid cultivar (assembly GCA_002079205.1). Lineage (NCBI taxonomy): Eukaryota > Viridiplantae > Streptophyta > Magnoliopsida > Asparagales > Orchidaceae > Phalaenopsis > Phalaenopsis hybrid cultivar. Next base: position 185,630 of record JXCR01144489.1, read on the forward strand.
AGAAAATCTCATTAATCAACTGAAGCTTTACCTACTCACATTCCCGTCTGGTTCTGCTTAGGAAGTAGAGTTGATACTACCATTGTTGCTACCAATTCTGCTGTCACTAGACCCGCAGGCTATCAACCAGTTAAGTCACGTCTGTGTCCTAGATTCCTGCCAATTACCAGTCACAAGGATGTTCTTAAAGTTCCAATGAAAAAGACAAAGAGATCACCCAGTAATGTATTTGGTCTGCACCATGGTGAGCATACTTATCTTCGACATGTCAATGTTTCTATTGAGACACTCCGTCTCACGACATCGCCATCAAAGAAAAAGGTGTGTATACTGAAGGTTTCCGTACCAATACGATCCAGTGAGCCCAAAGGGCAGGATCATGAAATGAAGCAAGGATCGAAAGTATCCAGTATTGTCGCAGCATTTGCTAGTGAGATGGATGAGCAAGTAGATGATGTCTAGCAAAGTCCTCCAGATATCAAGGTGCAACAAGAATCAATAATTGAAGAAAAGGTCGAAAAGCTTAGAGTTGAGATTTTTGAGTTGGCCCGAGAACATGGAGTTTCCATTGATGATGATAAAGACTTTGACTTCAATGATTACCTCGCAGAAGATTTCATGGATATCCATGTCATCAAGAGTAGAGCCACTGCATCTGCGCTCCATGCTCAACCTCTCATCGAAGAGAATGCCACAGATGAGCTACGTAGAGCTTTTTTCCTAAGGGATGAGAAAATTAGCCAAATGGAGAAAAGAATGGAAAAGATGGCCACTGCCATGACCGGCATGACCATAGTTCATGGACAATCTCAACCACCACAGTTAGCCTCCCTAGAAGTCAATCAACCAGAGATTATATATATCACAGATGAAAAGAGGGAATTTGCCTTAGAAAATAGAGATGAGCAACAAAAGAAGGATTCTCGATCAAGTGAAACATTGGAAAAGGAATTTAAGCAAATGGTCCAGCAATTTTGGGAGGCCTTAGCCCAATCTAAGGGTGCTGCATTAATTTTGAAGGGTAGACCTTACTAGGAGGAGTTTAATGTCGTACCCTACCCTAAGGGTTTTGTGTCGCCAAAATTTAAGATATTTGACAGGACTGGAAATCCCATGCAGCATATATCACATTCTTAAGCCAGTTGTGGTAATACTGGTGGTAACAAAGCTTTGCTCTTTTGATAGTTTGTCAGCAGCCTGTCAGGGATCACTCTTGATTGGTATGTCGAACTACCCAACGGATCAGTCAAGATGTTTGTCAAGCTAGAACAATTTTTCGTGAAGAGATTTACCGGAGTGCAGCATCATGTGTCTATTGGAGATCTCATAGTAGAGAAGCAAAAGCCCAATAAGACATTAGTGGACTACATTTTGAGGTGGAGAAACCCTTAGCATGAAATGTGAACCTCAACTACAGGAACATCATGCGATTGAGATCTTACTCAAGAACATCCATGGGACAGTAGCTTTCATAGTCAAGTCTCACACCATTAAATCATTCGAGAAGCTACTCAGCAAAGCCATAAATCTTTAAGAAGAAGTAAAATATATGGATTCCCAAGAGAAAGCGGATAAATCTAGGACGACCAAGACATTTGAAAAGAAGTCCGAAATAGTGACAACAGTCGATAAAGGAAAAAATTCAATGAAGATACATCTATAAAATTCTCATCAGAATTCCCAGTCGTCATCGTGGCATGCTCAACAACAGACACAACAGTAGGGCCAGTCTAGCCAGCAACCGCCTCAAGGGGGATCATATCGAACAAAAAATAGGAAGGGTCTGTCCTTGATGGAACGAAGGAAAATAAAATTTTCCTTAAAAAATGAAGCGGTACCAAAAATGTTCAGAAGTCTAATGAAGAAGCCTGATTTTAGATTACCAGATCAAAAGAAACGCGAAGAGGTTGACAAAAAGGATTAACCTAATTATTGCCCGTATCATCGGATGCTTGGACACACTATAGAAGATTGTTTCATCTTTAAGGATTGGCTCTTGAAAAATCTTAAGGAAGAAAATATAACTATCCCGAAAGAAAATTTAAAAGAACCTGAAAGAGGTTCTGTAAATATGATTTCGACTGAGCTAGTCTCTCAGATTGACCCATATGCTATGAAAAATGGATGGAGTGTGACTTGGAACAAGCTCAAGAGTGTACTAAGCCAAATTTAGAATGCATCAAGGCAAGCTTCCGTTCAGAGTCTTTAGCCTGCAAAGCCAGAGATGAAGATTTCTCCAGGAAAAATGCCACCACCAAAGAAGAAGAAGAAGAACACCACCAGGAAGAATGATAGCACGGGGGGGAGGGGGGCAAGATAGGGGCTGCCTCTACTAGAATTATTGTCTTGGATTCAGGGAAGAAAAGCCTCGAACCCCTAACCTTATATGATTATCTTTTTGCTCCTCCGGGGTCTTATGAATATAAAAATTATGATTTTTTGCTACATTTTAGCTATTTCTAGTGATAACGTAATCGATTTTGACAAATCTAACTTCAATCTTGCTTCCCAAACTGATCCTCAAATTGTACTTAAGTTTGATGAACTTGTTAGCAAGATAAAAGAAGACATCGACAATACCGATTACGACATCGCCGAGAGTGAGGAACCAATCCTTGAGCGCCACGCTGCACCACTTGCCATCAACTTAGACCTTTCTGATAAAGAAGAAATACCAGAATATTGCCTACGCCCTCTCAAGAAAAAGAAATTACAGAATTGAACTTAAGGTGCGGGAAAGTATTACCCCCAAAGTTAGCTTTAACGGGTCGAGAAGAGCTACCTCCACGTTCGCCAGCGGAAGAAACACATAAGCACGTAAAGATCAAAGGATCATATAAAGTGGATTACAACATGCCAGCTCATCTTAGGAAGTTGCCGACCTAATTAAGCATCTATGACGCTCTAATCCTATTAAAGGAGATGAGAGAGTCTTTGGTTACAACTTTGTTTGATCCAAAGATTTGCTTAGCCCAGTTGGCCAGCACATCCTCGGATGAAGTTTGCCCATTGAAAGAACAACTGGGTGTAAACTTTACAGATGAAGACTTTTTGCTCGGTATTGCCGACCATAATCATCCACTTTATACCTCTGTTAACATCGACAGATTTGTGTTGTCTAGAGTTTTGGTAGATTCTGGAGCATCCCTCAACTTGATGAGCCTACAGACATTAGCCTATTTGGACATTGAAGCTCAGGAGCTTACGACCGCTAAGAGGATTCAACCAAAGGGAGAGAGAGCCCTTAGATTAATTACATTACTCATGAAAATTGGAGAGTTAGTAACAATCGCTAAATTCCAAATTATCGACGCTGAGACCTCTTTTATTGCTCTACTAGGTCCACCATGGATTCACGAACACAACATGGTTTCATCATCTCTATACCAGTGAATTAAGTACGGCAAGGAAGGACAAGAACATTGCATCAAGGAAGATTTACAACCATTTTTAGTTCATGAAGTTGGCATTCATGAAGATGCCGCCTACTATGCGCCTCTAAAAAAAATTGTCTTCTCTCGTGAAGTTGTGCCAAATAAAGTGGAAGATTCTTCAATGATCTTCCACCACTCTTTTGCAATGAGTTGGTGGGTGTTCTTTTAGTTCATGCACCCAAGGTCGAGGCCAGGGACGTGGACTAGGAAGAACCAACTTGATTGTTGAACGGGCCAGACCGACCATCAACATTAATGATGAAGAAATTTCTAAAGATGAAATAATGATGACAAAACAGAAAAATCATAGTACCAGATATCCTTAGAAGATGTGGAGAAAAGCGAATATGAGACAATGTATGATCTAATAAACCACTATGTGAATGCCATGACCCTTGCTCCAATTCGCCCTCAAAAGGTCGAGAGTTTAGAGGTCAAGGAGGTTCGTAGTGCTGGTTCAAAGCCGATCAAATTTTATCGTGCTTCTACTTCTACTAATCTTGAAAATCATGTAAATTTGGATNGTTGAAAAACATTTATAGCATACACAAAAGTCACGCATCACTCAGTCAATTCGACATAACTCGAGCTAACCCAATTCAATTGGGTCAACCCTACCTAACTTGGGTTTACCCATTTTAACTATATCACTACGTCAAACTGGCCTAACTCAAGTTAACCCAATTTAACTAAACTGCAGGGTCAATTCAACAAAATTTAGGTTAACATAGTTCAATCAAACCATAGGGTCAATCCAACCTAACTCGAGTTAACCCAAATCAACTGAATCTCTAAGTCAACTCGGCCTCACTTTAATTAATGTAATTTAACTGAATAATAGGGTTAAGCCAACCTAACTCGGTTAACCCAGTTTAATTGAATCACTGTGTCAAACTGATCTAACTTGGGTTAACCCAATTCAATCAGACCACTAGGTCAATCTGATCTAACTCAGGTTCACTCAAATCAACTAATTTTTTTGGTAAACCCAATTCAACGAAATCACTAGGTCAACCGGACATAACTTGGGTTATCCCATTTCAATTAAATGATCTGGTCAATATGACCAAATTTGGGTTAATCCAATTCAATCAAACCACTGGGTCAACCCAACCTACCACGGGGTAACCCAAATTAACTAAATTTATGGGTCAACCCTACCAAACTCAGGTTAACCCTATTAAACTAAATCATTGGGTGAAATCGACCTAACTTGGATTAACCCAATTTAGTTGAGCCACTGGGTCAATCCAACCTAACTCTAGCTATCGCAATTCAATTAAATCACTGGCCAATCCGACCTAACTCAAGTCAACCCAAACAAACTGAATTTTTAGGTCAACTTGATCTAACTCGGGTTTACCCAATTCAAACCAACCACTGAGTCGACCAACCTAACTCAGGTTAACTCAATTTAATTGAATCATTAATTTAACTTGATCTAAATCGTGCTAGTCAAATTTAATCAAACCAATGGACCAATATGGCTTAACTCATGTTAACCCAAATCAATTGATTCTCTAGGTCAACCCAACCTAACTTGGGTTAGCTTAACTTATGAAATTCACTGGATCAACCCAACCTCACACAAGCTAACCCAAAATCAACTTAACCCACTGGCATAACCTGACCACACTCAAGCTAACCCATATAAAACATCTGCTTTGAGATGATAAGACAAAACTTTGATCAACTTGACTTGAGATTCAAGTTCAAGCTTGACTTAAGTTTCAACCTCACTTTAATTAAGGATTGATTTAAGTCTAACGCAACTTAGATGTAAACAAATTACCCAAGTCTAAATTAACTTGGACTTCACCAAATTCTAATTTAACTTAAACTTGATTCAACCCAAAGGGTTTAACTTGGANAATGCCCAATCAGAATTTGAGAAAGAAATCAAGTCAACTGTTTATGAATTGAAGGAAATTAACCTCAGGTTGTAAAAGCGGCCTTGACCTAAATTTATAAGTTCTATACTCAACGATGAAGAATCTTTAGAGTTGATCAAACTTTTAGCTGAATAAAAAGATTGCTTCACATGGAGTTATGATAAAATGCCAGGGCTGTCAGCAGAAGTTGCAGTTCATAAACTCGAGGTGAAAAAAGATATGACCCCACTAAAACAAGCTCCAAGAAGAATGCACCTAGAGAGAGAGCAGCAAGTCATTACCGATGTGAAGAAGTTAATAGACGCTAACTTTGTGTGGGAAGAGCAATACCCCACATCCCGAGAGTTTGAGGAAGAAATTAAATCTACCGTTGATGAATTGAAATAGATTAACCTCGGGACTAAAGAACGGCCTCGACCTACATTTATAAGTTCTCTACTTAATGGCAAAGAATCTGCAGAATTGATCCAACTATTAACAGAGTTTAAAGATTGCCTCTCATGGAGCTACGATGAAATGCCAGGACTGTTAGCAGAGGTTGCAGTTCATAAACTCGGGGTGGACAAGAATATAACCCCAGTAAAACAAGCTCCTAAGAGAATGCACCTCAAAATAGAACAATTAGACATCGCCGAGGAAAAGAAATTAATAATGTCAACTTTGTTAAAGAGGAGCAGTACCCCACATGGTTAGCCAACATCGTACCTGTTAAGAAGAAAAAATGACAGACCTGTGTTTGTGTTGACTTCAGAGATTTGAACAAGGCATGTCCAAAAGACGAATTCCCACTGCCAATACCAGAAATGATGGTGGACATCGCCTCGACACATGAAATTTTCTCCTTCATGGACGGATCATCGGGATACAACCAAATCAAAATGGCTCCCGAGGATATAGCACTTACTGTCTTCAGAACACCAATTGGAATTTTCTGCTAAACACTAGTGTCGTTCGGTCTAAAGAACACCAGAGCAACATATCAGCGTGCAATGACAAAGATTTTTTAATGACCTCATTCACAACCAAGTAGAATGCTACATGTATGATTTGTTCATCAAAAGTAAATAGAAAATAGACCATTTGTACGATTTGAGGATCGTGTTTGAACGGTTACGATGATATGACCTTAAAATGAATCCATTAAAGTGCGCCTTTGGCGTTACCTCCGGGAAATTTCTAGGATTTGTTATTCGTCATCGGAGAATTGAGATCGACCCGGATATGATTAAAGCTATCTTGAAAATGCCTCCTCCTAAAACCTTGAAACAACTACGTTCCTTCCAGGGGATGTTGGCATATCTGAGACGCTTTATTTCTAATCTCTCAGGTAGGTGTCAGCCTTTCTCAACATTAATTAAAAAGGATGCCAAATTTATTTGGGAGGAGAAATGCCAGCAAACCTTTGAGGAGACACCTCCTATCTTGGCAGCCCCTATCCCAAGGAAACCGTTGATACTTTATACTGTGACTTTAGATGACTCTCTCGGAGCCTTCTTAGCCCAAGTCAATGATGAGGGTAAAGAAAATGCACTCTACTACTTGATTCCTCATCTAACACCGATGGAGATAAGGTATCCGCCTATTGAGAACCATTGTCTGACGTTAATTTTTGCCGCCCAAACGCTTAAACATTACATGCTTTCTCATAAGATCACCCTAAACTCGAAAGTTAATCCATTGCAATATGTGATGAACCGACCAACACTTTCCGGATGTTTAGTAAGATGGTCAATGATCTTATTGTAATTTGATATAACTTTTGTTCCCGTTCGTGCTATCAATGAACAGATACTAGCAGACTTTCTCACTGCACACCCACTGCCAGCTGAGTCCTCTCTCAACGACGAGTTACCAGACGAGCAAATATTACAAATGGAATTCTCCAGTGCGTAACGCTGGGAGATGATTTTGATGGCGCTTCATCAGCTAGAAAAGACAAAGGATCAGACACAGTTATACCAGGCAAAGAAGGATCAGTTTGATCTTTATCACGCGACGCTCCTGGTTCAATCCGACAAAATTTAGGTTAACATAGTTCAATCAAACCATAGGGTCAATCCAACCTAACTCGAGTTAACCCAAATCAACTGAATCTCTAAGTCAACTCGACCTCACTTGGATTAATCTAATTCAACTGAATAATAGTGTTAAGCCAACCTAACTCGGTTAACCCGGTTTAATTGAACCACTGTGTCAAATTGATCTAAATTGGGTTAACCCAATTCAATCAAACCACTAGGTCAATCTGATCTAACTGAGGTTCGCCCAAATCAACTAAATTTCTAGGAAAACCTGACCTTTCTTGGTTAACCCAATTCAACGAAGCAATAGGTCAACCGAACATAACTTGGGTTATCCCATTTCAATTAAACGATCTGGTTAATATGACCAAATTTGGGTTAATCCAATTCAATCAAACCACTTGGTCAACCCGAGTCCGAAGTGCACTGAGAGTTTTTTTTTTCTTTTCAAAACACTTGACTTCTCCTTGTGGGAACGTTATTAGAGGAATGTGGGAACTCAGAAGTGTGAGCTATTATCTGCCCAGCCTAACCATGGATTTAGGGACTAAACACTGGATTTGCGAATATTCTTTGTCACTTGTAAAAAGGATAAACAATATAATTGCTTCTATTTGACACAATATAATTTTCTTGAGTTTGATAATTCACTTATTATAATCTCATTGTTAGGGGAATGATAATTTNCATTAAACAATACTTAATGACACCTCCTATCTTGGCAGGCCCTATCCCAGGAAAACCGTTGATACTTTATACCGCAGCTTTAGATGACTCTCTCGGAGCCCTCTTAGCCTAAGTCAATGATGAGGGTAAAGAAAACTCACTCTACTACTTGATTCCTCGTCTAATACCGACGGAGATAAGGTATCCGCCTATTGAAAAGCATTGTCTGGCGTTAATTTTTGCCGCCCAAAAACTTAGACATTACATGCTTTCTCATAAGATCTCCCTAAACTCGAAAGTTAATCCATTGCAATATCTGATGACCCGACCAACACTTTCTGGTGTTTAGCAAGATGGTCAATGATCTTATTGTAATTTGATATAACTTTTGTTCCCCTCCGTGCTATCAATGGACAGATATTAACAGACTTTCTCGCTGCACACCCACTGCCAGTTGGGTCCTCTCTCAACGACGAGTTACCAGACAAGAAAATATTACAAATGGAATTCTCCAGTGCGCAACGTTGGGAGATGTATTTCGATGGCGCTTCATCAGCTAGAAAAGACAAAGGATCAGACACAGTTATACCAGGCAAAGCAGGGATCAGTTTGATCTTTATCACGTGACGCCTCTGGGTCAATCCGACAAAATTTAGGATAACATAGTTCAATCAAACCATATGGTCAATCCAACCTAACTCGAGTTAACCCAAATCAACTGAATCTCTAAGTCAACTCGACCTCACTTGGATTAATCTAATTCAACTGAATAATAGGGTTAAGCCAACCTAACTTGGTTAACCCGGTTTAATTGAACCACTGTGTCAAATTGATCAGAATTGGGTTAACCCAATTCAATTAGACCACTAGGTCAATCTGATCTAACTCAGGTTCACCCAAATCAACTAAATTTCTAGGTAAACCTGACCTTTCTTGGTTAACCCAATTCAACGGAATCAATAGGTCAACCGAACATAACTTGGGTTATCCCATTTCAATTAAACGATCTGGTTAATATGACCAAATTTGGGTTAATCCAATTCAATCCCCGAGTCCGAAGTGCATTGAGAGTTTTTTTTTCTTTTCAGAACACTTGACTTCTCCTTGTGGGAACGTTACTAGAGGAATGTGGGAACTCAGAAGTGTGAGCTATTATCTGCCCAGCCTAACCATGGATTTAGGGACTAAACACTGGATTTACGAATATTCTTTGTCACTTGTAAAAAGGATAAACAATATAATTGCTTCTACTTGACACAATATAATTTTCTTGAGTTTGATAATTCACTTATTATAATCTCATTGTTAGGGGAATGATAATTTCTTAAATTCAAACTCTTCATCACAAAATCTAGTTTAGTTTTAGTAAATTTAACTTTAAAATTTAGAGAATAATGCAGTAAACATAGTTTTATTTAGTGACATTAAATAAATTTCAACCTGTTTTCTTAAGTTTAAATATTACGTCTTTGATTTATTACCCTAAGAATTTTCACCTCCCTATTGATACTTAGGACTCCATTGTGGACCTTTATTACCTAAGCGATATGAATGCTTGCATTTGCAAACTAGTGACGATTTGCACGAGGAGAGGCNGCATAGTTTTCTTTAGTGACATTAAATAAATTTCAACCTATTTTCTTAAGTTTAAATATTATGTCTTTGATTTATTACCCTAAGAATTTTCACCTCCCTATTGATACTTAGGACTCCATCGTGGACCTTTATTACCTAAGCGATATGAATGCTTGCATTTGCAAACTAGTGACGATTTGCACGAGGAGAGGCAGCTTTAAATTTTTAAAAGAGAAAATATATTATACTGAAGTAAATTTTATTGTGATTGATTTGCATATTTTCTAGTATAGCTGCTGTGTGTGTGTGGTTTTGAAAAACATTTATAGCTTACACAAAATTCACGCATCACTTGGTCAATTCGACATAACTCGAGCTAACCCAATTCAATTGGGTCAACCCTACCTAACTCGGGTTCACCCATTTTAACTATATCACTACGTCAACCTGCCTAACTCAAGTTAACCCAATTTAACTAAACCGCAGGGTCAATCCGACAAAATTTAGGTTAACATAGTTCAATCAAACCATAGGGTCAATCCAACCTAACTCGAGTTAACCCAAATGAACTGAATCTCTAAGTCAACTCGGCCTCACTTGGATTAATGTAATTTAACTGCATAATAGGGTTAAGCTAACCTAACTCGGTTAACCCGGTTTAATTGAACTACTGTGTCAAACTGATCTAACTTGGGTTAACCCAATTCAATCAGACCATTAGGTCAATCTGATCTAACTCAGGTTCACCCAAATCAACTAAATTTCTTGGTAAACCTGACATTTCTTGGTTAACCCAATTCAACGGAATCACTAGGTCAACCGGACATAACTTGGGTTATCCCATTTCATTTAAACGATCTGGTGAATATGACCAAATTTGGGTTAATCCAATTCAATCAAACCACTGGGTCAACCCAACCTACCACGGGGTAACCCAAATTAACTAAATCTATGGGTCAACCCTACCAAACTCAGGTTAACCCTATTAAAGTAAATCATTGGGTCAAATAGACCTAACTTGGATTAATCTAATTTAGCTGAGCCACTGGGTCAATCCAACCTAACTCTAGCTATCCCAATTCAATTTAATCACTGGCCAATCCGACCTAACTCAAGTCAACCCAAACAAACTGAATTTTTAGGTCAACCTGATCTAACTCGGGTTTACCCAATTCAAACTAACCACTTAGTCGACCAACCTAACTCAGGTTAACTCAATTTAATTGAATCATTAATTCAACTTGATCTAAATCGTGCTAATCAAATTTAATCAAACCAATGGACCAATATGGCTTAACTCATGTTAACCCAAATCAATTGAATCTCTAGGTCAACCCAACCTAACTTGGGTTAGCCTAATTTATGAAAATCACTGGATCAACCCAACCTCACACAAGCTAACCCAAAATCAACTTAACCCACTGGTATAACCTGACCAAACTCAAGCTAACCCATATAAAACATCTTCTTTGAGATGATAAGACAAAACTTTGATCAACTTGACTTGAGATTCAAGTTCAAGCTTGACTTAAGTTTCAAACTCACTTTAATTAAGGATTGATTTAAGTTTATCGCAACTTAGATGTAAACAAATTACCCAAGCCTAAATTAACTTGGACTTCACCAAATTCTAATTTAACTTAAACTTGATTCAACCCAAAGGGTTTAACTTGGATCAATATAGCTCAACCTGGTCTACTTCCAAGTTAATCTAACTTGGTTTTACTTGGCTTACATTAATCCAATCGAAGAAAAGTAAGACTAGTTTGAACCCAATCAAATTAAGTCTTTTTGGGTCAATCCAAGTGAACTTAAGTTGATTTAAAAAAAATGAAATCAATCCATGAGACAACCAACCTAACTCAGGTTAACTAGGATTACCTAAAGACTCACCTTTATATCAATTTAATCCAACTAGAACTATTTTAAAATCAACATAGCCTTAGGTGACTGAAGGTTAAGTAACATTTGACTTCTCATATGAGAACAAAAGCACACTTAACCTCAATCAGAAACAATTTATGCTAAAGTACCAACAAATCTAAATGAAATAATATAAAATCTACCCTAAAAGTCATTAAAACTTAAAATTGACCAAAGAAAAAATCCAAATTGATTTGAGAAGGTATTTTGAAGGAGGCAACCCATGGTTGTCAACTAAATATCTTTTAGTCACTTGCGACTAATCAAACTGTAAACCTCAATGACCCGGAATGACAAAACCATGAGATCTTTACCAGGTCATCTCAAACCAAAAAAAAGAAAAAATGAAAAAACTTAATCAGTTAATAAGTCATAAGCAACCTATTTCCTAAAATCCAAAAAAAAAAAATTTAAATGAAACCCTAATAATCAAAAAGCTTCGAATGCAACTTCAACCTCAGACACCTGAATCTATGAAAATTTATTGAATGATGCAATATGTGGTTAATAACAAGAATCTATGGGTTAAAGTAAGTTTCACTACCTCTTAGACTAAGTAGATCAATGTACCGGACAACCCCTAGGCAAGAAAGGACATCATGAACGGGTTGCCTAAAAATTTTATAAAAATTAACAAACTAACTAATAAAAATATGATTTTTAGCTAACATTATTTTGCAGAACATCTGATGAAAAAGGGTAGAAATCACCCTAGATTTACTTTGCATGTTATTAGGTTGTGTTAAATCTATTTTGCAGAGACATAAATTCAAAACCTAGTGTAAGAAGATGAACCTCAACTATACCTTTAACAACATAACAAAAGCCTAGAATTTTTAGAATACTTAGGAATCTGCTACCTTTAAGATGGGACTTTGCATTCATTTCCTTGATAATGATACTTAAACTTTGTGAGAACCAATTAAAACCTCAATCAAAACTTTTTCTTAAGTAGTCTTCACTATTTAAGAAAGAATTAGTCATAAGGAGTTGTCTCTATAGGAGATTGAGAACCTTAGAACAACTATATCAACCTGAATTCTTTAGTAGTTAGCATTCTTAGGTTTTATTTGGTATTTGTGACTATAAAACATAAGAAAGCGATCTAACATTGGATTTATGTTTTGGAGCAATCAATGTGAAAATTTACCTTACGAATGCCTCTCTTACATTTCTTTTAATTTTTTCCCATTATTGCCTGCCCTAGTCCTCTGATTTCTCATATGTTAGTTCATTTGCAAATTTTCAGATGGAAAATTATTTGGTGATAACATTAAAAAAATGGAAAACAAACTTGTGACTCCTTAAAAACATTGATAACATCAAGCAACCGACAAAATTAAAATCGTGCTTGACTACTTCCTCACACCGTGATGAAGACAACTACTTCTGAGGTGATTAATTCACCAATTGAGTTCAATCTCAAATTCCACCAAGAGTTCCCTTTACTTAAGAAAATTTTATTCTAGAAAGTTTCTACTATTAGGAGGACTTTGAAGTCCATTGTGGTATGCCCGATCGTTGAAAATAAAGAAGAGGTTGACTATAATGGAAATAAAATCCTTATAGACGAGGAATATGTTCACCCATCTTCTGTATTTAAGATGGGTCCAGCTTTAAGACTGCATCGCTAAATCACACTCAGCTAAGGAAAAAAAGTTGTTCCATATTAAGGAAGCAAAAGAACAAAATTGAAAATATCAAGGTAATTGAGCTAAAGGAAATGTAGCTTCCTCAGGATAGTTTCTTTTTAGAAGGAAGCATGTTCTACCCATTTTCCACTACTCACACAAAAGAAAATATTTGTGATATTTGTAATAGTTCACCTCTATCTTTTCCTCAATACAAATAAAAAGAGAAGAGTCTATTTATCTCAAGGATTTACTCAATATTTGAGACACTTGCTTGAAAGAAGAAATGTTCAGTCATCGATATCTTACACAAGATGGTATGTGCAGTCTCCTCTAAAGTAAGAAGATAAAATTTAAAGAAACAAAAATCACACCCCAAATATCAAAAAGATGATACACCTAGTGTCCCTCCCAAATTCCATTTAAGGGATAGACAAACTTCAGTTATTCTAACACGGGTGCCCGTCATGCTTCATTTATGGCTTAAGATGACAGACACTACCCCCCCCACACACACACACAAAAGGACAGTACCTTACTCTTCTATAAAAACTAGACTGAGCCATCATCCAGCTTTTTCACCGATACATAATAAACTACTAATAAGATCTAAAAAAACATCTGTCAGTATGAACTCACTAGTATTAATTTAATGAGCTAGGGATTGTACCCACCCACAACATGATGACATGCCTACAAATTCATCTTGTCCTATACTTAAAAAATAACATATGAAGACATAGGTCATCATAAAAAGTCTATGATGTTATGAGTATACAATCCACCACTTTAATTCATAGCACCTGAGATACGATACATTCAATTGAAGAAATAATGCAAAATTTAAGATTTTATGTGAGCATGTTCCTGGAAGACAAGAAGAGGGATCCTCCCGATGACATAGAGGTGGAGTTTGTCGAAATAAATATGGTGGAGACTCGAGCTACTTCATTTACACGAGAGGTATGATGCAAGGCTTTTGTTATGTGTTATAAGTGTTTTTCAACACCACAACACACAAGGAAACTATACTAAAAAATATGCAAATTAACCACAATAAAATTACTTCAATAAAATAAGTTTTCCCTTTTAAAATATCTTATGCTGCCACTCTTAGTGTGTTAAGGTGTACATTCAATTAGAAATTGACACTAGGTTGTAAATGCAATTATATGTATCCCTCAAGTAATAAATGACTCTAATGGAGTCCTGAGTATTGATCCCACATGAAGGTGAAATTTTGTTTGGAAAATCACACAAAAGCACATTATTTAAACTATAGAAAACTCAACTAAAAAAATAGGTTGAAATTTGTTTAATGGTACTCAAGAAACTAAGTTTACTACACTAATCTCTAAACTTCAAAGCTAAAATTACTAAAAAATAAATTAGGTTTTGTGATGGAGAGTTCAAATTTAAGAAAGCATCCTTCCCCTTACAGTAAGAGTATAGTCAGTGAATCATCAAATTGAAGAAAATTTTATTGTGCCAAATAGGAGCAATTAAATTCTTTATCCTTTTTACAACTGATAAAGAACATTTTCTAATTAATGTTTAGTCCCTAAATTGGTGGTTAAACTTGGAAGAAACTGGCTCTCACTCCAAAGTTCTCACATTACCCTCGGCCTAGGGATAACATCTTGCTTTAGCTTCCAAACGCTTGGACCAACTTGGGGATTTTAGTATGTCACCAAAAAATCTCTAATTCTACACCAATCAATGAATATTTTCTTATTTATTTGCACTCAAACCCATGAACTACTTTCTCATCCATGAAATTGAATGTAACCCTCACATTATTTTGGAAACCATAACCCTTTTGGATCATGTTTAAGAAAAAAATTAACAATTCAATTGGCTAGATTGAAAAGTAAATGAAGTTCGATGTCTGAATCATCACAAATATGAAATTAAAATATTACACAACAACTTGATTCTTCACATAACCATTTATCTTTGTAAGGAGAAGGACAAAAAAATTTACTAAGAATTCATGAGAAAGGTACAACAAAAAAATGGATTTTATATATAAAAATAAGTTTACAAAATAAGAAAGAGAAGTAAAACAACTTAACTCAATCTCTTCCCCAAGATAATCTCTTGAAGTTCCTTTAAATCTCTTTCTCTCTTTATAATAACACCCAAACGTCTCTTAGAAATGTAAAGAAGAAGGAATCTCTCACTTTCCCTCTCCTCTTACAACTCTCAGAGACACTTGCAACACTCTCCACCAACTTGGAAACTCACGCCCCACACCCCTACAAACAACATACTCCACGTTTTCTGACATAAAAACACTCATTTATAACGTAGGGATGAATTTCCTAAAAGTTTCCATAGGCAACTCTTCAAAATCTGTCCAAATTCAATGCATTTATGAGAATAACATTCTCTAGTGCCTAGGCGCTGAAATCTGGTACCTAGACATTGTCTTCTTTGTATTCTGGTGCATAAGCGCCAGTTTAATTTTTTGAAAACACCTTTTTTGACTTCAATTTTTATTATTTTTGTATCCTTTAAGCTGCAAATGCCTACATTTAGTATACCTATAAGAAAATATAAAAATAACTTTCTTTAAACTGCAATATCACCAAATCTAAACATTAGACACATATGAAAAATTGAATATTTTTCTGGTGTATCAAAATCTCCCAAACTTAACTGTTACTTGTCCTCAATTAACTCTTTTACTACATAAAAAATATGACTTAAGGTAGTGAGCATCAATTAAAAATTTCTATAGTTTTTGTTTTATAAAGATAATAGTAAAATTTTAAAAAAAATATTAATAATTTAAGTTACAACTAAAAATATAAGAATATCTAGTACTTAAGTTTAAGACTTTCATTTATTATTCATTTTTAGAATAATTGGAATTCATCATATTAGGATGCTTAGAGGAACTATATGAAAAAGAACTTCATGAGAACTTTATTAGTAAAAATGCTACTTCTTTAATATAATTTTAGAAATGTATTTAAGTCTCATTCCTTTAAGTTGATTTAATTAAAGCCAATTTTTGATTCGGTATCTCCTTAAGCTTCTCCTCGCATATATTTTTTGTTTTTGCTTTTCTTTTTCTCTCTTCACTTTGTCTTATCTTTTTTTTTTTTTTACTTTTTGGATCATTTTTGAGCATCCCTTTTTATAATTTATTTTTTATGTGAGTATTATTATATCTGGATAGCATTTAATGATATTGATCTTCACTATTCTCTTTCTAAAGTTCAAAACCTCATACATATCTTACTTATAAATGCATATTAGCTTTGAATTTTTTTTCATAAAGCCTCAATCCTTTCTTTTTATATAACTCTAAGACTCTCTTAATATTTCAAAAATACAATTTCCATTACTTTAAATTGTACACACATAACCTTAGACTCTTATATTAAATATCATATTTTTTAGAACTAACCTTCATTATTAAACATTTTTACTTGATTCTACAATCATTTTTATAAAATAGAAAAATAGTTATTTTTAAGTTGACTTCAAATACCAAAAGTTATGTTAAAAATAATTTTAACAATATAGTTTATTGAGGACAAATAAAGTTTAGTTTCTTATAAGAAAAAAATTTCTACCCCCCCAAATTAAATTTTTAATAGATAAAGCATTTAATAAAAAAATAAAGGTAGAAAGAAAAAATAAAATGCATTTAATTAAAAAGTAACTTGTAGAGGGCTTTGAACTTGAAACTTTATAGGTACCAATTTAAAAAGAATAAGGCATAAAATATGATGTAAAACATGATATTTAAAAAAAAATTGCTAAGTAGAGAAGAATTCTAAGCATAAGCAAAAAATTGCAAAAATAAACAACACTAAAAATAATAACAAAAAATCTACATCTAAACATAAAAAGTTCAACACCTNAAATTGCTAAGTAGAGAAGAGTTCTAAGCATAAGCAACAAATTGCAAAAATAAACAACACTAAAAATAATAACAAAAAATCTACATCTAAACATAAAAAGTTCAACACCTATTTACAATACATATCAATCAAAAATAAAGTTAACTACTAAGAACTACAAGAAAAATAAAATCAAAGTACAGAAAATAAGCATGAAAGTAAACTCCTCCTCCTCCTCATCTTCATCTTCTTCAAATTCTACCTTAAGCTCATAGGTCATAGATCGGGGGCAGGTCGGGAATTCTACATTATGATCGCAAATCAAATACTTTGCCATGGCCTCATTATATGCAATCTCATAATCCACTTTTCCTTACATGTATTCATCANGCATAGATCGGGGGCAGGTCGGGAATTCTACATTAAGATCACAAATCAAATACTTTGCCATGGCCTCATTATATGCAATCTCATAATCCACTTTTCCTTACATGTATTCATCATTATGATAATTCCTTGCCTCCATAGTTCTCGTCTGATTCCTAAGTGTCAAGATATCATGCTGTTGAATAAGTAACTGCTCCATAACATTCTATAAAGAGGTAGCGTGGGATGTAAAAGGTCCAAAAGTTGAAGTAAAAGATATATCACTATTTTTTCCTCTACCTTTCTGTCCAGCATGCAACTTATATGTATGAACACTAGGTTTACTGATAGGCTTAAGTAGTTGTATCAATTCTTTAGATCTATTTTACCCCACTCTTGTTTGATCACGTAGAGTAAAATTCAAACTGGGTATCCTAAACCACCAATAGTGCCACCTCTAGAAGAAGTATGGGCATTCCGATAGGAAAGGGCACCAGCGTTTATTTTCTTCATTTGTTGAATGTAGAAATTTAAAGTAGCTCTCTCCTTAGTGAATTCACTCAGATGGTTTGTTGGAAGGAGTCAAGCAAAAATAAAATAATTTCAGGCTTTAGATTGAACATTTAGTATAGGAATAAAGAAGTTTAACTTCTAATCATTTTTCATCATCCAAGCCCCTCTTCCATTTGTCAGATAAGGAATAACTTTGTCCAATGCACAGTCAGATGTACTAAAAGTAGTGTAATCACAATGAAACTTGTCTCTCAACCCACATAATTCTTTTTTTCTTTCTGGGGTAAATTAAACTTGATCATCTATAGCTTGCAGTAGGTTTGCATAGAACTCTCGACTGATCAAAACAACTGACGCAATAGTGAAATAGTAGAATGTTTCAAATTTTGCACCACAATCAATTCTTTGATAGGACCACCGGGATTGTAAAATTCTCAATTATGAATTAGCTTTTTTGTCATGAGTTGAGTATTATAATGATGTTAAGCCTTCATGTTTACAAATTTCTTCATTTCACAAGCCTCATTTCCCATTCATCTTCCTCATTTTAGGAGCCATAGAGCTCTAAAAGTTCAAAATATATCCCCGTAAATTTGCTAACAAGATAAAGTAAGCTTCTAAAATCAAAATCATGAATAAGAAACTTCACACTATGGATTCTTCACTAACTTTCTCCAAAATCTCTAATTTTTGGTTTTCCCATAATGTAGGAGAAATACATGGTAAAAATAAAAAAAATCTAGGTTAAAGTGAATCTCTTACCAAGAGAAGATGAAATCAGAGAATTTCTAACCCAAAAATGGCCTCAAATCTGAGTATTTGAAGCTCTAGTTTGTTATTTTCCCCTATTCGCAAGGTTGAAGTTGACCTCAACCAGAAAAATTGCTGGTACTGTTCATTTTCCTGATTTCCGGTTTTGGCACCTAGACGCCAATGCTCAAAATTTTATTTTTTCATTATTCTTTTTGAAAAGCGGTGTACACTAAAGCACTCCATTTTTGAATTAAATTAAATTCACTTTATTTTTTATAATTAAGTAATTCACTAGCATAAAATTTTAAAAACAAAAAATAACTTCACATTTTTATATATAAATCCAAATAATTACAAACAAGTATTTTGAAATGACACATAAATTCAGTGTTGAAATCATATCAATAACACCTAACACTGAAAATTAAATATTAAAAATACTAAAAGCAAACACAATAAGTATGATATCACCAAATAAGGAAATCCAACATAACTAAGATCACACAAGCTCTGATATATCAGAACTCCAAACTTCAGAGTTGCTACACATCTTCATCTTTAGTATTATGATCATCTCTAAGATCTCCCATGGATTGACTATGCATGAATAAGTTATAGAAAACACGGTGAGGAAATACATTGGTCGAGTCTTCTTTGATCAAAACGTTTTTCTTGTATAATCATACCGTAGCCTCTTCCATATTTTCAGTGTGATCAAATTTCTATTTAATTATCCAATTTAGATGGTCAAACTGATCAGAAATTGTGCTAATCTCATTCAGATCATTAATCTTTTCGTTCTACAACTTCTTAATCTTCTTCAAAATAACAAATGAACTCTCTAGAAATCTGGGTTGTATAGGTGATGAATTTTGATGTGACTGATCCAAAAGAATATTTTTGTCATACACTTCTCCATTTTTGAGGTAATCACAATTTAATACAGTGTCCATGGGCTTGTAATGAAGAAGCACTTTTTCCCAATTTTCATATGGAACTTGTGATTTTATACAAAGGAAAAATATTGTGGATGGATGTCCAAGACCATGATTAGACCTCTTCAAAATACAACCAAGAGTAGATTTTACTAATATAGCACTCACATTGATAGGTCATCCAGTTTGAATACAGTAGTTCAATATAGCACTGTCCATCATCACTTTACTAATTTTTGTAGTAGGGAGTAACTTTGCAGAGATAAAGATATGCCAAGGCTTAGATGCGAAATTTAGTAATTAAGATAGAAAACTTATACTACCATCATCTCTTGTCTCCCAAGTTCCATCTTCATCCGTTAAGAATCTAAAAACTTCATCCATATTGTCTTTTGTAGAGGCAAAGTTGGCATAATGAAAAATTGGAACTTCATTTTGAGTAAGTCATTAATCATTAAATTACTAGGAAAGTTGGCTTAGAAAACTACTTGATTTATCCTATGAAGATTTGCATAAAATTCCTTCACAAGAGGAGTTACTACATCCACAATGGTGTAGCACAATACTTCCCATTGCTTTTGCACAATGATTTCTTCCACAATAGTACCTAGAGTATTCAATCCTCGATTCACGAAACCCCTTTCCTTATCAACCTCTTCGTTAAAGAAACCTTCTCATGCACTCTCTATGCATCCAAACTAATAACTTTCTCCAGTTAAAAATCTAATATTTGAAAGTTTCCTTGGAGTTGGAGGCCATAGGAGCAAGATTTAGTGGATCCTCTCCCTCTCTACTATTTTAATTTGATTCTAAATGGTAGTTTTTAAGAGTTATATAGAGAAAATTTAGTCAAAAACCACCAATAGAAGGTTTCGGGGAGCTTTTTCCAACACAGCGCCTAGACGTCGGATTCTGACGCATAGGTGTCGGGCTTTCTAGAAAGTGGCACTTGATGCGGGTGAATTTAGTGTGTTAATATTGTAAATATTCTTCAATAATACAAAATACGCACAACAGATACAATAGTAAAAATTCAAATTAATCCCAACAAAAATAACTTTAAAGAAAATAATTTTATCTTTTAAAAATCTTTTTTTTTTCTTGTTAAAAGAGCATTATACGAATCCTTATGCATTTCATAAAAAAAAAGAATTACAAAAATAGGAAAAGGTCCTTCTAAAAACCCAAAAGAAAATAAATACAACTCACACAAAATAAGGAAAAACCTAAAGGTCTTTTTCAAAAACAAAAAAAAAATACAACACACTCACTCAGGCAAAAAATAAAAAAGCCACAACCAATATCATTTAAAGCCAGTTTAATAAGATCAGCACAAACTAACTTAGTAACCAAAGCACCATGAGTCTTCAATCCAACTATAGCTACCCAACGAGCAACCATATTGCGCATCCTCTTAATATTAGACCAATAAATGACCAAGTTTTTAGACATATAAAAAATTTGCCTCATTTGGAGACTAACACTCTAATGTTAATCCTCTTATGATTGACAATATCTCCATAAAAGTAAAGAATTAGTTTCCATAATAATAAATTTCTAGCCACATTTATGGGCCGCCTGAAGATCAAACACAATAGCCCCGACCTCAGCAACCAAAGGTGAAATAGGTAAAGCACCAGTTGTAAACCAATAAAGAATAAAGGCCATAAATTTCAGCAAACACCACCAACACTAGCATAATTATTGTTCCAGCAACCATCAATATTAATTTTGATGAAAGGAGCTGCAGGTTTGCTCCACTGAATTTAAAAAAAATGCTTTATCTTTAGAACTTTCAATAATAGAAAAAATCATCATCAAATCCATAAGTTTACCTTTCATCTTCAATTTAAGAGACAACAAATTAAGAGTTTTTATAAAATAAGAAATAATATAACTAAAAGTATGATTAATATTAGGAACCTCATTATTAAATTTAATAGCATTCCTAGAAANCAATAAATTTCTAGCCACATTTTTGGGCCACTTGAAGAGCAAACACAATAGCCCCGACCTCAGCAACCAAAGGTGAAATAGGTAAAGCACCAATTGTAAACCAATAAAGAATAAAGCCCATAAAATTTCAGCAAACACCACCAACACTAGCATAATTATTGTTCCAGCAACCATCAATATTAATTTTGATGAAAGGAACAACAGGTTTGCTCCACTGAATTAAAAAAAATGCTTTATCTTTAGAACTCTCAATAATAGAAAAAATCTTCATCAAATCCTTAAGTTTACCTTTCATCTTCAATTTAAGAGACAACAAATTAAGAGTTTTAATAAAACAAGAAATAATATAACTAAAAGTATGATTAATATTAGGAACCTCATTATTAAATTTAATAGCATTCCTAGCAAGCCAGATAAACCAAATAGAAATAGCAGGAGCAACAGTAAAGAAGACATGGCTAGTATTTCTCTAATTAACAAAGATATCAGAAAAGGTAACAACCTGTAAAAATTTTGGATTTNAAAGCCAGATATACCAAATAGTAATAGCAGGAGCAACAACAAAAAAGACATGGCTAGTATTTCTCTAATTAACAAAGATATCAGAAAAGGTAACAACCTGTAAAAATTTTGGATTTAAACCAAATGTCATAATAACCTTATGACAAATTCCAGCAGCAAAGGGGCACTTAACAAAAATATGATCACTACTATCCTCATTATTCCTGCACAACACACAGTAGGAAGGCTGCCGCAAACCTTTAAGCTTGAGTAAATTATCAGTAGGAATGAGATTATGAAAAAGTCTCCATATAAAGAAAGAAATCGAAGGGTTAGTCCATGAATTCCAATTCCAACTGAGATCCAGAACTTGAAAAGATTGAAAGGAATTAGCAAAAAAATGGGAAATAGAAGCACTAATAATACTTTTAACTCGAGGTAAATCAACCATACCACTGAAGATAGGAATAAAAGAAATAAAATTAGCATCAGTATAGTGGACCTTATTCAAAAGGTCACGGTAACACCATTTATTATTCAACTAGAAATCATTAACCACGAGATCAATCTCAGCAATACCACCATACCAGTCCACTAAAGCACCCTTACAAGTCCAATCATCATACTAAAAGGAGCAGTCTCCTTTTCAAATATCCCAATCAATTAAACCTTCAGTGTTCCTTGCCACATGTAACATTTCTTTCCAAATAAAAGAATCTCTTTTAGTAACAATAACAACCAAAGGATGTTTATTAGAACAATATTTGGCATCAATATAAGAAAACCAAATGGAATTATTCATCCTAAAACAATTCCATAACTTGATATAACTGATTTTAATAGTATCAGTTAAGCTCCTAAAGCCTAGAACACCTTTATCAATAGGTTACAAAGCTTAACCCTACTTCTCCAAAGAATCTTATAAAGAACCTCTGCCTTCCCAAAGAATTTTATTAAAAAGATTTTCCAATTTTTCAATAAATCCCAAAGGCATATAGATTGGATGTAAGAAATAAAGAGGGAGAGAAGTAAGCACACTCTTAAGAAAAGTGATACGACCACCAAAAGAAATAAATTTATCGACCACCAAAAGAAATAAATTTATCTTCCAAAGAAAAAATTCTATTTCAAACTTTGTCAAACAAATTCAAACAATTAGCAGTACAGCTCCTCCCTTTGTCCAGAGTAAAACCTAAATAAGTTAATGGTAACATAGCCTTCTGACAGTCAGTATAATCCATAATCCAATCTTTCTTAGCAACAGAAAGAAACTTAGAACAATAGTGAAAACACTTAGAAGTATTAAAAACTAAACTAGAAATATCTTGAAACCGAGTAATCTCATTCCAAACACGCTTTATTGATCTTTTATTAGCATTTGTAAAAATAATCAGATCATCAACAAAACTTAAATGAGAAATACTAAGATTACCTTTCTTCTTATAATTCAAAGATGGATAAGAATGTAAAAGATTGTTCAGTCTTTTAGAGAAATAATTTAAACGCTATAATAAAAAGATATGGCGAAATCGGGTCACCCTGTTTAATACCTTTATATGCTATAAACTAACCATACTTATTACCCTTAATAAGAAGAGAATAATAAATACCACTAATATTCCTTTTGAAAATACTACAAAAGGCATTATTAAACCCAATGACATGAAAAATGTCAAAATTAAAATCCCATATAATGATGTCAAAAGCTTTCTTAATGTCTATTTTAAAAATGACATTACAACCTCTATTGAGGGTGTCATTATCTAGAATTAATTTTTGAACAAAAAGGGAATGATCACCAATATTCCTATCTTTCATAAAAGTAGTTTGATTCGTACTAATACTAGAGCAAGAATAGGTTGAAGCCTTTTCACCATAATTTTGTAAATAATTTTAGATAAAATTGTATTAAGACTAATAGGCCGAAAGCTTCCCAAGTAATAGCATTACTCTTATTAGGAATCAGAGGAATATTAGAAGATTTGAAATAATTAGGCAAATCTTTACCTCTGAAGAAGTTTTGATATCCTCAACCACATCTTTATGAATAATATCCCAACTATTTTTATAGAATTTATCCGTAAAGCAATTTGGCCCCGCAGCTTTACCAACCTCCACATAAACAATGATTTCTTTAATATCCTCACTACTAGGAATACTAGTAAGTGAGTTATGATCAATCATGATTGTATTATTTGCGGCCTATAATCACTGCTAAACAAGCTAGAGAAATACTGAATACCATTACTAATAATATCAGCAAAATTAGTTAGCAGAATACCATCCCTGGTAGTAATTTTATTAATCATATTTCAATTCCTATGATTCTTAATGCAAGCATTAAAAAAAATCTTAGTTCCTGTCGCCATCCTGGAAGTTATTTTTAGCTACTTTTTAGGCATAAAAATTCTCCTCCATATTATTGACATCCGTCAGCTCTTGTTACCCTTTAAGCGATAAATCAATGTCAATAAGATTGTTAGCAAAGTCAGCTTCAATAGTTTTAACATTCTCTTCAAGCCACTCAATATTTCTATGAAGATTACCATAGATAGTCCAATTCCATTTTATAAGAACTTTTGCAAAAATTATTTGCAGAGTCCACAACAGAAAACCAGCAGACCCAACATCCATAGACTTCCAATTGTCTTTAATCAATTGAAAATAAGTTTCATGAAGAGTCTACATATTAAAAAATCTAAACTGTTAATGCTTCTCAAAATCATTATTCCAACTTTTAAATAATATAGGCGCATGATCAGAAGCATTAATGGATATACATTGAACTTTATGTTGAGAAAATTTACTAATCCAAGAAGAATTGGTAGCAAAACGATCAAGCCTTTCAAGCACTCTACCTCTATTCCAGGTAAAAGTGTTCCCAATATAACCCAAAACATAAAGCCCAACATCTATCAAAGTCTCATTGAATTCAGTGATAAGAGAAAAATTAAGAGGAAATCCCTCTTTCTTTTCAGAACTAGAAGAAATAATATTAAAATCTCCACTCATTAACCAAGCTTCATTAGAAACATTGATGGATTTAGATAAAGTCTAAAGCTCAATACAAGCCTTTTTATTACATCCAACATAGATAATAGTGAAAAGGAAAGATTCATTATGATAACAAACACAAAGATGGAGTAGTTGAGTATTATTGATAAGAATATCAAAACTAAAAAAATCCTTCCATAAAAACCAAATTTTATTATCAATATTTGCAATAGATTTGAAAGCACCAAATCTCCTCAAATATTTATAATTATTATCAGTAGCAATCATAGGCTCAAAAATACCAAAAGAAATTTAAGATTATAAGCATGAATCAAATTATTAAGCTTAGTAGAAGTAGAAAGCTTATCAATGCCTCTAATATTCCATATAAGAGAGTTAAACTTCATCATTACCAAACGTTCCTCTAATAAAATCAGAACTAATATGCAATTCAAACTTCTCCAAATTCTTTTTTAAGGATAGAGAAAGATAAGCATCAACATTAAGATAGCTTAATTCTCTTCTACCCTTAATTCTCCTTTTCTTGGAAGATCTTTAAATCATCCAACTTCTTCCAGTTCTTGCCATGTAAGCGCAAGATCTGTCTCTCTAACAAAATTAGAATGTAAAACAAACAACTTATCCAAAGTAACAAATTAGCATTATTGTAATCCACTATATTATTTTCTTGAAAAGAATCTTGGAAAATAAGATTACTCATAGGAACCAAATTGTTAACAAACTTAATAGAAGGAGGAACGTTCTCAATATTAAAACAAAACTGAGAATCCAATTGAGTATCAAAATTCAAAATAATAATATTATTATCAAAATTCCTATTAACAATAATATTAGGTTGATTCAAATTTATAGGAACAAGGCTACCATCTTCAACAAGAGACATTGTAATATCCGCTGATTTATGAGACCGACAAGGTGGGATGAAAGATTTTTCTACAATGGAATGAACATTCCCAACAATCCCAGTATCTAAATTAGAAATATTGTAAATATCTCAAGATAAAGAACTGTTAAAACCAATTTAATTATGATTATGCAAATTATTATCATTACCAGAATTCATTGTCTCCTTTCTCCCAACTAAAGGTGCTTTACCTTTCTTCAACTCCAATGAGCATGATAACAATGAGAAAAGAGATGTCCAATCAATTTGCATTTGAAACAATAATGAGGAACAAATTCCATCTCAGTAGTTCGGCAATAACCATCAATGGTATTCCCTAGCCAAATAGAGTCAGGAAAATTCAAAGTAACATCTCGCTCTATCAGAATTCAAGCCATTGATGACCAAGATATATTAGAAGTAGCACTATCAATTTTCAACGGTTTCCCAAAAATAAATCCCAAATAATAAAGAACCTTCATATTAAAGTATTGAAGCTTAAGACCAGGAAAACGAATCCAAATAGGCACAATGGGAGATTCCTTCGAAGGATTAAAATTAGGAGTCCATTTAAAAATTTTCATATAAAATTTTTCAACAGTCAAAACATTTTTAGCAAAAAGAGTAGTATAATCTTCTTCCAATTGTAATTTGATCATTAAATTCCTTTTGTCAATAAACCCTAATTTTCATTCTCCAACCAATGAAAATAAAAAAAAGAATTTACAAATAATTTCAATCTTAGGGTGGCCAAAAGAGATTTTAACAATCAACGTATACCGTAAAGGCTTGTTGAGAGACTTCACATCCTCATCAGTAAAAACGAGGGCAGGCTTACCGTTCTTACGCTCTGCTTTTTAAAGAAAACCATTAGATTCACATTCAACAATTTGTTCAGTAAAATCAGAGGGAAAAATGACTTCTCCCTCCAATAAGGATTTATCAGTAACCACATCCATGAAAGAAGGCTTAGTCGAGGCCATAAAAAACTGTATAGAGCTTATTCAGTCAAGTAACAGAAGAAGAAACCCTAAGAATAGAAGAAGTTTAATAAGAAGAAATCTCCAAGAAAGCTCCAAGAACCCCTCGTGCCTTTTCCTGAGTTCAATTAATTATTATTAATCTTTTTTTAAATTGCCAAATCCCCTTAAAATAATTCAAGTATATGTATCACTCAAGTAATAAAGAGTTCTAATGGAGTTCTAGATATCGATCCCATAGGGAAGTTGGAAATGCATATTAGTAAATTCTTAAGATTATAATGTAAACAACAATTTTAAACTACAAAAGTGAAGATCTAAATTTGATTATACAGTAATAGAGTGAATGCTAAATAAAATTCAGTAAGAAGACAAAATTAACTAAACTAATTGCTAAACCTTCAAAAGTAAAATTTACGAAAACTAAACAAAATTTTGTGACTAAAAGTTCAAATTTAAGAAAGCATCATTCTCCTTTACAATGAGTATATGGATTGTGAAGAAATTAAAATCATNAAGTAATAGAGGGAATGCTAAATAAAATTCAAAAAGAAGACAAAATTAACTAAACTAATTGCTAAACCTTCAAAAGTAAAATTTACGAAAACTAAACAAAATTTTGTGACTAAAAGTTCAAATTTAAGAAAGCATCATTCTCCTTTACAATGAGTATATGGATTGTGAAGAAATTAAAATCATTTTATATATATATATATATATTGGTTTGTGCAAAATAAAAGCAATCTTTTTCTTTATCCTCCTCTGAGTGCATAAAGAACATTGACTAATCTAGAGTTTGGTCCTTAATTTTGTGGTTAGGCTGGGATGATACTGGCTGCCACTCCAGAGTTCCCACTACTCCCTCACATGAGGGCTAACAATCTCACATCAGTTTCCAATCAATAAGACCAAATTGGGGATTTTAATTTATCACCTTAAAATATCCAATTTTGCATCCAACAAAGTATATTTACCTATNGCATCAGTTTCCAATCAACAAAACCAAATTGGGGATTTTAATATGTCACCTTAAAATATCCAATTTTACATCCAACAAAGTATATTTACCTATTTATCTGTACTCAACTCTATGGATGAAATCCTCTCCCATGAAATCAAATGTGATTTTCACCATGTTGTAGAAATCATATCCCTTTTGGAACATATGTTTCTCAACACATTTTAACATTTCAATTGGACAGATCAAAAAGTAAATGAAGATCGGAGTTCAAATCATCNACCTATTTATTTATACTTAACTCTATGGATGAAATCCTCTCCCATGAAATCAAATGTGATTCTCACCATGTTGTAAAAATCATATCCCTTTTGGAACATTTGTTTCTCAACACATTTTAACATTTCAATTGGACAGATCAAAAAGTAAATGAAGATCGGAGTTCAAATCATCATAAATTATTGACATTTAAAATTATATAAAACAAAATCAATTCTTCACAAAACCATATCTCAAAGTAAGGAGAAGGTTAAAGAAGACTACTCAGAATTCATGAGAAGGATATGAAAAAACACAGATTTCATATATAAAAATAAGTTTACAATACAAAAAAATAAAAGACAGAACTTATCTCACAATCCTTCCCAAGGAAAACCCAAAAAGTTCTCTTCAAGCTTTTCTCTCTTTACAAGCAGTCTCAATTCTCTCTTAGAAGTGTAATGAAGAAGAAATCTCTCACCTTCCCTCTCCTCTTACATCCTTAAAAAAATCTTCAAGCCCTTCACTATCTATTTCTCTCTCAAAATCTCTTGCAACCCCCCTTACACGCCACACACACACACTCCAAAAACCTCTCCTTTATTAAAGTTTGTCTCCCTCCAAAAATAATTCAAAATTCCCTCCAAAATTCTACCCAAAAGTAAACCCTTTCGAATTCAGAAGACATGTCCATTCATCCAAGAGACATATCCCTTCATAAAAGAACCATCTATAGTGTCTAGATGTATTGAATCACTCTAAGTGGTGTTTAGAACAAGCGTCCCTTTTGAAATTCACACAAAATTCATCCCAAACTGCCTTAATCTGCAAAACGTCGTCACTGGCGCTTTTAGCGCTGGTTCTGGTGCATTAAGCGCTGGTTCTGGTGCATTAGATGCCAACTTATTTAAGACTGCGTTGTTCTAAGTTTTGGTACATCTGGCGCAAGCTCTCTATGAAATGGCACTTCTGGTGCCAGCTTTCTATGAAATGACGCTTATGGTGCGAGAATCCAAAAATTCATTATTTTGGCTCCAAATTTTGTCCNTATTATGAAAAATTCTCCATATAAAGAAAGAAATGGAAGGGTTAGTCCATGAATTCCATTTCCAACTGAGATCCAGAACTTGAAAAGATTGAATGGAATTAGCAAAAAATTTGGAAATAGAAGCACTAATAATACTTTTAACTCAAGGTAAATCAACCATACCACTGAAGATAGGAATAGAAGAAATAAAATTAGCATCAGTATAGTGGACCTTATTCAAAAGGTCACGGTAACACCATTTATTATTCAACTAGAAATCATTAACCACGAGATCAATCCCAGCAATACCACCATACCAGTCCACTAAAACACCCTTACAAGTCCAATCATCATACTAAAAGGAGCATTCTCCTTTTCCAATATCCCAATCAATTAAATCTACAGTGTTCCTTGCCACATGTAACATTTCTTTCCAAATAAAAGAATCTCTTTTAGTAACAATAACAACCAAAGGATGTTTATTAGAACAATATTTGGCATCAATATAAGAAGACAAAATGGAATTATTCATCCTAAAACGATTCCATAACTTGATATAACTGATTTTAGAACACCTTTATCATTAGGCTTACAAAGCTTAACCCTACTTCTCCAAAGAATCTTAGAAGAACCTCTGCCTTCCCAAAGAAATTTATTAAAAAGATTTTCCAATTTTTCAATAAATCCCAAAGGCATATAGATTGGCTGTAAGAAATAAAGAGGGAGAGAAGTAAGCACACTCTTAAGAAAAGTGATACGACCACCAAAAGAAATAAATTTATCTTCCAAAGAAAAAATTCTATTACAAACTTTGTCAAACAAATTCAAACAATTAGCAGTACGACTCCTCCCTTTGTCCAGAGTAAAACCTAAATAAGTTAATGGTAACATAGCCTTCTGATAGTCAGTATAATCCATAATCCAATCTTTCTTAGCAACAGAAAGAAACTTAGAACAATAGTGAAAACACTTAGAAGTATTAAAAACTATACCAGAAATATCTTGAAACCAAGTAATCTCATTCCAAACACGCTTAATTGATCTTTTATTAGCATTTGTAAAAATTATCAGATCATCAACAAAACCTAAATGAGAAATACTAAGATTACCTTTCTTCTTATAATTCAAAGATGGATAAGAATGTAAAAGATTGTTCAGTCTTTTAGAGAAATAATTTAAACGATATAATAAAAAGATATGGTGAAAGCGGGTCACCCTATTTAATACCTTTATATGCTATAAAATAACCATACTTATTACCCTTAATAAGAAGAGAATAATAAATACCACTAATATTCCTTTTAAAAATACTACAAAAGGTATTATTAAACCCAATGGCATGAAAAATGTCAAAATTAAAATCCCATATAATGATGTCAAAAGCTTTCTTAATGTCTATTTTAAAAATGACATTACCACCTCTATTAAGGGTGTCAATATCTAGAATTAATTTTTGAACAAAAAGGGCATGATCACCAATATTCATATCTTTCATAAAAGTAGTTTGATTCGTACTAATACTTGAGCAAGAATAGGTTGAAGCCTTTTCACCATAATTTTGTAAATAATTTTAGATAAAATTGTATTAAGACTAATAGGCCGAAAAG
The DNA here is from genome assembly GCA_002079205.1 of Phalaenopsis hybrid cultivar. Taxonomy (NCBI): domain Eukaryota; kingdom Viridiplantae; phylum Streptophyta; class Magnoliopsida; order Asparagales; family Orchidaceae; genus Phalaenopsis; species Phalaenopsis hybrid cultivar. Next base: position 216,381 of record JXCR01144489.1, read on the forward strand.
CTTCCCAAGTACTAGCATTACTCTTATTAGGAATTAGATGAATATTAGAAGATTTGAAATAATTAGGCAAATCTTTACCTCTGAAGAAGTCTTGATATCCTCAACCACATCTTTATGAATAATATCCCAACTATTTTTATAGAATTCAGCCGTAAAGCAATTTGGCCCCGCAGCTTTACCAACCTCCACATAAACAATGATTTCTTTAATATCCTCACGACTAGGAATACTAGTAAGTGAGTTATGATCAATCATGATTGTATTATTTGCGGCCTATCATTACTGCTAAACAAGCTAGAGAAATACTGAATACCATTACTAATAATATCAGCAAAATTAGTTAGCAGAATACCATCCCTGGTAGTAATTTTATTAATCATATTGCAATTCCTATGATTCTTAATGCAAGCATGAAAAAAAATCTTAGTTCCTGTCGCCATCCTGGAAGTTATGTTTAGCTCCTTTTTAGGCATAAAAATTCTCCTCCATATTATTGACATCCGTCAGCTGTTGTTACCCTTTAAGCGATAAATCAATATCAATAAGATTGTTGGCAAAGTCAGCTTCAATAGTTTTAACATTCTCTTCAAGCCACTCAATATTTCTATGAAGATTACCAAAGATAGTCCAATTCCATCTTCTAAGAACTTTTGCAAAATTTTTTTGCAGAGTCCACAACTGGAAACCAGCACACCCAACATCCATAGACTTCCAATTATCTTTAAGCAATTGAAAATAAGTTTCATGAAGATTCTACATATTAAAAAATCTAAATTGTTAATGCTTCTCAAAATCATTATTCCAACTTTTAAATAACATAGGCGCATGATCAGAAGCATTAATGGATATACATTGAACTTTATGTTAAGAAAATTTACTAATCCAAGAAGAATTGGTAGCAAAACGATCAAGCCTTTCAAACACTCTACCTCTATTCCAGGTAAAAGTGTTCTCAATATAACCCAAATCATAAAGCCCAAAATCTATCAAAGTCTCATTGAATTCAGTGATAAGAGAAAAATTAAGAGGAAATCCCTCTTTCTTTTCAGAACTAGAAGAAATAATATTAAAATCTCCACTCATTAACCAAGCTTCATTAGAAACATTGATGGATTTAGATAAAGTGTAAAGCTCAATACAAGCCTTTTTATTACATCCAACATAGATAATAGTGAAAACGAAAGATTCATTAAGATAACGAACACAAAGATGGACTAGTTGAGTATTATTGATAAGAATATCAAAACTAAAAAAATCCTTCCATAAAAACCAAATTTTATTATCAATATTTGCAATAGATTTGAAAGCACCAAATCTCCTCAAATATTTATAATTATTATCAGTAGCAATCATAGGCTCAAAAATACCAAAAGAAATTTAAGATTATAAGCATGAATCAAATTATTAAGCTTAGTAGAAGTAGAAAGCTTATCAATGCCTCTAATATTCCATATAAGAGAGTTAAACTTCATCATTACCAAACGTTCCTCTANCCATAGGCTCCAAAATGCCAAAAGAAATTTAAGATTATAAGCATGAATCAAATTATTAAGCCTATTAGAACTAGAAAGCTTATCAATGCCTCTAATATTCCATATAAGAGAGTTAAACTTCATCATTACCAAACGTTCCTCTAATAAAATCAAAACTAATATGCAATTCAAACTTCTCCAAATTCTTTTTTAAGGATAGAGAAAGATAAGCATCAACATTAAGATAGCTTAATTCTCTTCTACCCTTAATTCTCCTTTTCTTGGAAGATCTTTAAATCATCCAACTTCTTCCAGTTCTTGCCATGTAAGCGCAAGATCTGTCTCTCTAACAAAATTAGAATGTAAAACANACTACCCTTAATTTTCCTTTTCTTGGAAGATCTTTAAACCATCCAACTTCTTCCAGTTCTTGCCATGTAAGCGCAAGATCTGTCTCTCTAACAAAATTAGAATGTAAAACAAACAGCTTATCCAATGTAACAAATCAGCATTATTGTAATCCACTATATTGTTTTCTTGAAAAGAATCTTGGAAAATAAGATTATTCATAGGAACCAAATTGTTAACAAACTTAATAGAAGGAGGAACGTTCTCAATATTAAAAAAAACTGAGAATCCAATTAAGTATCAAAATTCAAAATAATAATATTATTATCAAAATTCCCATTAACAATAATATTTGATTGATTCAAATTTATAGGAACAAGGCTACCATCTTCAACAAGACATATTGTAATATCCGCTGTTTTATGAGACCGACAAGGTGGGATGAAAGATTTTTCTACAATGGAATGAACATTCCCAACAATCCCAGTATCTAAATTAGAAATATTGTAAATACCTCAAGATAAAGAACTGTTAAAACCAATTCAATTATGATTATGCAAATTATTATCATTACCAGAATTCATTGTCTCCTTTCTCCCAGCTAAAGTAGCTTTACCTTTCTTCAACTCCAATGAGCATGATAACAATGAGAAAAGAGATGTCCAATCAATTTGCATTTGAAACAATAATGAGGAACAAATTCCATCTCAGTAGTTTGGCAATAACCATCAATGGTATTCCCTAGCCAAATAGAGTCAGGAAAATTCAAACTAACATCTCGCTCTATCAGAATTCAAGCCATTGATGACCTAGATATATTAGAAGTAGCACTATCAATTTTCAACGGTTTCCCAAAAATAAATCCCAAATAATAAAGAACCTTAATATTAAAGTATTGAAGCTTAAGACCAGGAAAATGAATCCAAATAGGCACAATGGGAGATTCCTTCGAAGGATTAAAATTAGGAGTCCATTTAAAAATTTTCATATAAAATTTTTCAACAGTCAAAACATTTTTAGCAAAAAGAGTAGTATAATCTTCTTCCAATTGTAATTTTATCATTAAATTCCTTTTATCAATCAACCTTAATTTCCATTCTCCAACCAATGAAAAACAAAAAAAGAATTTACAAATAATTTCAATCTTAGGGTGGCCAAAAGAGATTTTAACAATCAACGTATACCGTAAAGGCTCGTTAAGAGACTCCACATCCTCATCAGTAAAAACGAGGGCAGGCTTACCGTTCTTACGCGCTGCTTTTTAAAGAAAACCATTAGATTCACATTCAACAATTTGTTCAGTAAAATCAGAGGGAAAAATGACTTCTCCCTCTAATAAGGATTTATCAGTAACCACATCCATGAAAGAAGGCTTAGTCGAGGCCATAGAAAACTGTATAGAGCTTATTCAGTCAAGTAACAGAAGAAGAAACCCTAAAAATAGAAGAAGTTTAATAAGAAGAAATCTCCAAGAAAGCTCCAAGA
>JXCR01144489.1:230033-252213 GCA_002079205.1 Phalaenopsis hybrid cultivar
ATAATTCTATATAAATGGAGAATTGAAAAACCCCTAACCCTAATTTATTTTTTAAAAATAATTCATGCANCTATATGGTTAGAATTTTAACAATAAATAGCCCTGACCATATTGACTTAAGTTTTTCGGGAAATAATTTCAATCTTTTATTGTACAACAAAACTTCTTTCAAATTTTTTTCTTTTTATCTTTCGATCATGCCAATTTTTCATTTTTTCATTGTAAATCTTAGCATTTTCATTAGATTCATTTCTGGTTTCTTCAAGCTTATTCAGTTACAAAAATCTTTTCTCACCAGTATATTTTAAATTAATATTAAATTCTTTAATAGCTTAATGAGCTTTGTCCACCAATTTTACTAGTGAGTAGCAAGTCTTTCCAAAAATAAGTGCATACAGAGACATTCCTATAGGAATTTTATAAACTCTTCTATAAGCCCATAATGCAATATCTAATCTAGCAAATCAATTCATTTTGTAAGGATTTATAATTTTTTCCAAGATTCTGTTAAATTCACGTTTAGATAATTCTACTAGACAACTAGTGTGAGGATGATAAGCAGTGGAGATCTTATGTTTTATGTCATATTTTACAACGAATTTTTCAATTTTTTTATTCCTAAAATGTGACACCCCTTCTACAATGATTACTTTAGGCATTCTATATCATGTAAAAATATTTTTCATTAAAAATTTTTAAACACTCTGAGCATCCATCAAAGTAAACCAATTGCTTTAATCCATTTGCAAGCATAGTCTACTGTAATTAATATATATAAATTTCCAATAGAGGAAATAAATGGTCACATAAAATCTAATCCACATACATCTTATATGTCAACATCCAATTTAAAATGTAGGGGCATTTCATTCCTTTTTGAAATATTTATTACTCGCTCACATCGATAACATGTTTTTATATATGTATTAACATCTCTAAAAAAGTTGACTAATAAAATCTAGATTAAAAAAATTTATAAGTTGTTCTACCAAATCCAAAATGTCTCCCAAATTCAGAATCATGACATTTTTTAATAATCTTTTTAGTTTCTTCATATGGTACACATATTTGAATAACCTGATCTTTACATTACTAATGTAATTATGAATTATAGTACTACACTCTTCACTAAGTGTAGCTGTCTGATTATCTATAAACTTTCTTTTTCTATTAAGTATTACTTTCATAAACTTTACATAACTTGGTATTTATTGCAAGGCTTCAGCGAATGGAATGTTTATGGTTAGTTTCTTAAATATTTCCGTAAATCTTGACAATTTTTTATCAAATGTTTCAATCTCAATTATTGAGGAAATAGAGGTGGTGGGTTTTTAACAGTAATTTTCATCGGTTTAATTGGATATTATGAATCATGAGGAATATCTTCTTTAGATTTTTCAATTTCTACCCTTTCTTTCTCAACTTCAATCTCTTTTTGAACTTTTGTTTTCACTTCTCTTGAACTTATTAGTTGTATAGCTTCACTTTCCTCTTTATTTTAGTCTTTAAGATTAATCTCACCATTATTAGGAAGAGTTTCTTGAAGCCTACTGCTAAGTGCGAAAGAAATATGTCCCTATTGATTCTTAATGTTTCTAATTGCCGCTCCCTGACTTTGTATTTGATTACCAAATTGTATTACCAATTCTTTCATAGACAATTTCTTCTCCTTAAATTGTGAATTATTATTAAAAATAGGGGGATAATGAGGCCTATAAGTGACATTTCCTTGATTATTTACATTTCCCAAAGGGTTTGCTTAATTGTTCCCCCATTGTTGCCTTACACCATTAGATTTTTTGTTATTCAAACTTAAATTAGTGCAATTTTTCTAACCAAGATTGTTATAGGGATTATTAGGTTGATTATTTATTGGATTCAAATTTTAATACGCTGATTGAGAATCTATCATTTGTCCGAATGAATTTTCCTCAACTACATGTGTTGTTTGAGCTATATTCAATCCAAATTGATCAAAATTCTTTGACATTGCAGCGATTTGAGAAACCAAACTAGAAATTGCGTCAGAGCCATGAACACTAGCTACTCTTTTTGGATTTACCCTTTCAGAGGGCCATTAAAAATTGTTAGTATCCATCTCTTCATTTAACGAATATGCTTCATCAAATGGGTTTGACATTAATGCTCCACTAGCAACAACATCAATAATAAATCTAAGAGATCCCACTAATCCATTATAAAATATCTGAATTATTAACCAATCTAGTCAAGCATGGTGTGGACACTTCCTTAGGTGATCTTTAAATCATTCTCAAGCTTCATATATTGATTCTCTTTCAAACTAACAAAAAGATGTAATATCATTTTTACACTTAACAGTTTTTTATTATGGAAAATATTTAGCAAAAAAAATTGATATAATTCTCCCTAAGTTCTAATAGATACAGGTGCCAAAGAGTTTAACCACATCTTAGCATTGTCCCTTAATGCAAATGAAAGATGTATAAGTCTGACGACATCATTCGACACTGTGATATTTAAATGTAGCACAATTTTCTAGAAAACTAGCAAGATGTAAATTTGGATCTTCAGATAATGTTCCTCCAAACTGATTTTTTTGTATCATTTGGATAATAGCAGATTTAAGTTCAAATGATATAACAACTAATGCAGGAGTTTGTATAGTCAAGTTAATTTCATCTACTGTAGGGTTAGCATAGTCTCTTAATGGTCTCTGTCGATATTCAGTATCCATTGATTCTTTAAATTGTTCGTCATATTTTTAAGTTATTTTTATTTTCAAAATTTTCTTATAGTTCATTCTAATTCCGAATCATAAGGTATTAATCCTTCGAATTCTAATTTTTGCATATACAAATACAAATAACAATTATAAAAATAAGCAATCACACAAGAACAAAAATATTTTGTTGTTATCTTATATATATATATATATATATATATATATATATATTCTTTTTAAAATAAAATTAATAGTTCAAACAAAGTCTTTTAAATAATTTACCATAGCCTCCCCAACAATGATGCCAAAATCTTTATGCGAGGTTTTTGTTATGCGCAATAAATGTTTTTCAACACCACAACACACAATGCAATGATACTAAAAAAATGCAAATTAACCATAATAAAATTAATTTGGTATAATATGTTTTCTCCTTTAAAATATCTAAAGCTATCACTCCTAGTGAATTAAGGTGTACTTACAATTTCAAATTGTCACTAGGTTGAAAATGCAAGTATATGTATCACTTAAGTAATAAAGGGCTCTAATGGAGTCATGAGTATCAATCCATCAGGGAGGTACAAATTTGTTTGGAAAATCATGCAAAAGCACAAAATTTAAACTATAGAAAACTCAAGTAAGAAAATAGGTTGAAATTTATTTTATGATACTAAGGAAACTAATTTTACCACACTAATCTCTAAACTTCAAAGCTAAAAATACTAAAAATTAAACTAGGTTCTGTGACAGACAGTTCAAATCTAAGAAAACATCCTTCCCCTTATAACAAGATTATAGTCAATGAATCATCAAATTGAAGAAAATTGTATTGTGTCAAATATGAGCAATTATATTCTTTATCATTTTTACAAGTNTGGTCAACCCTAAAGCCAAATAATCCTATAGGGATTCTTCTTGAATTCTCTTATAATGATCTTACCTACTAAATGTTTGAGGTTAAGATCAATATGTGGAATTTCAAGTTGAGTAAAAAGAAGAGTTTTGAATTTCTAATGGTGGGGTACCTCTTCTANTGGCTAGACCTAGGCTACTAAAGAAGTTTTCTAGACCTCAACCAAAAGTGAGGTCAACAATTGGCTAGATCGGAAAGTAAATGAAGTTTAAAGTTTGAATCATCACAAATATGAAATTAAAATATTACACAAAAACTTGATTCTTCACATGACCATTTCTCATTTGTAGGGAGAAGGATAAAAAATCCTACTCATAATTCATGAAGAACATACAATAATAGATGGAGTTTATATATAAAAAAAGTTTACAAAATAAGAAAGAAAAATAACACAATTTAACTTGATCTCTTCCTTAAGAAAATTTCTTGAAGTTCCTTTGAATCTCTTTCTCTCTTTATAATAAAACTCAAATCTCTATTAAAAAAGTAAGGATCTTTCCCTCTCCTCTTACAACTGCCAGAGACACTTGCAACACTCTACACCAATTTGGAACTCACGCCCTACACCTTTACAAAAAACACACACTACTTTTCTGACATAAGAACACTTATTTGTAATGTAAGGACAAGTTTCCCAAGAGTCTCCATAGGCACTTCTTCAAAATCCGTCCAAATTTAATGCATTTGTCGAAATAATTGTCTGTGGTGCCCAGGTGCTGAAATCTGGCACCTAGGCACCATCTTCTCTATATTCTGGAACTTAGTCGCTAGTTCTGGCGCCTAAGTGCCAGTTTAATTATTGAAAAATGTCACTTTTGACTCCAAATTATGTTTTTTTTAATAATTTTTTTAAGTTCTAAATACCTAGACTTATTATACCTCAAAGAAAACATGAAAATATATTTCTTTAAAGTGTTATACCACCAAATAGAAGCCTTAAACATAAATAAAAAACTGAATATTTTTTTGTTGTATCAATGTACCACCATCCAGTAAAGAAGAAATAATGGAAGAGTTGTAGAGGGTTCATACAATAATGTGACAAATAGATCATCAAGCTTAAGATGAAAGTTGAGGAGATGATGAACACATTAGCAAATTTACACAGCTCACCACAGACCACGCCGTAATCGTTGAAATTATTTGACCGGAGATGGTCCACATCCTTGATGATAGAAGAGAATCAACTAGGAGTTAGTAAACTAGATAAAAAAAAAAGACTCAACCTAGAGAAAAAAATCCAGTAAAAGAAATAGCTCGATTAGTTGAAAAAAAGTTGAAGAAATAATGACCCATTGTTGAACTCACAATGCCACCCCATTTTTACCAAAATACCAAACTTAGCCTTTTGTCCCCAAATCTATCCAAATTACCAAATTACCCTTGAAGCCCCAAAATTGACCAAAATTCCCAAAATTGCCCAAAATACCCAAATTTGTTAAAAAATCATCTCAAGCCATTTGAAACCATCCAAATTGTCAAAAAAAAATCCAAAATTCTTAAAAATATAATAAAATACCCCTTATTTGGCCAAAATTATTGCCACGCCTACCTGAAACCAAAAATATGCAAAATACATTCTTTTAAAGTATCATATCATTAAAAAATATTACCAAAATACCCTTCATTTGGTACAAGAAATGGAATTTTGGAGAAAACAAAGAAAAATGGTGCAATTTGGAGTAAAAATGAATAAGAAAGAAAATTCTGACGTGGCACATTTCAATATTTCATTATATGCTTAATCCAATTTACATTTCTCACATATTTTTGAATGAAATTGAACTTTAAATAAAGGTTATTTTCATTCTTATTTTTGTAGTTATATCTGTTAGGAGTGAAACACAACTGAAATGGGGCNAGTGCAATTTCGAGTAAAAATGAGCAAGAAAGAAAATTCTGACGTGGCACATTTCAATATTTCTTTATATGCTTAATCCAATTTACATTTCTCACATATTTTTGAATGAAATTAAACTGTAAATAAAGGTTATTTTCATTCTTATTTTTGTAGTTATATCTGTTAGGAGTGAAACACAACTGAAATGGGGCGAACTGGAGCTGAAACGATGCCAAACGGAGCAAAACAGTAGAACTGCTGCACGGTGGTGCATGATGTAGAAAACTGGTGCATGATGTGCCAAAATCTAGAGAACTGGTGCATAAAACACCAATTTGGTGTCAGATGATTCAGAGATGACTTTTTACAGATTAAGGCGGTTCAGGAAGAGATTTTGCACAATTTTTCAAAGGGACACTTGTTTTAAACACCCCTGGAGTGATTCAATACATCTAAACACTTTAAAAGGTTCTTTTATAAAGGGATAAGTCTCCTGGATCAATGGACATGTATTTTGAATTCAAAAGAGTTAACTTTTGGATAGAATTTTGGATGGAATTTTGAATACTTTTTTGAGGGAGGCAGCGTTTTATAAAAGAGAAGGATGTTTAGGGCTTGAAGAGGAGTTTTGGGCATGTGTTTTGTGGTGTGTGAGTGAGTGAGTGTGTGTTTGTAGCTTGTGATAGAGAAGCAAGGGCTTGTAGATTTTCTTGGAGGGTTGTAAGAGGGAAGGTGACATATTTCTTCTTTATTACATCTCTAGGAGAGAATTGAGAGTGCTTGTAAAAAGAGAAGGGATTGAAAAAAACTTCTAAGGATTTACTTGGGAAGGATTGTGAGATAAGTTTTTTTCTTTTATTTCTTTGTTTTGTAAACTTATTTTTATTAATGAAATCCATGTTTTTTTGTATTCTTCTCATGAATTTTGAGTAGTCATTTTTATCCTACTCCCTATAATGAAATTTAATTTAGTGAAGAATTGATTTTCCTTTATACAGTTTTAAATGTCAATAATTTATGATGATTTGAACTCCTATCTTCATTTAATTTTTGATCTGATATATTGAAATGTTAAAATGTGTTGAGAAACATATGTTCTGAAAGGGCTATGATTTCTACAACGTAGGGAGAATCACATTTGATTTCATGGGAGAGTATGTCATTCATGGAATTAAGTGCAAATAAATAGGGAAATATACTTTGTTTGATGTAGAATTGAAGATTTTAAGGTGACATATTAAAATCCCTAATTTGGTCAAGTTGATTGGAAATTGATGCGAGATTTTTAGCCCTCAGGTGAGGCAGTAGTAGGAGCTTTATAGTGGCAACAGATATCCTCCCAGCATAACTATGAAATTAACGACCAAACTCTGGATTATTCAGTGTTCTTTATAGCACTGGGAAGAGGGTAAAGAATAAGATTGCTCCTATTTGACACAAAACAAATTTTATATATTTTTAAATGATTTTAGTTACTTCACTAACTATGTACTCATTGTAAAGGGGAATGATGCTTTCTTAAATTTAAACTCTTCATTACAAAACTTTGTTTAGTCATAGTAAATTTAACTTATCTTTTAGTTAAATTTCCATTAGCATTCATTAAACCCATTTTAGTTTGTCTTTCTTACTTCAGTTTTTATAATTCAAATATTGTGATTTATGTTATTATCATAAGAATTTCCATTTTCCAAAAATAAGACTTGATAGTAGTAAGCTTGAATTAGCTTAAATGACTTCTTAATATGCTTCTCTATGGGATTGATATTGGGGGTTTTTAAATAAATCTCTATAGTACTTGAAGCAATACATGCACTTACGTAGAATCACTAGTGTGTGAAATTTTAAATATATTTTAAATAAAATTTTGATTTTGCAAATTAACTACTTAATATAAATTGGGTCAAGTTATTGGACATATTTTTTAAAACTAAATTATTGCTTAATTTCAGAATGGGTCAAGTTTTTGGCACTGTATCACATAAAAAATGCAGAAATACATTGCACACTAGGGGCACATCAATTTTTTGGAGATGTTGCCGGGAAGCTTCGGTAGGAACTTTAAGAGAATATTAGTTAAACTTGTAAGACTTGGATTTGGAATTTATAATATTATTATATATTTTATTTAGCTATTGTGTGTTTATTTTAAAGTAAAACCAATATACCAAACTTTTTTTTGATATCTATTCTATTAGTTAAGTCTATAGATTTGTATGTGTAGTTCAGGAGCTGCAGACCTTGAATTTTACAAGTCAGATTTGGAGAGAATTTTTGGGAGACATTTAAAAAGACTCCATGAATTTAATTTAGAAATGGTGGATCAACAATATAATGAATATTCAGATTTTGATTATAGTCCTAGTAGCTTTGAAAGAGAAAATCCAAGCGAGGCACATTTTTAAGAAGATATGCTTACAATTTTAGGTCTCAGGTTGACGATATTGAGAGGAAGTTGGATCTATACTTAGAAAGATATGGTCGCGAGAAACATAATTCTTATTCTGATTATTACAATCGAGGTTGGGAAAATCATTTGAATTTTAACATGAATAATAATTTTAGAGGAGAAGACCAATTTAGGGAAGATAATCAATTTAATCGGACATGTAGTTGGAATAATCATGGCTATTATAATAACGAACTTTGTTTTCATCATAATTTTAAATTCAGCTCACAGAATGAAGAGAAGGATTTATTAGAAGAGGTTGTTATTCAAATGGAGAGTGAGATGGAGTGTCAAGGGACCGCAACAAGGAATATGGAAAATCAACTGGGGAAGATTATTAACTCAATTAGTAATCCTCCTCAATTTAACTCCACTTCATAAGATGAGGAGAAAGAATTAATGTTAGAAGAAGTTGTGATTCAAATGATGAGACAATTGGAAAATCAAGAGGTTACAATAAGGATTATAGAAAACCAATTGGGCAGATTATTAATGAAATTAACAGTTACCCCCGGAGATTTTACCTAGTAACCCTGAGATAAACCATAAGGAGATGAATGATCAGCAATTTAAAATTATCAAATAAATACTTAGAAGAGAATTTGAGGATATGTTTCAAAAGAACTTTGAGTTGAGAGATTAGGATAACGAGATTGAAAGACCAATAGAAGATATTCTTAAGGAATTAGAAAAACATATTTCCTTGACTAAGATAAATATAGAAAGACCACCTCTACCATTTACTCAGTACCAAGGGGAAGAAATGAAAGACAACCATGAACAAAAGAGTGACCTAGAAGAATTTGATCCAGAATTTGAATTATTTAGAGAGAATCCGATCAAAAAATGTGGGAGATCATGAAGTATCGCATAAAGAACCATTTCTTATAAATTTTAAGGATGATATTAATGTGAAAATTGAGAAAATCACTAGAAGAATATTAGATCTAGAAAGAAATATGAGGAACAAGGATATGAATCAATCTAAAAAGAAGAGCTGAAAGAAAAAATTAAATTTGAGGACTTTGTAGGAATCTCTAGATCTGGAAAATATTGGGTATTGATCAAGGATTAATTAAATGGAATTTTGATTTAGGTGGAATCACTTTTCGGGCTGACGACGTTAAACAAAGCGCTTTATGGGAGGTAACCCATAGTTATCAGTGTGGTTTAATTTGGTGTGCTTCAGAGTTATGATTGTTAGTTTTGTATTGTGTTTTCATTGATTGTTGATTGGTAGATGCTTGGATTGTTAGTGGTTTAATTAGATCTTTTTGTATTATGAGGGAGGTGATTTCTTAACTTCTTATTATGGTTAAACTTTTATCTTCTCTTGTAGTAGTTGGACTGATGAGTCCACTAAGACTCAGGTCTCACCCGGACTTGAGTTTTACAAGAGACATTATGAATTTTAACAGTGACAGTTCCATCTCAATTTTGTCACTTCTTTTCTCTAACTTTCTTTTCATTTGATAGGAGTATCTAACCTATTTAATTATTGGGATAAGACGATGCCTGAGGTTGGTGCTTGATAGCCAATATATCAGGGATAATTTTATCTTTGGGATTAGAATCTATAAATTCATTTATAAGTACCCATATATCTATATAGTGATTCTGTTAGAGATTGGAAGTAAGTTAGTGAGATGCAATGAGTTAAAGGAAAAATTGACCTCATTTATCATGTGTATTTGTGTTTGTGTTAGAATAATATAAGGATTCGGAGAACACATAAATATATATATTTTCATGCCAATACCTGTTTTGCTTGTTAGACCTTTCATTCCATTTTATCAAGTTTATTTTAGTTTAGCCTTACTTTCTATTACATATTGTTCTGTCCTAATGAATACTTGTACATATTTTTTATAGATAGAATTTTTGAACTATTTTTCTACTTGCTTATATGTTATGTATTGAATGTTGTACTTGCTTAAAATTAAAGTTTGGGGTTAGGAAGAAAAATAAATTTTAAATTTAGTGAACTCCCTATTAGTTTAATATTATTACAAGCATGTTTTAGGCTAGATTTACTTTCTCCCGCAGTCATTCCATCCTGATTATGCATGTATATGAATTTTATAGGGTGTTGTAGTAGTTAATAGATTCAAATTTTTTTTTCTTCCTATTAAGATTTATGGAATTAAGTGTAAAATATTTAAAAATTTAAGTTTGGGGGAAAGAAAAATTTCTTTTAAAAAGAAGTAAACTAAATTATATTTTTTCTCAATTAACTATATTTTTAAAATTAATTTAACATGACCTTGGATATTAGAGTTTAACTTTAAATGATTAAATTTATGTTTATAGATATTATGGTAAATTTAGGTAAAAGTTTGTAATAATGAAGGCCAATTCTAAAGTTAAAGATATTTGGTATGANCCGCAGTCATTCCATCCTGATTATGCATGTATATGAATTTTATAGGGTGTTGTAGTAGTTAATAGATTCAAATTTTTTTTTCTTCCTATTAAGATTTATGGAATTAAGTGTAAAATATTTAAAAATTTAAGTTTGGGGGAAAGAAAAATTTCTTTTAAAAAGAAGTNTCGTAGTCATTCTATCCTGATTATGCATGTATATGAATTTTATAGGGTGTTGTAGTAGTTAATAGATTCAATTTTTTTTTCTTCCTATTAAATTTTATGGAATTAAGTGTAAAATATTTAAAAATTTAAGTTTGGGGGAAAGAAAAATTTCTTTTAAAAAGAAGTAAACTAAATTATATTTTTTCTCAATTAACTATATTTTTAAAATTAATTTAACATGACCTTGGATATTAGAGTTTAACTTTAATGATTATATTTATGTTTATAAATATTATGGTAAATTTAGGTAAAAGTTTGTAATAATGAAGGCCAATTCTAAAGTTAAAGATATTTGGTATGAAAGGATAAGTCTATGTTTTTCTATTTAAAGTAAAGAAAATTGTACTTTGGAAGTATTAAGAATTTTAGAATTTCATGTAAGAAGAAAAGAATGAAGTTTTATGAAAAATCATAAATTAATATGAATTTATAAAGTGAAGAAAGGAAAGGAGTTTTGACTTTAAGAAGGGNATTTCATGTAAGAAGAAAAGAATGAAGCTTTATGAAAAATCATAAATTAATATGAATTTATAAAGTGAAGAAAGGAAAGGAGTTTTGACTTTAAGAAGGGGAAGGGGATAATGAAGTTTAAAATTATTAAAGGCTATCCAGATATAGTAATCCTCACTTGAAAAAGAAAAAAATGAAAGGATTGAAAAGATAAAAAAAGAAAAAAAAAAGAAGAAGAGGAAAAGAGAAATAAAAGAAAAAAAAAGAATGTGAGGAGAAGCTTGAGGAGATGCATAATAAAAAATTGGCTTCACTTGAATTAACTTGAGGAAAAAGCTTTATTACATTTTCTAAATTTGTATTGGAGTATTAGTAACATTACTAGTAAACTTTTAATGAAGTTGTTTTTCATATGAATGTTCTAAGTATCCTTGATATGACAAATTGCGATTCTTCTTGAAATGATTAGACTACTCAAAAATGTTAAATTTGATTACTAAGTACTCTTAGACTTAGAGTTTAAATCTAAGTTATTAAAGATTTTTTTTAAAGTTTACTATTTTATTTATTAAACTAAAGTATAGAAGTTTATAAGTTAATCTCTATCCTTAGTCCTATTTTTANGGAGTATTAGTAAAATTACTAGTAAATTTTTAATGAAGTTGTTTTTCATATGAATGTTCTAAGTATCCCTGATATGACAAATTGCAATTCTTCTTGAAATGATTAGACTACTAAAAAATGTTAAATTTGATTACTAAGTACTCTTAAACTTAGAGTTTAAATCTAAGTTATTAAAGATTTTTTTTAAGGTTTACTATTTTATTTATTAAACTAAAGTATAGAAGTTTATA
Source organism: Phalaenopsis hybrid cultivar (assembly GCA_002079205.1). Classification (NCBI taxonomy): domain Eukaryota; kingdom Viridiplantae; phylum Streptophyta; class Magnoliopsida; order Asparagales; family Orchidaceae; genus Phalaenopsis; species Phalaenopsis hybrid cultivar. Next base: position 241,833 of record JXCR01144489.1, read on the forward strand.
AGTTAATCTCTATCCTTAGTCCTATTTTTATGTAGTAAAAGAGTTACTTGAGGACAAGTAACATTTAAGTTTGGGGGAGTTGACACGCCTAAAAACTACCTACTTTTTCAAATATATTTTATGCTCAAATTTTTTGATTTTTAATGATATTACATTTTAAAGGAAGGTTTTTGTATATTCATGGTTTCAGGTACAAGAGATGAAATTTTGAAGAAAATAAAGCAAAAATGGTGAAATTTGGAGTAAAAACGAGTAAGAAGGAAAATTCTGACTTANTCTACTTTTTCAAATATATTTTATGCTCACATTTTTTTATTTTTAATAATATTACATTTTAAAGGAAGGTTTTTGTATATTTATGGTTTCAGGTACAAGAGATGGAATTTTGAAGAAAATAAAGCAAAAATGGTGAAATTTGGAGTAAAAACGAGTAAGAAGGAAAATTTTGACTTAGCACATTTCGATATATCTTTAAATACTTAATATAATTTACATTTCTCACATGTTTTTTAATAAAATTATACATTAAGGAAAGGTTGTGTTTATGCTTATTTTGTAGGTATATCGATTAGGAGTGAAATGCAACTGAAACGGGGTGAAACGGAGCCAAACAGAGCAAAATAGAGGAGTTGCTCCGGGTGTCACATGATGCGCCAAACCGGCACATGATGCGCCAAAATGCAGAGAACTGATGCATGACGCACCAATTTGGTGCCACATGCACCGAAGATGACTTTTTGTGGATTAATTCTGTTTGAAACGAATTTTTGCTCGAATTTTTTACGGAGACTTGTTCTAAACACCCTTTTGATTGATTCAATGCATCTCAACACTTTGGAAGATTCTTTTTTGAAGAGATAAGTCTCTTGGATCAATGGACATGTATATTGATATCAAAAAAGTTGACTTTTGGATAGAATTTTTTAGGAAATTTTGAATTTTTTAGGAGGGAAGCAGCCTTTTATAAAAAGAGGGAAGTCTAGGTCTTGAAGAGGAGTTTTAGGCGTGTATTTTGTAGCGTGTGTGTGTGTGTGTGTGTGTGTGTGTGTTTATGGCATGAGAGAGAGAAGCAAGAACTTGTATATTTTCTTCAAGGGTTGTAAGAGGAGAGGGAAGGTGACAGATTTCTTCTTCATTACATTTGTAGAAGAGAATTGAGAGTGCTTGTAAAGAGAGAAATGCTTGAAGAGAACTTTTGGGAATTTTCTTGGGAAGGATTGTGAGATAAGTTGTGTTCTTATTTTTTATAAACTTATTTTTATTAATGAAATCTGTGTTTTGTCATATCCTTCTCAAGAATTCTAAGTAGTCTTTTTTATCCTTCTCTCTACAATGAGATTTGGTTTTGTGAAGAATTGATTTTGTTTTATACGGTTTTAAACTGTCAATATTTTATGATGGTTTGAACTCCGATCTTCATTTACTTTTTTTATTTAATAAATTGAAATGTTAAAATGATGGTTTTGTGAAGAATCAATTTGTTTACTCTTAGTAAATTTAAGTTGTCTTTTAGTTACATTTCTGTTAGCATTCATTAAAACCATTTTAATTTATCTTTCTCACTTTAACTTTTATAATTTGAATATTATGATTTATGTTCTTATCATAAGAATTTCCATCTTCGAAAACTAAGACTTGATACTATTAAACCTGAATTAGCCTAAAGGATTTCTTACTGTGTTTCTCTGTGGGATCGATACTGGGGTTTTTAAAGAAAGCCTTATATTACTTAAATCGATACGTGCACTTGCGTAGAACCACTAGTGTGTGAATTATTATATAAATTTTAAATAGCATTTTGATTTTTCACATTAACTACTTAATATAAATTGGGTCATGTTATTGGCCATATTTTTTAAAACTAAATTACTGCGTACTTTCGGGACGGATCAAGTTTTGGCACTGTACCGGAGATTTAAATTGACATAAAACACGCAGAAAAACAACACACATTAGCGGTACATCAATTACCAAAATACCCCTGGTGACCAAAATTGTTAAAAACCTTCAAAATCATTTCAAATATCCCCAAAATCAAATTGAACCACTCCATTGAGCTCAATTTGACGCATTTTGACCAAAAGCCCCAAAATGCTTTTAAAGGCCCAATTACCCCAATTCACCCCCAATGTCCACCAATTTGATCCCAATCTTCCCCAATTTCAATTCTGAACTCATTCATCATGTTGACGCTTGATTGAAATAAAATCCAAGCCCAATTGACGTAAATTTGAATCCAATTTCAATCCAAATCAAAAAGCCTCAATTTGACTTGAAACCAAAGTCTCACTCAATTGAAACCCCAAATCTATCCAATTGCCCCAATTTTTCATGATTAACTTTTTAAAACATTTCCCCACATCAAATTGAACCTTAAATTGGTCATGGTCAAGCCTCAATTTCACTCAAAAATCAACTTAGGCTGAAAACCCCCAATTTTGCCCTAAATTAGCCATGTCCCCAAATTCAACTAAATTGAACCCCATAACCCCAAAATTTCCATCCAATTTCTATACAAAACTCTTCATTACAATCACCTACATCAAATTAAACCATTGATTGGGACTTAACTAAACTTTAGCCCAGCTTAAACCCAAGTCTAACCCAGCATCCTCAAAATTAACCAAATGTCCCAATTTCACCAAATTAAACCTCCAAATCAATTCAAAATCACTCCAAATATTTTCTAAACTCTCTATGAAAATCNGTTACAATCACCTACATCAAATTAAACCATTGATTGGGACTTAGCTAAACTTTAGCCCAGCTTAAACCCAAGTCTAACCCAGCATCCTCAAAATTGACCAAATGTCCGAATTTCACCAAATTAAACCTCCAAATCAATTCAAAATCACTCCAAATATTTTCTAAACTCTCTATGAAAATCATCTATTCCATCTTGATCAATTAATTAAGCTCAATGTCATGACTAGCTTAATTTAGGATTGACCCATGACCAAAATGTAACCAAGCCTAGCCAAAGTGTTCAACTAAGACCACTATGGCCACCAAGTGGACTCTAGTGACCAGGCTAGACCCATCTAACCCACCCTATGTCAGTCATGGACCAAAGGTCCCATAAATTAAGATATTTTTTTCCTAAAATGCTTACCCAAGGAAATCTTTATCAGAACCTATCACCAAACCAATTAATTTTCTTGATAGATTTCTCTGAGGTTCCTTAGCCACCTGAGCACGTCCTTTACCCTGGCCAGCCACCCTAGTCTCCAGAGAAGCCAAAATCGAGAGACACCTTCCTCAAATACAAACCCAATTTGACTCATCCAAGCTGGCTCATTTTAGTTGGCTTTGGCATTCTTCAGCCTTCCACATAAGCACCTAATTACACTTGAATTGAAGCCCTGAGCTCCACACTAAGCCCTTCTTTTTAAACCCATATTCTCCATGGCCAAAAAAGAGCTAACCAATTTCTTTGAGGAAACTCTGCCCAATTGCTTCCAAACACTCTCCAAGAACTCCTAAGCTCAAGCACACCCATTTTCCCCTCTGGATTTCTCTAAGTGCTCAATTTTGGGTTCAAAATTCAAGAATAACCAAGACATATTTTTCCACTCCACCACAACGGACCAAACTTCAACTAAGTGTGCACACATGATCCCTGGATACCTAATGCTTATGCATAGTATAACAATAGTTCTGATGGTATTTTTTACTTATGTTTCCTTATTTTGCGACAAAACCAAAAACTTGATCCTGAAGAAAAATAAGAATTTATTTTTTTAATTTATATATATATTTATTGTATGACTACACAAGTATATGTATCTTTATCAAGTAATATAAGAATTTTTTATTAAGAATTGAATATCAAACCCACAAAGAAGATTATGCAATATGCACCTTTTAGAAAGTTTTTCTATTTTTAAAAAGATATTTACTTAAACTAAAAAACAAATTTTGTTGGAAATTAAAACTAAAATATTTTTGGTATTTTTTATATTTTAACGAAACAATAAAAAAATAACTAAAGTTTTTGTAGAAGAAAAGTATTTAATATGAAAATATCTTTCTTCTTATCATGAATCAGTAATAAGTATGGGAATTCTGTTGTGGAAGTATGCAAATTGTGTTGTTTGTACCAAATAAGAGAAATAATATTCTTTACCCTTACTAGAGATGTTATAAAGAACATTAAATAAATTAAAGTTTCTATAGTTCTGAAGACCGGCTAGGCAGGGAAGATACTAGTTCTCACTCTAGAATTCCCTTGATTCTCTCCACCTGGGGGCTAACATTCTCATATCAGAACCTAAAATAATAAACTAAGTTGGGGGCTTTATTATGTCACTTTAAAGTCCTCTAACTCTACAGCCATCAATGAATATTTACCTTTTTATTTGCACTAAATTATTTGACCTACATTCTCATTCATACAACCTCATGTAATTCTTTCCAATTGTTGACTGAGACAATACCAGTCCGATTCTTACATGTTCTCACAAAAAATTTTAACATATGGATTGACCAAATCAAGAGGTAAATGAAGTGCATGGATTTAAATCATCCAACTTCTTCCAACATTAAAGATCAATACTCTCGACAACATCCATCCAAAACTTAATTACTTATCATTTTAAGAAGAAAGATAAAGAAAATTACTCAGAATCTATGGAGAAAATAAAATCACACTTTAGTTTAAAAGAAGAAATTATTGTCAAACCAACAACAAGTCTTGATTAAAGTCTCATCCAAAACTTAATTACTTATCATTTTAAGAAGAAAGATAAAGAAAACTACTCAAAATCTAAAACTTAATTACTTATCATTTTAAGAAGAAAGATAAAGAAAACTACTCAAAATCCATGCCATCCATCACTTTAATTACTTATCATTTTAAGGAGAAAGATAAAGAAAACTACTCAGAATCCATGGAGAAACTTAATTACCTATCATTTTAAGAAGAAAGATAAAGAAAACTACTCAGAATCCATGGAGAAAAACAACACTTTAATTTAAAAGAAGAAATCATTGTCAAACTAACAACAAGTCTCGATTAAAGAAACCACACTTTCGTTTAAAAGTAGAAATCATTGTCAAACCAACAACAAGTCTCAATTAAAACCAAAACCACACTTTAGTTTAAAAGAAGAAATCATTGTCAATCAACAATAAGTCTCAATTAAAACCAAAAGTAGTCTAAAATAAAAGATAAAACTTATCTCAAATAACGAAGTCACAATTAAAACCAAAAGTAGTTTAAAAAAAAAGATAAAAACTTATCTCAAATCCTCCACCAAACAGAATCTCCATTCAAAACTTAATTACTTATCATTTTAAGAAGAAAGATAAAGAAAACTACTCATAATCCATGGACCATCCATCACTTTAATTACTTATCATTTTAAGGAGAAAGATAAAGAAAACTACTCAGAATCCATGGAGAAACTTAATTACCTATCATTTTAAGAAGAAAGATAAAGAAAACTACTCAGAATCCATGGAGAAAAACAACACTTTAATTTAAAAGAAGAAATCATTGTCAAACTAACAACAAGTCTCGATTAAAGAAACCACACTTTCGTTTAAAAGTAGAAATCATTGTCAAACCAACAACAAGTCTCAATTAAAACCCACACTTTAGTTTAAAAGTAGAAATCATTGTCAAACCAACAACAAGTCTCAATTTAAACTAAAAGTAGTCTAAAACAAATGTCTTTAGTTTAAAAGAAGAAATCATTGTCAAACCAACAATAAGTCTTAATTAAAACCAAAAGTAATTTTAGTTTAAAAGTAGAAATCATTGTCAAACCAACAACAAGTCTCAATTAAAACTAAAAGTAGTCTTCAACAATAAGTCTCAATTAAAACCAAAAGTAGTCTAAAATAAAAGATAAAAACTTATCTCAACAATAACAAGTCTCAATTAAAATCAAAAGTAGTCTAAAACAAAAGATAAAAACTTATCTCAAGTCCTAAGTCTCAATTAAAACCAAAAGTAGTCTAAAACAAAAAGATAAAAACTTATCTCAAGTCCTCTCCCATTTCAATTAAAACCAAAAGTAGTCTAAAACAAAAGATAAAAACTTATCTCAAGTCCTCCACCAATCTTGAATTTCCTTTGAATCTGTTTAAAACAAAAAGATAAAAACTTATCTCAAGTCCTCCACCAAACTCTTGAAGTTCCTTTGAACAAAAAAGATAAAAACTTATCTTAAGTCCTCCACCAAACTCTTGAAGTTCCTTTGAATCTCTTGAAAAGGATAAAACACTTATCTCAAGTCCTCCACCAAACTCTTGAAGTTCCTTTGAATCTCTTCTCTTTTACAATCACTCAANCTAAAAGAAAAAGATAAAAAAGTTATCTCAAGTCCTCCACCAAACTCTTGAAGTTCCTTTGAATCTCTTCTCTTTTACAATCACTCAAAACAAATAAGAAAAGGGTAAAGTAAATAAAAAGTTGTTCCTAAAATTCTCTCCGAACTAACTCCCCAGAAAATAACTTTCAAAACTTTCCAATATTTTTAGGACTCTTTTATAAGTCCTCTCTTCTTTCTTTTATAGTTTTCAAGCAGTGCCATGGGATCTCTTCAAAATGTGTCTTGATTCTATATATTTGCCCAAGAGATGCATTCTTTCATGATAATTTTCGTCTATGGTGGTTATAACCACCTATTAAGCCAATGGGTGCCTAAAAAACCTCTTCAAAATTCATGAAAATTGATTTTAATCTTCTAGTAACTGCCACTGGCTCTTAAGCGCAGGGTCTCGGTGCTTATGCGCAGTCTTCTCTGTTTAACCGGCGCGTAAGCGCCGGATCTGATGCTTAGAAGCCAAAACTCTTTTGCACAATTTTTCACCCTTTTGCTCCAAATTTGATCCTTTTTCACTTCTTTAAACATTTTTTTTCCATTTTTACTTGTATCTGCAAGAAAAACACAAAAATACCTTCCATTAAAGCCCAATATCTCAAAAATAGGTATAAAAATGTGTCTAAAAATACTATATATTTTAGGTGTATGAAAATCTCCCAAACTTAAAATGTTACTTATCCTCAAATGATAATATGAGTTCCTGTCTAATTCAGAAATATTGTAAGTTCTCTAAATTTAGATTTTAGTTCTTTTATTTTCTCNTCAAGACTTTTTCTTTACAATAGATATGAAATTAAGTTAAGTTCTAAACTAACTAAATCACGGTACTAAACACAAAACAAAAGCTACTAGCCTAAAATTTAAAAATAAATCAAAATACTATCTAACACAACAATCACAACAACAATAGAACATAAAAATTCAAAACACGACATAAATCATAGTCCAAAACAACACACAGATACAAATGTAGCAAGCTCAGACCACATAGTTGTGTTACAACCATAAAATGAATCTCTCAGCTCTACTCTTCATCCTCAGAATCACTGTCATACCATTTTTTTGCAGGTTCATAATCAGGATATCGATGATATGGAGGAAATTACACTCCTGGTTCACCTCTAATCAGGCTCTCCGAAGATGAGTGGAATTTCTCTTTATAATCACTCTTCCTTCTATTATAAATATTAGTATGATCTACAAAACGCTTTAAATTTTGTACCTTATCAGCGGTAAAATTGATACTGTCTATCATCTTCTACAATAACTCATCCTGAGTCTTAGTATCACCTCTATATGTAGAAGCACAAGAAGTAGATGGTCGTGATGAAGATGCAGCTGAGGTAGATGCAACAGACGTCTATAATCCATACCTTCTAGAAAATCCTCCTCTCTAGCCAAAACATGAATGCTCAGAATAAGTCTTCACATTCACCTTCGTAATGGGCTTTAGAGGTACCAAAACTTCCTCCCAACTATTGTACTTCACTCTAGCCTGCTCGCATATCAAGGAAGAAAATCCCACACTTGTAGTAGTAGCAGCAGCAGCTGAACTGATGATAGTGTGATAGATCAAAGCCCATATGTTGATGGGCTTTCCCTCCTGAATACAATAGTTCAATGTTGCTCTTTATCTGGTCACTTCACTGAGATGATTGGTTGGAAGCAAACCAGCAGAAATGAAATAGTGTCAGGCCTTTAAAGGTGCACATAACTTTGAAGTTGGGAAATTTACTCTTCTCTCATTGGTTATCTTCCAAAGTCCTCTTCCAATAGTCAAATATGAAATAATCTCATCTAACTCCGCTTCACTAGGACTATAATTCACTTAAAAACATAAAGTCTCTAGTAGTAAATGGTAAAACAAGTTGATTACCTCTAGAGTAAAAGGTACTAACTTTCCTCTAACCATAACTCGATTGTCTTGAGCCTCTGAGAGATTTGCATAAAACTCCCTCATAATAGAAATCACTGCAACGACAGAGATACAACATTATTATTTCTACTGTCGGTGGACTATTAGGTCTTCTACCTATCCACCTGGACTCTTGAAACATCACTCCTGAATCAATTTTTGTGCCTGTAGAGCGTCACTATATCAATCTTGAGCTTTTGAACAAACAAATTTGCTCGAATCGAATGGACTCTTTCTTCTACTCCTTTTCATTCCTGGTGCCATTCTACAAATTTAATAAATTCCAAAAATAACTTTAAAAATCAAGTTTAAATCACTAAACTAAACTTCCAAAAGCACTAATTAAACTTCTCAAGCAATTTTCATAGACTTTTCTTCATTTTTCACAATGAATAGTAAATTTTTGAAATCTTCCAAACGTGCACAAAATATGTGGTGAAGATCCAAAATTTTTACATAGAAGTAAAGCTCTTACCTTAAGGAACTTGGATCTAGCAAATCTCACTTGATTCCACCAAGAAATCTTAAAATTCTACTTGTCCTCTCCCTTAAAATCGCGAATTTAAGTTGGGGAAGATAATATGAGGTGTTAAAAATGGTATTTTCAGGCTTAAAATTCACTTTTAACCATTCGCAAACCGATTTTTGTGAACCTGCGCTTAAGCGCGGATTAGTGGCGCTTAGGCGCTTGCCTCTCGATTGGCTCGCGCTTATGCGCCAGTACAAAATTTTTGAAATTTTTAATTTAAAGTAAAATGCACTATTAGCCTAAGTAAACCACCCTTAAATGATCTCATAGCACTTAATGACTATTTTTACTTCCTATAACTCCCTTCTCTCTCAAAATCCTCCATAAAAATTAATTCAAATTGAGGCTCAAAATAACACAAATTTTCACAAAAATAAACTTATATTAATTCACAAACTAGTACAAACACATTTAACACTTAGTTCTCTCTCCAAAAAGTCTTGGATGAGAAAATTTTCTTAAGTACAAAACACTTAACACACATTTTACAATTACACACGTAAATGACACAAACACTAAACACAAAACATAAACACTAACACACTTAAAAATATGACTCCAAACACACAATTCCTAACGCTTAACTTAATGCCACTCTTCATTAAAAGGAACAAATTCTTGTCTTTCAGTAGTCTCTCCAGGAATATAATGTTGATTAATTGGACGGTGGTGACGAGCTCTAATACTATCATCTTCGATCCACTTTTGCTTAAGGAACATCGCCTTATCCGCTTCCTCTATATAAATGTTATGGCTAAATTGCATCTTAAGTTACGACCCAATATGTTCTAGATGAGCATGAAATTCAATCACCTTAGTCTCTAATACAAACATAGTCTCTTCAATACTAACAACTAAGAAACTGTTATACATCTCTTGTGCACTTTGACTAATGAACTTCTTCTTCATGTCTTTTTCCTTCTTCTTCAAATCTATCTCCCATGAAGACATTTTCTCTTAATCTCTCTCTTTCGAAGACCTTTAGGACCAAAAATAATCTGGGGTGAAATTCCTTCACAAACCCCTTGTATTTATAGGCCTAATTCCCCCTCATAACTTCTATACACGACTAAAAACTACCAAGACATGTTTATTCCAACTAAATTGTAGTTATACCTTCTAGAAATTGAAATTTGCACATGTGATTAAACTGCCGCGCTTAAGCGTCGGATCTGGCGCTTAAGCGCTAGTGCACATTTTTGCACCAGTCAACTTAACGTCCAAATTCTCATTCTAATGTGTCTAGGTAACTAAATAAAGTCTAAAAATCATTACTAGCACATAATAAACTCAAAAATACTACCCCAAATTTATTAATGAGACTCAAAACAATAATCAAAGCAAAAACACAATGATAATTATGGGTTGCCTCCCACAAAGCACTTGGTTTTAAGTCGTCAGCCCGACGTAACTAGTGCTCATTCTGGTTGACCCAACATCATTCCATCATTATATTTATGTTGATCCCCTATATAATAAGGTTTCAGTCTATGTCCATTCACTTTAAAAATTTTCTTAGAATTAGGATCTTTAATATCCATAGCTCCATAAGGATTAACTTTTATCACAACAAATGAGCCCATCCACCTGGACTTAAGTTTGCCT